>CM053031.1:38097402-38134666 GCA_028564925.1 Lithobates sylvaticus
GCATAGTCACACAGCAGATACCATGTTTTATTATCAAGGTTCAGTGCCCTCCAGGGGCAACACTCTCTGCATTAACCACTAATACCAGGCCTATTCTGGCACTCCTCTCCTACATGTAAAAATCATAATTTGTTTGCTAGAAAATTACTCAGAACCCCCAAACATTATATATACTATATATATATATATATATATTATATATATATATATATATATATATATATATATATATATATATATATATTAGCAGACACCCTACGGAATAAAATGGCAGTCATTGCAACTTGTTATGTTGCACAGTATTTGCACAACAATTTTTCAAACGTGTTTCATGATTTAAAAAATAACAAAACAGTAAAGTTGGCCCAATTTTTTTATATAATGTGAAATATGATGTTATGCCGAGTAAATAGATACCCAACATGTCATGCTTTAAAATTGCACACACTCATGGAATGACGCCAAACTTCATAGGCGACGCTTTAATTTTTTTTTACAGGCTACATGTTTAGAGTTACAGAGGAGGTCTAGTGCTATAATTGTTGCTCGTGCTCTAACGCACGCGGCAGCACCTCACACAAATGTGGGCAGAACTAACGCTTGCGTTCACTTCTGAGCGCAAGCTACCGGGGACAGGGGCGTTTTCATTTTTTTTTTTTTACTTTCTTTTACAATATTTTTTTTTTTGATGACTTTTATTCCTATTACAAGGAATGTAAACATCCCTTGTAATGGGAATAATTTGTGAATAATTTGTGACAGGTCCTCTTTATGGAGAGATGCGGGGTCAATAAGACCCCACATCTCTCCTCCAGGCTGGAAAGCATGAGATCGGGAAAAAAAATCCACAATCTTATGCTTACCAGCCGCAATCGCGGCTTTGTTTACAACCGCGGCCCGGACGTGACATCATAACGTCGCGCCCGGGCCTCCGACAGTCATAGAGATGACTGGTGACCTTCTGGTCACCGGAAATCTCTAAGCTCATCATCCTGTGGCAGGCGATTCTTTCTCCGGGTCCCCGATGGCACGGGAGAGCCCGGAGAAGCACCGGATGGGGGCGGGAGGGGGATCGCCTGTAAGAACGATCAAGCGGTGGAACCGATATAATTGTTCTTATGGTGCACAGAATTGCCGACAGAAAACAAGGATATCTGAATGATGCCTGTAGCTGCAGGCATCATTCATATATTCCCACTGAAAGTCCAGGACGTCATATGATGTCCTTGGGCGGGAAGTGGTTAAAGAGGACCTCTATACAAATCTGCATGACTAAATCCCTGACCTATCACAATATACAGCAACAGCGCACGTTTTCAACAAGCTCAACCTTTTATTGTTAAAAAGCATTCCCTGAGCTCCAAGCAGGTAGCATTGCCTAGGCTGAGATGATGACATCAGTCTGCTGCAGCAGAAACCATTTTCTCAGTCTTCTGTCCTCCAGTGATAATTGCTACACTGTAACTAAAGTCACAAGGTAAGAGATAGAGATGGGCACGATGGAAAAATGTATTTTGTTTTGGCTTCATTCATTAAAGCTGAGCTCCAGGATCCTTTAGAAAATAATAAAAGTCAGCAGCTAGAAATACTGTTGCTGCTGACCTTTAATATTAGGACACTTACCTGTCCATGAACCCAGCGGTGTCTTCACCCGAGTTGATTTTTTAATCGGCTCTCGGGTGCTGCTGCTCCCATCTCGAGTAAGGGAAACCGGCAGTGAAGCATTGCGGCTTCACGGCCAGTTCCCTACTGCGCATGGGTAATAGCCAGCTACACTTCACTACAATTTTCTCCCCCTCCTCAATACACCCCCCACCTCTCCCTGGTCAGCCGATCCACAGCTACAATGGAGAGAAACCCACTCAAATCGCAGGGAAACCAGAGCTGCAATTCACACTGCAAGAGAGCACTAATTTCAGAATGAACAAGGTGCATGTAATCTGATCCAAGAGAAGTTCACTACTGCCCTCAATGTAATTCACTTAGACTCTAATGTCTTGCAGTAAGACATCTTTTCTCTGCCCATTTTTATCTTGCAATGTATCATTGTCCAAGGCCTGCAGCAGTGGTGTCGCACAGGGGTGGCTTTTGGGGCTATAGCCCCGAATCTGGGGCCCATATCCCTGAGTCTCTGCAGGGGTCCCCAAGGGGAGGGGAGGCTCTCTGGGGACCCTGATGTAAGTGGAGGGCTCTCTGGGGACCCTGATGCTAGGGGTAGGCTCTCTGGGGACCCCAATTTTAAGGGAGAGGCTCTCTGAGGACCCTAATGTAAGGGGGGCTCTCTGGGAACCCTGATGGAAGTGGGGAGACTTTCTGGGAACCCTGATGGAAGTGGGGAGACTTTCTGGGAACCCTGATGGAAGTGGGGAGACTTTCTGGGAACCCTGATGGAAGTGGGGAGACTTTCTGGGAACCCTGATGGAAGTGGGGAGGCTCTCTGGGAACCCTGATGGAAGTGGGGAGGCTCTCTGGGGACCCTGATGGAAGTGGGGAGGCTCTCTGGGGACCCTGATGTAAGTGGAAGGCTCTCTGGGGACCCTGATGTAAGTGGGGGGCTCTCTGGGGACCCTGGTGTAAGTGGGGGGCTCTCTGGGGACCCTGGTGTAAGTGGGGGGCTCTCTGGGGACCCTGGTGTAAGTGGGGGGCTCTCTGGGGATCTCTGGGGACCCTGGTGTAAGTGGGGGGCTCTCTGGGGACCCTAATGTAAGTGGGGGGCTCTCTGGGGACCCTGATGTAAGCGGGGGGCTCTGGGGACCCTGATGTACGCGGGGGGCACTCTGGGGACCCTGATGTACGCGGGGGGCTCTCTGGGGACCCTGATGTACGCGGGGGGCTCTCTGGGGACCCTGATGTACGCGGGGGCTCTCTGGGGACCCTGATGTACGTGGGGGGCTCTCTGGGGACCCTCATGTAAGTGGGGGGCTCTCTGGGGACCCTGATGCAAGTGGGGGGCTCTCTGGGGACCCTGATGCAAGTGGGGGGCTCTCTGGGGATATATATATACACACACACACACACACACACAAGTATATTACTGTATATTCTTGTGTATGCCCGCCCAAGCATATGACTTTCTGTACTACTCTGCTATGGGCTCTAGCCCCATATCATTTTCTAGACCTAGCAATGCCCCCGCCTGCAGTATACTAGATGAGTGACTTATAGCAGAGGTGAGCTACATAGAGAAGGATGAATAGACAATGATGAGTGAAACACACATGGCCATAGTGTTAACCCCTTGCGATCTCCTGCAAATGACTCTTTGTTTGGCTTGTATAACCCCAAAGGTTTCATATTCCTCTGCAGAGATAATAAATGATTTGTTATTAGTATGGCATTTTTTATCATCTGCTTTCTTTTTCATACATTAGCATGGCTCATTTACATAATAACTTATTTTTATAGATGAATGCAGTTATAATTAATGTGCAGTCTGTACCTAACAATTTTCCCCATCCTTGGATAAACTGAGGAAATCTATATTTCTTTCTCTTTCTCCCTGAGAACTATATCAGATGATCATTAATAATGTTCCATCAGATACAACCCAAGCCCATCCATATTTGTTGCAGTTCTTTGATTAAAAGGTGATGTCATCACTGCACCTTCTGTATGTATGTCAACCACGGCTCATAAAAGACTGTGCAATAACTTTGCAGGAAGCTGCGGCCTTTTTTAATTTATATATTTGAGATATTAAGGTGAGATCAGCCTAGTGGTAGTAATCTTATCAGTGTGCGTTAAAGTGGATTTTCTTTTCTTGGATAGAGTAGGGAATGGTCAGAAAATGAGGGGGGCCTTGCTGGGGGGGGGGGGGGGGACACATAGCTCGGTCTCACCTTCTGCCCCACTGACCACACAGGAAAAAGAAATTAATGTGTATCTATGGTCAAAATATAAAATCATATATTCACGTCTACTTCTATTAACCACTTCAGCTCCGGAAGATTTACTCCCATTCTGACACTAATTGAGACTTTTTGGGGAACATTGACACTATAGCGTGATCAGTGCTAAAAATATGCACTGTCGCTGTACTAATGACACATCAGGGGTGATCAAAGGGTTAACTGTGTGCCTAGCCAGTGTTTTAGTGTAGTGGGGGAGGTGCTTTTACTATTTTTTTGCAGGAACGCAGGCCTTCCTCACTGACAGAACAGCAATCTGCCTTATTTACATAGGCAGGCTGCCATTCTGCCCGTGTACCTAATGATCAGCCTCTGGCTTTAACCGGTGATTCAAAAAAAAAAAACCTGCATTGGAATTCATGCATCCGGCGTCCTGTTATGTCTGATTTCGAAGGGACCTCAATAGGTCCAGAGTGATTTCTGCTTTGTGTGTGATGTACTACAGTTTGCTGTAATGCCGCGTACACACGAGCGGAATTTCCGTCAGAAAAATCTTGGATGTTTTTTCCGATGGAATTCCACTCAAGCTTGGCTTGCACTTTCGACCGTCAAGCACACGGTGATGTACAACACTACGACAAACCAAGAAAATTACATTCAATGCTTCCGAGCTTGCGTCAAATTGTTTCCAAGCATGTTTCCGGCATTTCTGATCGTGTGTATGCGACATAACACTAAAGTTGAGACTATTGATTCTTTTGTAACCTACTATCTTTTCTTGATAAAATTGTTTGTGGGGGGAAAAAAGTGACCCTGTTATTTTACATTGCATGTAGAATGCATATTCTCAAATTTCTTGAAGTTACAACAGCTGTTAATTCACACTTTTCAGGCACAGAATATATAGTCTATATATGCTGACAATGCAAAATCATCAAAATGTTTTATTATAATAAAGAAAAAAAAAAAACGTTTGTGCTTTCTTCTAGAAAGTTACTTTTACCGGTAATTGTGATGCTACTTTAAAACAAAAAAGTAGACCAGACCATACGTCTCCAGTAGACAATGTAATATGGGAAATAATTACTGATTTAAAATTCTAATTCTACCAATTTGCATGCTTTTAACCTCTGTGCCGAAAAAAGTTTTTAGATAATTGCATTAAAGAATGTCACTTATAATTTCCTTCTTAGGTAATTATTTTCTCAACTGAGAAACCAACTACACACAGAAAATCCCACCAGTTTAATGTAAAAACTGCCAAAAATAAATACGAGGACCTGACCTTTGGTTGAGTTATTATATGAAACTTCATGGTGGCTGAAATGTGCAAACCTAGTTGCTTAAATAAGAATATCACATTAAATGAGGATATCACATTTTGTTACAAAAAATGGATGAGAAGATCAGAGTTAATAATCCATCTATTTAGACAAAACACCAACAAATATATTATTGCAAGTTAACTGTTCAGTAAGGGCTCGTTCACAAGTGAGGACGAGAGCAGCAAAACCAAACAGTTGAGGTTCAGTTTACTGCCCACCTGACATGAGACATGCAGCCGCTCAATGCAGTACACAGGCAAAACTTAACCCCTTAGCCTCATGTAAACATGCAGCCTCATGGCGGATGGGCCTTGGCGCTGAGAGTGAATTAGTGTAAATACAGTTGCTCCCGACACAGTTACCGGCGGTTAATGGAAAGCTCCTGATCGATACTTGTGATCGGGGGCTTTCTGATCATGTGACCGCTGTGACAGCCAGTCACGGCTCCACCTTCCAGCATCCTAAACCCCTGAAAGGGCCAGGAGTGTCAGCACCAAGAGGTTTACTAACATGCCACTTGGTGGGTGTTGCTCCCGTCGAACATGACTGATGGGAGATCTATGGGGCCACACTGTAACACACGCCGGCTGGTCGCTTGGGTCTCCCAGTGGGACAGGAAAGCCTGAAAGAGCCGTGGAAGGTGGAGGGAGCCGTGGAAGGTGGCGGCTGCTTGTAATAGCAATCAGGTGGCAATAAGCTGCTCTGATTGCTATTACAAGAGAGCCAATCACCGGCTTTAAAAAACAATACTGGGTTGCAAAAAAAAAAAGTACAAAAATGCCCGTTACAGGCGCGGCCTCCCTCAAAAATGCCACCCAAGGAAAAAGCCTTGTTTGCCTCGTGGTAGATACACCCCTGATGGTGTCTATGAACATAAATAGATGTTCTTTTCTGTGTGCTGTTGGATCTGGGAATAATTTTCATGCCAGGCACTACAGTATGTGAAATATATTTTAGAACTCCATTGAGCTGGGGAATTTCTCATATCCTACTATTCTCAATCCACATTTTATTCTTTGTTCTATGGGAACAGAGGACTGGGTGAGAGAGACTGTGCAGGTGATGGACTTTCAGAGAGTTTATGAAAGCAGCATCTCACACAGAGGGGGCTGCCTCAGTTTTCTTTTTTAGGCCTTTTCCCTCTGGTTTCACCTGGTGATCTGACCAATAAGACACCTCCTGTATTAGAGAACCCCCACTCTGGATGAATGACCACAGCAGACAGTAGCCTTGTCAATCTGAGGAGGATTGAGGGGGACACACATCAGCCCCTGCTGCAGCCTCTCACTTTGCGACTTGCTCTCACCTTGTAACTTGCTACAAAGTTAGAATTTTGTAGTCTGATCACTGGGGGAGAGGATACTTAGGAAATGTTTGCTCATGCCTGCAGCAGACTGATGACATTGTCTTATCCTAGGCAAAATAATTAGACTGGACTGAAACTCAATCACTGCTTTATAATGATAACAGATGTACCACCCTGTACTGTGTGCTACTAGAGTAAAAGTAGGCAAAATTTAGTCTGGCCCAGGGATAAACCAGAGTCACTGCATGTGGGACAGGTTTACTAGAAACCAGGGCTGGATGACTTATCCTGGCAGCACTCGGGGGCCTCCCCATTTCTAGAAAACTAGAGAACGTTCTAGTAGATAGTGGGTGGAGTCTAGGAGGTGTTGCCTTGAATATTTAGGGGCCCTTAGCCGATCCCCAGGTTGGGGTCCTGACAGGGAAATAAGGAGCCCTTACATCAGTGGTTCTCAACTCTTTTCCTCGGGACCCACTAACAGGCCAGGTTTGCAAGATAACTGAAATACATCACAGGTGGTATAATTTGCTGCTCAGTAATTGCAGTATTCTAGTCTGCTTCTTCCCAAGGTAATACTTAAAATCTGGCCTGTTTGTGGGTCCTGAGGACACGAGTTGAGAACCACTGCCTTAAATAGACATGAGCCATGCCAGAAGGGGAGTCAAGTGGAAGATGGAGAAGCAGTGCTGAGAGAGTCTGACGGTGGCCCTTGAGGGACCCCTAACCAGGGAGGGGTTTTACCTCAGGCTGGAGCTCAGGAGGTAGACCTGGAAGGATCCCACCACAGGAGGCAGTTGGAGGGACCATAACCGGAGAGGCAGCAGAGAGAGCAAGGAGAGTGGTAAGCAGAGCAGCACAGTGCAGGCACAGACAAGGGGAGAGACTGCAAGGAGTAGTGGAGTGCCAAGTCTTCAACCAATATTGCCCTGGGGAGTCTTCATGTCTATGTCAGTCAGGAGGACTGGGAAGAGAAAGCAGCCAGTTGGGCTGTCATTTTCTGCTAGCAGTGGAACTAGGATCAGTGTCTACAGGGAAGCAAAATGTGGTGTGAGATGCTGTTCACTCGACATGTGCTACTTCACTAAGGGACTGAGTTCCTAGCCTGTAATGGGCTGTTGCGGAACCAACTAGAGACTGTTAGTTCCCCCAGGAGTGAACCAGCAGAAGCTGTACAAGGGAACCAAGTTTGTGCAGGAGGAAGGAAGAAGAGGAATCTGTAAATAGGGAGGAAGTTGTCCCTGGTTCCGCTTGGACATTTTTCAAGTTGGGTATGACCACTTACCCCACCCTTGTTATCATCCCCTATTAACAACAACAACAAGCCAAAGGACTGATTTCTGTGTCTAGATGCAAGAAGGAAATGCTGTGTGACTGGCTGTACAGCAGTGGGGAACCCGGACATCAGCAACTCATATGGGGTAGTGCTACACAGGTAGAGCTTTTTTTAAAATGAAAAAAAAAAAAACACAATGGCTACAAATTGTGACACGCCAGGCATTTATTTATGTAGACTTGTAAATTTCATGAAAGGTGCACTTTAATGCTTGCAGGAATATTGTTTGAGCAATTTGCAATTCAAACTAGTGAGCTGCATGTGTGCTGCCTATCAATATTCCCTGTGAGCACCCAGTTTTATAGAGTGTCAAAGCACATTAAAGCTTTGATAGACAATCAACACAATCCTTTTTTATTGTTCCCTTTTTTCTACAGTCTTCTTGACCCCGATACCTCTGGCCTTACTTATTATTTTTCAGATTCAAGTCTTATAAATTTGCATAAATATATTTTCTGTAAATAATTTTTGCTACCAACAGAATCTAGAAATGATTACACTGCCATTGATGCTGTGTGCATTGAAAGCCTGATTGAAGTCCATTATTAAGTTCATGGGATGGAGCAGAGAAACTTAAATTGGTATCTGTCTTATTGCTGAGCATTAATGTTCTTATCTGCAATAGACATGTGCGATTCGTTTTCATAGGAATCGAAAATTCCTACAAATTTCCGTAAATTCCTACTAATTTCCGTAAATTCGTACATTCGGGAGAATCCAAAATACGAATTGCTATGCTTCCGAATTTTGTACCAAATACGAAATTTAGTTTACGAATTTCGGATCCAAATTCCGTTACAACGGAAACGTGACTGGTGTTTTGTTGACCAATCAGAGGTTTTCTTCTGCTGCTGAGTGAGGGTTGGGAAAATTACTTTTTTTACTATGGGAGTGGGAGACTGGTACTGGTAGTCGATGGTAGATTCAGAATCGGACAAAATAAAAATGTTCGTTAATTACGATTATTCGTTATGATGAAGTTAAAAACCCAGGAAGTCAGCACAGGGATGGTGGGAGCCCCTCAATGAGCACAGCACAGGGATGGTGGGAGCCCCTCATAATGATAAATTCATCATAATGAATGTTCGTATTTGTTATGAAAAGTTAACGAACCTAACGAAAATTCGTATTTCGTACGAATCCAAATTGAATTTCGGACACGAATTACGAAATACGAATTGACGGCTACTACAAAATGGAAAGGAACAAAAACAAATTTATTGACGGCGCACATGTCTAATCTCCAACAGCAGTATTAAACACTACAGCCTCGGAAGGATTTGCCCCCTTAATGACCAGGCCATTTTTTGCGATACGGCACTGCGCCGCTTTACCTGACAATTGCGCGGTAATGCAACACTGTATCCAAACCAAATTTACATTTTTTTTCCTCCCACAGATAGATCTTTCTTTTGGTGGTATTTTTGATCACCTCTGCGATTTTTGCACTATAAAAAACAAAGTGCAAAAAATTTGAAAAAAAAAATAACTTTTTTACTATAATACTAATACTAATCCAAAAAAAAAAAAAAATAAATAAAAATGTATTCATCAGTTTAAGCCGATATATATTCTTCTACATATTTTGGGTTAAAAAAAAATAAAAAATCACACTGTCTGTGTCAATGGAATGAGAACATGTGGGGGGCCCCAGGGAAATCAGCTTTCCGCGGGGGCACCAGATGAAGAAGAGAGACCTGAAGCACCGGCAGGGCACCCCAAAAGAAGAGGATCAGGGCTGCTCTGTGCAAAACGATTACACAGAGCAGGTAAGACATGTTTGTTATTTTTTTTTTTTAAATGAGGGTTTATAACCCCCTTAAGATTTGTTTTACTTATAGGCACGAATGGGTTTAATATCAGATTTCATGCATTATTCTTCCCCTGTGCTGTTTGCCATTGTTTATGTAACATCTTGTGGTTGGCGCTCTATATTTAGGATACTGTAGGAAAAAAAAAAGGCAATCAAATGATTCCTGGTATAAAATGTAAGAATAATTGATAGTAAGAGGACAGAGAGAGAGGAATTCTGTTTCCCTAGGAAAGCTCAATACTGGCGGTGTTATTATAAAACCTCAGAGAACTTGACCTCAAGTATCCTTTTCCCCATACAGCAGTGCTAGATTATACCTTAGAAGACTAAAGTTTCAATTGGAAGAGTAAAATTCGCTGATCCATTGCTTATTCCATGCATGTAAGCTTGCCTGGTGGGCAAGGAATCACACAGAATAGGAATCTATCCAATCATGATTAATGAATTGTATAAATTGTATGAAGGCCAGACAAAAAACTGGCGAATAAAAAAATACCAAATTTCGGAAATTTTTTTAATCTCTGCTTGCAAGGCAAGTCAGTAAAGGAATAAAAACATATAATTACTATTTTTAACTCTTGTTGGTTTAAACAATTCCTCAACCATTTTTCCATACGTATAAAAAATCATTTTAGCCCTAAAAATTACCTAAAATCCCCAAAACATATATTTTCTGAAAGCAGACACCCTAGATGATATTTTTATTTTATTTTATCTTTTATTGGTTAAATTAGACGGACTCTTTTTTCAACCAGATTAACTATGAAACTGTGTGTCCAACACAAAGCCCCCAGGCCAAATCCAGCCCACCAGGCCATTTCATGTGGCCTTTGCACCTCTCCCACAGATGTGACACCCCCCACATATCGCAAACAAAAGCAATATATATTACCTAATTTTTGGTAATATATAAAAGATGAGGTTGCGCCAAGTGAATAAATACACATGTCCAGCACTAGAATTGTGTGAAGCAGCGACAAACTTTTAAAACAGGTCACCATTTTACAGTTAAAGTGGTTGTAAACACTTACAGACCACTTTAACCTATAGGTAAGCCTAGATTAAGGCTTAACTGTAGGTGCAAGAAATATCTCCTTAACCTACACGGTTAAGGAGGTATTTTCCTAAAAACGGGCAGCGATGTCTACGGCGCATTCGCGCATACTAACATATGCATACTAGCTCATTATGCCTTTGTCCTGCAGGGTGTTTTTTTTTTATTTATTTTTTTTAGAGAGGGTTTACTTCCTCTTTAACCATGAATAATGGGCCTCAAATTATTTCTCTCACTCTGGTGTGAACAGTGATATTCAACATGTATAACGCAATCTGTGTTTTCATGTTTAGCATGTGTGTGTTGGGGTGGGAAGGGGGCTAAAAATCCCAAGCTTTGAACAACTTGACAAAACACTGTTTAATCCATCACCTGAAAATGGAAAGAGTATGGCACAACTGCAAACCTACCAAGACATGGCCGTCCACCTAAACTGACAGGCCGGGCAAGGAGAGCATTAATCAGAGAAGAGCCAAGAGGCCCATGGGAACTCTGGAGGAGCTGCAGAGATCCACAGCTCAGGTGGGAGAATCTGTCCACAGGACAAATATTATTGCACTCCACAAATCTGACCTTTATGGAAGAGTGGCAAGAAGAAAGACATTGTTGAAAGAAAGCCATAAGAAGTCCCGTTTGCAGTTTGCAAAAAGACATGTGGGGGACACAGCAAACATGTAGAAGAAGGTGCTCTGGTCAGAGGAGACCAAAATGTAACTTTTTGGCCTAAAAGCAAAACACTATGTTGTCAGAAAAGTAACACTGCACATCACCCTGACCACATCATCCCCACTGTGAAACATGGTGGTGGCTGCATCATGTTGTAGGGATGCTTTTCTTCAGCTGGGACAGGGAAGCTGGTCAGAGTTGATGGGAAGATGGATGTAGCCAAATACAGTCATCAACACCTCATTCATTTTTTAAGTAATTTTTTATATAATACACCGCTATTTATATAATACACTGCTTGTATATTTTATTTTCACTTCAAATATACATTTATATATCACGCACATATATTTATATATCACACACCATTGTTCACTTTTTTTGCACAGAGGTTTTTAAGGTCTATTTTATTGATTTTTAAGGTTGATTTAAGCGCACCCATTACACAACATTGTGTATTTTTTAGCCAAATACAGGGCAATCTTAGAAGAAAACCTGTTGGAGTCTGCAAGAGACTTGAGACTGGGGCAGAGGTTCACGTTCCAGCAGGACAATGACCCTAAACATACAGCAAGAGCTACAATGGAATGGTTTAGATGAAACCATATTCATGTGTTAGAATGGCCCAGTCAAAGTCCAGACCTAAATCCAATTGAGAATCTGTGAGAAGACTTGAAGATTGCTGTTCACAGACGCTCTCCATCCAATCTGACAGAGCTTGAGCTATTTTGCAAAGAAAAATGGGCAAAAATTTCACTCTCTAGATGTGGAAAGCTGGTAGAGACATCCCCAAAAAGACTTGCAGCTGTAATTGCAGTGAAAGGTGGTTCTACAAAGTATTGACTCCGGGGGGGGCGCTATACAAATACACATCACATTTTTCACATATTTATTTGTAAAACATTTTGAAAACCATTTATCATTTTCCTTCCACTTCACAATTATGTGCCACTTTGTGTTGGTCTATCACAAAAAAAAAAACAATAAAACACATTTACGTTTTTGGTTGTAACAGGACAAAATGTGGAAAATTTCAAGGGGTATGAATACTTTTTATAGGCACTGTAGATAGATAGATAGAAGATAAGTTGGCCATACACTATACAATTTTCTTATTCAATTTCCTTTAGACATACCTTCAACTATGTAGTGCAACAGCCTGCCTGATTACACACAAATTCCAAAAGTGTTTATGTTTAACCTATTATATGGTTTTGGTAAATCTAAAGGAAACTGTACAATACAATTGTATAATGTATGGCCAGCCATAGATAGGAGAAAGATAGTTTATTTATCTTTCTCTTATAGATAGATAGATAGATAGATAGATGGATAGATAGATAGATAAAACATAGATTAAATATAGATTAAAGAGAGATTAAAGATAGATAGATAGATGGATAGATAGATTAAAATGTATCTATCTATCTTTAATCTATCTATCTTTTATCTATCAGAGAAAGATAACCTATCTTTCTACCATCTATCTATCTATCTATCTATATTGTTTTAGAAGGTCATTTACCATGTTCTATGGTCACCCTTTTTTTTCCAAAGAAGTTTATTGAAAAATCAAACAGATTGACATAACATCAAGCATATTGTACATATTATAACGTTAGTATAGACAAAAAGGAAGACATTCCCCAGAAATGGCAAACAAGCTGGAACATACAAACAGAAAGAGAGTCAGGAACAAGAATCCAACATAGGCCTTCATACATATGCATACAGCATTAAGTAAAGAATAGTGAAGTGTCGGGTTTATTGACTCCGTAGACTATGAAGCATATTAAGCATACCCGTGTAAAATAGGGAGCAAAGTGTCCCGTGTACAAGCTGGAAGGTTGGATTGGCGCCATAAGGGAGACATGTGGTCAAGTGTGTGTAGTGTGGTGATAGTTCTACCCTTAAGGTTAGGCACAGGGGAAAGTAACCGTACGGGTCACGTAAGCGTTTACCTATGTGGGGAGTTCAATTATCATAAGATACGTTCAGTATGACGGTATGATGTTGTCAGATGTGGAATATTGGGGACAGGGTGAGTAGCTGGGTAGGAATGTCAAGGGAGGGGAAGAGGAGAATAGAGGTGGGAGGTACAAGGATTGGGTAAAAGGGTGGTGGTGGTCTCGTCCTGCCTCCCTCCCCAGACAGGGTGTGCTTATCCCAATAATTGTGTAGGTACCACCAGCAAGCGAGGAGGGTGTATTTTTTACCTGATTGGGAGTACAGTATTCCTGCAAGAGAAATAGAGAGCGGTGTGTTAGCAGTTTACGTTCTTAACCTTATGGTCCTTTTTTATGCAGAGTTAGGTCGGTTGAGTATTTAAGTGAGAGAATTCTGTGGTCGTTTGGAAATGTAACCAACAGGCCCATTTGAGTCCGTATTTTTGTGGGGTGTCATGGGAGCAGTGAACGAGTTCCTCCATTTCAGACATTCTGTTGATTCTCCTAAACCATTCCTTAAGGGTGGGAGTGGCTTGGGATTTCCAGTAAACAGGAATGCAGTGTTTCGCCGCATTAATCATGTGCATTGCCAAAGATTTGTGGTAAGCCGATTGAGAAAGTCGTGTGTGATGGAGTAAGAATTGAGAGGGGGTAAAGGGTAAGTCATAGGTCGTAACATGGTAAGTGATACGGTGAACTTCCTTCCAGAAGTGCTGTATGCGAGGGCATTGCCACCAAATATGCAATAATGTGCCCCTGTCTGCGAGGCACCTCCAGCAGGTGTCAGGAATATCGTGGTTAAATTTATATAACAAGGACGGGGTGCGGTACCAACGCGTCTGGAGTTTGTAACCGTTCTCCTGTGTTGAGACATTCATGGAACCCTTGTGGATGTTTGTGTGTATGTTGGTCCAGTCTGCCTCTGATAAAGTAATGGAGAGGTCCCTCTCCCAAGCAATACACGCGGTGGAGCCGTCAGGTCGGCGGTTCGCAAAGAGAAGGGAATGGGTTGTGGATATGAGGTGCGTTTGGGGGGCCATTTGTACACATAGTTTTTCAAAGGGTGACAGCGTTCTGTGGCATGGGGCCTGTCAGCTTAGGGAGCTCAGGAAGTGAGTAATCTGGTTATACTTCCAGGTCGGAATGGAAGGTTTGTCATGTATTGTGGCTAATTGGGAAGCAGAAAGTAGCCGTGCACGGGCATAGAAGTGGTGAGCTAGGGCTCGGGATTGTGGCCATAGGTCTTTCAGAAAGCATTTAGACATACCCGGAGAAAAATTGGGGTTCATTAGTAACGGGGTCATGGGACCCGGAATGGATGAAAGAGATGTATTGTGACATATGTTAACAAAGGAGTGGATAGTGGGTTTGATCAGCGGGTGTAGACCCACATCCTGATATGACAGGCAGTTTTTGGTCCATGGTAGGGATGCAAGGGGAAGCGGCGTAAGGGATGTTTCCAGAGCTACCCAGTCTTTTGTGGAGTCGTGAACGTTCCAGTCAATAATGCGCGTCAGATGGACAGCTTTGTAGTAATTATGGATGTCAGGTAGTCCTATTCCCCCATCTATATTCTAGCTATCTTTTGCCTATCTATCTATCTAGTGGAGAAAGATAAATAATCTATATATTTTCTATCTATCTGTCTATCTTTAATCTATCTTTAATCTATCTATCTATCTTTAATCTATCTATATTTTATCTATCTTTAATCCATCTATCTGAAGATAGATAGATAGATAGATTAAAGATAGATAGAAAATATATAGATTATTTATCTTTCTCCGCTAGATAGATAGAAGATAGATAGATAGATAGATAGATCAAAGATAGATAGATAAATTGATTAAAGATAGATTAAAGATAGATAGACAGATAGATAAAAAATATATAGATTATCTTTCTCCGCTTGATAGATAGATGATAGATAGATAGGCAAAAGATAGCTAGAATATAGCTAGAATATAGATAGAATATAGATAGAATATAGATAGCTAGATCAATAGATAGATCTCATAGAGTGACAGTAAAGTGATATGGGATGGATGGATGGATGGATGGAGATCTTGCTCGGTGTCATTGCTTGTCATGCAGTCATTCCCCTTTATGCGACTGGTGTGCTTTATCTGGGATCACCGGCGGTATGATGGACGGATAGATAGATGGAATAATAGGCTGTATTTCACATGTATTGAGCGGCTGTCATCTCCACAGATCAGACGTGTGACACACATGACCTCTCTTATATTACAGATGTGTGTCTCAGATGTTGTGTTGGAAGTGACATCACTCCTCATTACATGACATACTGTAAATCACATATTAATGAGATGAATGCAGTGACTGATGTCACATTTTCTATGGATGAAATGCACCAGAATGACAACTACTGAACAAAACACACATCACACACATACATACATATACATATACATATACACACTGCAACATTCACCATTGAACTTCAGCCTCCCTTAAGTCGTGCACAGTTGTACTCCTCTTCTATACTGAAATGATCTACTCTGATTTCACTGCACACTATGAGCTTCTCACAGACTGCATTAGAAGCTACAGAAAGTCAGATAAAGCCCACCTTATTTGCTGGCTGGAGGACATCCAGAATCATCCGGCCCTTTCCTCCCCAGCCTGGCTGTCCCTGACCTGCCCCTTATATTAAATACATCTCAGGCTCAGTATCACATGAGGACATTACCTAGGATGGTCTGCAGCCTGCTCAGGAACGGCCACTCCCTCAGACTGACATCCACCTATCCAGGTTCTGAGATTTGCTTAAAGTGGTATTAAACCCAAAACCCAAAATGTATTATATTGCAGCTTAACGATCATTAGATGTGGTGGCTGCATTAGCTTTCTTTGGCGTTTCCCCTTATTTTTTGCTAAAAAAATGAAAAAATACCAAATATTTTAAAAAACTGTTTCATAGTTTGTTATACAATTTTAAAAACAGGTAATTTTTCTCCTTCACTGATGTGTGCTGATGAGACGGCACTGATGGGCACTGATAAGGCAGCACTGATAGGTGGCACTGGTAGGCGACACTTATAGGCAGCACTGATCAGTAGCAAAGATGATGAGGCACTGATGGGCATTGATTGGCAGCACTGGTGGACATTTATGAGTGCCACTGGTGGACAAATGTAGGTGGCACTGATGGGCACAGATGAGGCCGCCTCAGCTCTCTGTCAGAGGGACAGAAGTCAGTGATCGGCTTTTTTTTCCCCTCATGCTGACAGTGTAAAGGGGAAAAAAAAAATACAGATTACCGATCTTTAGTTAAAGTGTTACTAAATCCACAACAGTAAAATCCGTCTGTAGATGCAGTAAAGCATGCTTGTTAGGTCTCCTGCACACTGGACGTTTTTACAGCGGCTGTTTTTGGCTTCAGGCATTTTTTTCTGCTCCCCAGCATGTTCTCCTATGTGTCCATGCACACATAGGCTGGTATCGTTGCTTTTTGTCAGGGAGCATTTTCAGAACTAGTGAGTTTGAAGTTGAGTTGAGTTTGAAGGTGTTTTTCAGTTGTAAATACTCTCTAAAGCTATTCTGCGTTTATGAGCCATAAGCTTTTGTGGGAGTCGGGGGCCGGTGCTTGACTATTTCACGCCCTAGGCAAGACTAAAGCCCCATACACACGGTCAGATTTTCCCATGGATTCTGTCCTATCGGACAATGTTGTCGGAAAATCTGACCGTGTGTAGGCACCATCGGACAGTGTACGTCGGATTGTCCGACGGACAAAGTCCTATCTCCTGCTGGATAGATTTTTCGACAACAAAGTCCGATCACACCAAATCCGATCGTGTGTATCGAATTCTGACGGACAAAGTGCTACGCATGCTCAAATCACATTACAAGACCAAAGCTATTGGCTACTAGCCTCTACGTAGTCCCGTCATAGGCAACAAACGTCACCACGTTCAGAATGATTGGATTTTCCGACAACTTTGTCCGACCGTGTGTACGCAAAACCAACATCGGACAAAGTATGACGGACAGATCTGACGGACCTGGTCCTCGGATAATCCGAGCGTGTGTATGGGGCTTAACACCCCCCCGGTCCAGACTATAACACCCCTGTCAGATTTTTGTCCCCACCATCTATGTCCCATTGAGGAGATTTACCTCCACTTCCTGTCCTATAGCCAAACAGGAAGTGAAGGAAAATACCTGAAAATTAAGTTCTGTGTACTGTGGGAGACCAGATATAGTGAATGCAGGGTCCTGGGTTTCGTAACACTTTAACTCCACTGTGCTGCAACTATGTTCATTACACGGGGTTGTAGGGCAGTTGTGATGCAGCCTCATTCACCTGAATGGGTCCCGTTCGGTGGCAGTCTAATGCCCTGTACCCACGGTCGGACATTCCGACCACAAAATCCGTCTGATTTTTTCCGACGGATTTTGGCCGAAACTTGTCTTGCATACACACGGTCGCACAAAGTTGTCAGAAAATCCGATCGTTCGGAACGAGGTGACGTACAACATGTACGACGGGAATATGTAGTGGCCAGTAGCCAATAGCTTTCATCTCCACATTTTTCTGAGCATGCGTGGCACTTTGTGCGTCGGAATTCTCTACACACGATCGGAAAAAGTCAGATCGGATTTTGTTGTTGGAGAATTTTAGATCCTGCTCTCAAACCGTCAGAAATTCCAACAGAAAAAGTCTGCTAGAGCCCACACACGATCGAATTTTCCAACAACATAACCCGATCTGACTTTTTCTGTCAGAATTTCCGACCGTGTGTACAGGGCATAAAGGTGCGTAGTGTAAACACCCTAAACTTGATGTGGGCGCAGTGTTGCTGCAGTAGAGGTCTAGCTGTGGCATCTGCATCATAAAACTGGCTGCACAGAATTACAAATCTTTCAGAATCTTTCCGGATTTTCCATATCTGCATTTCAAGTGTGTATTTATATATCCATATCAACTCTTTCCAGCCGTCATTTTTTTTTTTCCCCATAGAGGTTAGAAAAAGAAAACGGATGGATTACGCTCGGAAACACCGCTTTCCCTCTGCTCCAGATTTCTTCAAAAGAATCCCAGTATTCTTCTGAAAAAGTCTGTGTGATGAATGCAGTAAGTCCACAGATAAACTCAGGAATTCAATACAGATTTGCAATTCTAAGTCATAATTTGCTATTCTGAGACATTTGCAAGTCAAGCAACCTCCATAATTGCCTGTATAGGAATAAATGAATTTGGAAACGTTCACAGTAAAAAATTGGTACTGCCGAGGTTATTCCGCACAAAAATATTGAAAAAAGTTGAAGAAAGAAGTCTTTTGTAAATCTCACTAATGCATAGAGAAACCCACTGATCCTATTATATACGGATAAGAAGAAATGCATCCGACGCTGAGATTGTAGCATCTATACAGTATTAGGGGTCATTTAGGACAGCATTAAAGTCACATTAAACTCTGGTTTAAAAATAAAAATTCTATTAAGGTATGTATTCTTAAAGTGATTGCAAACAATCACCTTGTAAAACAACCCATTCAGTTTAAAATAGAAATGAAAGTCAAAACATTTTTTCGTACAGATATAAAAAAAAAAAACACATATAAATACCTTTTTCCCCTCTTTTTATAAGTGATCAAATTCCCTCTGTTCTCAGCTGCATAAGAGCTGAGGGGAGGAGAAGCAACAGCACACATAGCTTCCCAGTAATTGGCTGTGCAGAGGGGGCGTGTCAGGACAAGTCTGATCAGTGGTGGCCGCACCATACGGGCTGCCCCCTTAACCACTTCAGCCCCGGACCATTTGGCTGGCCAAAGACCAGAGCACTTTTTGCAATTCGGCACTGCGTCGCTTTATATAAGAGCTGAGGGGAGGAGCTGAGGGGAGGAGAAGCAACAGTACACTGAGTTTCCCAGTAATTGGCTGTGCAGAGGGGGCGTGTCAGGACAAGTCTGATCAGTGGCGGCCGCACCATACGGGCTTCCCCCTTAACCACTTCAGCCCCGGACCATTTGGCAGGCCAAAGACCAGAGCACTTTTTGCGATTCGGCACTGCGTCACTTTAACTGACAATTGCGCGGTCGTGCGACGTGGCTCCCAAACAATACTGGCGTCCTTTTTTTCCCCACAAATAGAGATTTCTTTTGGTGGTATTTGATCACCTCTGCGTTTTTTATTTTTTGAGCTATAAAGAAAAAAAGCCCAAAATTTTGAATAAAAACTTAATATTTTTTACTTTTTGCTATAATAAATATCTTTCCTCAGTTTAGGCCGATACGTATTCTTCTACATATTTATGGATAAAAAATTTTTTCAAAAAAAATCGCAATAAGCGTTTATTGATTGGTTTGAGCAAAAGTTACAGCGTCTAAAAAATAGGGGATCATTTTATGGTATTTTTATTAATAATTTTTTTTTTACTAGTAATGGTGGCGATCAGAGGAGAGGGGCGGGGAGAGGAGGGGGGGGGGTTGTTCTTTCTATCCTAGGGGTACATAGGTACAGCAAATAAGCATTTATACCATAGGATAGAATTGTGTCATTGGAAGTATCACTGGGTAAACATAAAAAAATAGATAAAGGAAAGCTAATGCACACATCAAATGCTATACTGAAATATTTTTAATGTGTGTTCTTGGGTTTAGATATGCTTTATGTTTATAAATTGTTAAACCGATGCAAATGACAGTCCATCATGCATTGTGTGTATAGAGATAGTGGCAAGATGCAATCCATAAAGACGAGATGAAGAATTTCAAGTAGAAAGCAGGTGCCTGAAGACAGTGTTTTGAAAGAACAATCAGAGATAAAAGAATATTTTGCATTGGAGAACGTGTCCCGTCATTTTTTCTATATATCTATATAGATATATATTCTTGCATCATGTTTAAAGCAGAACTAAACTCAAACAAACATCTTATTCTAGCCCTTCCCCTCCTACTTCTGCCACGTACACACGATTGGAATTTCGGCCAGCAAAAGACAGATGAGAGCTTTTGAGAAAAAATTTGAGAGCATGTTTCTCAATTTTTCAGACGGAAAAGGTTTCTAATTGGTAATTCCGATCGTCTGTAGCAATTCCGACGTGCAAAATTCCTACGCATGCTCGGAAACAATTTGACGCATGTTCGGAAGCATTGAACTTAATTTCTCGGCTCGTCGTAGTGTTGTACGTCACCGCGTTCTTGACTGTCGGAATTTGGTGTGACCGTGTGTAGGTAAGACAGTTTGAGCGGAATTCCGTCGGGAAAACCATCAGAGCTTTTTCCGACGAGAATTTCCGATCGTGTGTACGCGACATAACACAAATGCTAAAATATGTTATGCGATTCTTTACTGTGTTTTTACACTTTTTATGCTGCAAGGCAGCACTTCAGGGTTTCTGGGATAAGCCGTGCCCTGCTGCCTCCTGGAATTTCTGTGTCGCAGCTATCTCAGGAGGTAGCGGGTTACTAAGTGGCAAGATGCAATCCATAAAGATGAGATGAAGAATTTCAAGTAGAAAGCAGGTGCACTCCAGGGGATTTGCAACATAATAAACACCTTATTGAACCTTCTCCCTTTTGTAAGTCCCATGGAGTGCACCTGCTTTCTTCTTGGAAATCTACATCTCGTCTTTATGGATTGCATTCTGGCACTATCTATAAGCGGTGTGGTGACGTGGCCTACCACTATAATAGAATTACTTCCTTTTCTTTCCTCTGTTCCTTCCTGGAGTATAGTGTCAGGGTAGACTCTCAATTTTCCACCGATATTCAATAGAAAAAATGACGGGACGCGTTCTCCAATGTTCAAATATTGTTTTATCTCTGAAGACAGTGTTTTGAAAGAACAATCAGAGATAAAAGAATATTTTGCATTGGAGAATGTGTCCCGTCATTTTTTCTATATATCTATATAGATATATATTCTTGCATCATGTTTAAAGCAGAACTAAACTCAAACAAACATCATCTTATTCTAGCCCTTCCCCTCCTTCTTATGCCGCGTACACACGATTGGAATTTCGGCCAGCAAAAGACAGATGAGAGCTTTTGAGAAAATGCTATCGTGTGTAGGCTGCATCGGAATATTGCTGGCCGAATTCCCGCCGGCAAAAATTTGAGAGCCTGTTTCTCAATTTTTGGGACGGAAAAGGTTTCTATCAGTAATTCCGATCGTCTGTAGTAATTCCAACGCGCAAAATTTGTACTCATGCTCGGAAACAATTTGACGCATGTTCGGAAGCATTGAACTTAATTTCTCAGCTCGTCGTAGTGTTGTACGTCACCGCGTTCTTGACTGTCGGAATTTGGTGTGACCGTGTGTAGGTAAGACAGTTTGAGCGGAATTCCGTCGGGAAAACCATCAGAGCTTTTTCCGACGAGAATTTCCGATCGTGTGTACGCGGCATAACACAAATGCTAAAATATGTTATGCTATTCTTTACTGTGTTTTTACACTTTTTATGCTGCAAGGCAGCACTTCAGGGTTTCTGGGATAAGCCGTGCCCTGCTGCCTCCTGGAATTTCTGTGTCGTAGCTATCTCAGGAGGTAGCGGGTTACTAAGTGGCGCATCTGAGTACAAGCATCAGATTTCCGTGCTTGCCACTGGGCACTATAAGCCTATCCAACAGAAGCTGGCAATGTTGGTGTACATGCCTGAAAATCCACAGATACAGCATGTGGGGGTTGCTCAAAAGATGTCGGAGCTAAAGAGGGTTAGGGGGAGGAATTTTAGGAGCTGTTTAATCCTGCTTAAACATACACTATAAGCGGAGTGCCACCCAAAAGTGGAACTTCTGCTTTAAGCACTCCTTCCCCCCTTACATGCCACATTTGGCATGTCATTTTTTTTTTTGGGGTGGGGAAGTGGGTACCTGGTTTTGACAGGTACTTTCTGTCCCACTTCCTTCTCCCCTTACTTGGGCACCTAGGCGAATACTCCTCTCCCCCTAGGCAGCCCCTCCCTCTCTGCAATTTTCTGGTACACGTCACAGAAGTTTGCCTGGCCACTAGGAGTGCGCATGTGCAATGTGCTCCAGCCTGTGAAGCCACAATCTGTCACAGCCGGGTGCCCACAGTTGCAATGATGGCACCGTGGGGAGGAGGGAGAGAGGAGCGAGGCTTCAGGCGCCCGCATCGCTGGACCGTGGGACAGGTGAGTGTGTGTTTATTAAAAGTCAGCAGCTACACTTTTTGTAGCTGCTGACTTTTAATAAACTGAAAAAAGACTAGATTTCCAGAGCACTAGGGGGGTTATCTAAACAGACAGCACAACTGTTATCACTGGGGGGGACAGTCTATATATAATATTTTTGCTCATATTTTTTTCTTTTTATAATATGTGTATTTTCTACTTCTGTAACAGTGATTGGATACCACTATTAAAATTGATAATATATGGTCCTGGTAAATTGAGTGGTCCGGCGAAAGACGTAGACCGACTGACCCATCTATGACCTTGCTGGGACATGCTCATACTACTGTGATCTTTTTATATATTTGATTATCACCCTTTCATCTTATAGTCATGTACTGACGTTTTAAAAAATATTTGTGATAAAGGATGTTTTTATACTATATTATTTTAAATTAGTTTGTTACTATTGTGACTTCTGGAGGCATATTTAAAGTCCCAAACAAATCAAATAAGGCAATCAGCTTTGTCAGAATTATAACAAAAACAAACCAACAAACAATATATGTAAATGTGTAAGTAAACACAAGTTGTATATAAGTGTATAAAGTTGTCAGTCCCACTAAGAAAGTCTGTCAACAAAACACGTATGGGGTGGAGCCAAGCCAGTGACGTCACACCACAACCATCTTTGCCTTGAAATGTGGAGTGGTAAGGAGGATTTTCTAAGCCATATACTGTACCAATGAGATTTTAATAGCACTGTGAGTGCTTTTAACAAGTGAGAGTAATTTAATTTATCAGGAATATCAAAATAGTTTAGGCAGTGAACACTATTGGTCCCATTTCTGTTTTCTATATGCCATAATATCTTCTGAGCGGAGCGAGAGATGCTGATACATTGCTTGCGTTGGAGCCAGTCTGTCCCACGTTCCAAAAAAGCACATCTTGACTTCATATTTATCATGGAGATCAAAAGGTGGAGGTGAGCATTGAATCCCCACACAAGGTGGAGGCATGCATGGCACTACTGGTGTATCAAACAAATGCCAAAATGATTGTTGCTCAGGCTCCAAAGGGTCCTAGCCCAATGCCAACCGATTTGAGTGTTGGCCCGGAACGGAGCTTAATAGGATAGATTTATGGCATTTTTATTATAAAAATTTTTTTTTTTTTTCATTAGTAATGGCAGTGATCAGCAATTTTTATCATGACTGCGACATTGCGGTGGACAGATTGGAAACTTTTTTGGGACCAGTGACATTTATACAGCGATCAGTGCTATAAAAATGCACTGATTACTGTGTAAATGTCACTGACAGGGAAGGAGTTAAACACTAGGGGGCGATCAAGGGGTTAACTGTGTTCCCTCAGCATGTTCCAACTGTAG
This sequence comes from Lithobates sylvaticus, assembly GCA_028564925.1. Classification (NCBI taxonomy): domain Eukaryota; kingdom Metazoa; phylum Chordata; class Amphibia; order Anura; family Ranidae; genus Lithobates; species Lithobates sylvaticus. The sequence goes on from CM053031.1 coordinate 38,121,187, forward strand.
GGGGGATGGGCTCACTAGAACATGACAGAGATCACTGCTGCCGATCACTGGGAGCAGTAGATCCCTGTCATGTTGCGAGGCAGAACAGGGAAATGCCTTATATACATAGGCATCTCCCCATTCGCCCTCTCCATGCCATGATCGCGGGCCACCGGCGGACATAGAGTCCGTGGGACCCGTGGGCACGCTCCCGTGGCACGTGCCCGCTAGCCACAGATGACGCAGCGACGTACGGGTACGTCGTTTGGGGAACCGTGCCACTTTGGCGATGTATATCGGCATGAGACGGTCAGCAAGTGGTTAATGAACAAAGCAAACAAACAAAAAAAGTTTTAAGAATTAATTGTTTATATAATAGAAGTGAACAAAAAAAAATAAAAAATCAGCAGGAAAATAATAAATGGAGGAGAATAAGGAGTTAATTAAGGCTGATTAAGTAAATTAAAGTCTAATAAGGGGTAAAAGTGTAAGTTCACCTTAACAGAAAATCTTACACTGGACCCCATCCCCCCCCCCCCTGGTCCCGCTGTACCTGAGGCCAGTGATCACCCCTAGGAGACACCGGGTTGCCGCTTCACCGGTCTAGGGATTTTGGTCAGGGCCCTCACTTGGATGGCACTGACTATTTAGAATGCCTTCTATACGTACCTTTACGAGGTACATTTAGGAGATTAAGTTGCTGGGATTTCAAATCTCCAGACCGGTGAAGCGACGACCCGATGTCTCCTAGTGGGTGATCACTGGTCTAAGGTACAGCAGGACCAGGGGGTTGGGGAGGGGGGTCCAGTGTAAGTTCACCTTACAGATTTTTTGTAAAGGTGTACTTACCCTTTAAACAGAAGAACAGTTAAAAAAAAAAAAATTTCTTGCCAGGTTGCTTTAAACTGACTTCATCTGCAGACCGAAGTTCATCCCTTTGATCTGTAAATGAAGAAAAACTGTAAGATATAAAAAGAAACAATGTTTCTTTTTATCTTTCGGCTGAGTCATCGAGCAATGTTGTTGATAAACATTGCCCGGTTGCTTTTTTCTTTCTTTGACAGCTCCAATTGCCAGGACTTTGTTTACACTTCAGCTGTCAACAGATGAACCACACTGACAGCTGAATGAGTCATCTGTTGTTGGGGATGCAGCGACCCCTGCTCCTTAACAACCGATAATTGACGGCTTTTTTTTTACATTTCAGCTATCAGGGGGAATCCCACTGTCAGCTGAAAGAACCGAGCCTGAAAGTATTGATTTCAGGTATTGGAGCATTTGCACGAGTACGGATTGGCACTGATACCGGTATCGGTGCAACCCTAGTCCAGATACAATTTTATTCTAAAAAAAAGTCCGGGGGACAGTCCAAAGAGTAGAATTGAGTCCCCCTGACTTGTATTGAAAAAAAAAAAAAAGTTGTATTTGGACCTCTTAGCAGTAATGTAGAGCTTCAATTTTCCTTTTTGGAATATTACACTACAAGTCAAGGAGACCAAGGTGATCCTCTGAGGTTTATAAGCTGCCAGCTTGGGAACCAGATCACTGACATACTACAACATCAATACTTTACAACAGTGGTGTTGCTAGGCGGGTGCGGGGGGTGCAGGCCGCACCCGGGTGACACCCGTCAGAGGGGTGACACCCGTGGGTAGCGGCACCGCTAACACCGCCCGCTGCCCTGTGTCCCTCAGCGGAGCGAAACAAAGCCACCTCCCCTCCTCTCTGTTTACATCCACAGAGGAGGAGGAGCCCAAGCTCAATGGACACACAAGGGGGGTCTGCACTGAGGGGGGTGTCTGTAATGCTGGGGGGGTCTGCACTGAGGTGGGGGTGTCCGCACTGATGGAGGGGTCTGCACTGAAGGGGTGTCTGTACTGAGGGGGAGGTTTATACTGAGGGAGGGGGTCTATATTGATGGAGGGTGGTCTGTACTTAGTGGGGGGGTCTCTACTGAGGGAGGGGGATCTGTACGGCAGGAGGGTGGTCTGAACTGAGGGGGGACTATAGTTGGTGGGGGTGGTGACACCATTATTTTTCGCACCGGGGTGACACCAATCCTAGTGACACCACTGCTTTACAATATTTTTCTTCAATACTTTACAATATTATAACTTTACGATAACCTTACAGGTCCAGCACTATTTTTCCACTTTCCTCAATATTGGGTGAGTCATTCTGTGATTAGGAGAGCTTTGCATGCACACCAGAGGTGAATTCCGGACACTTGGCCTTGTTTTTCTACTACAGTCTACCGTCTTTTACCAAACTCTTTATATGTGCTCCTGTGATAGTGGCAAGGAGGTCAGACTGACTTCCTTTGTCAGTAAGGACTGTTGTGAATGATCTGTAGAACTCTGCAAAATGTGTCAGGACTAATGAACTTATTAAATAAATGAATAAAAAATGTCATGAATAAATCACTGAATATGATCCTGTAGAGAACCTACAGAAATAACTCAGACTCCGCACAGCACATCCGCCATACAGAGAGGCTTGGATCTTGCAGCAAGATACTTATTTCCCTGAATGCATATGATCATTTGAATAGATTATTAAAACAGTGACTGGAGCCACAATGTATCTTTCCTGCGGAGAATAAAATACACTGCATAATAAAAGTCAATGATCCAGCCTGGCACATCCAGCTTTATCTCTCTGGGCTGCACATGATTGACTGAAGCAGGCACGGAGTCTGATGGAAATTTCATTCATACAGTCCACACAGAATACGACTTCTTCATTTCAAATTTGACAGACAAGGTTCTCACCCTGTCACCTGACTGACGCTGCTACGGGCAAGCACAAAGGATGTCATTGTGCAGATTCTTATTCTAGGATGATGAAAGCTCTCTTTTTTTAATTATGGCAGCTATAACGCCGGACAAAAAAATTCTGACACTAGGATTATGTTGTTCGGACATGTATGGTGCTGTAGCAAACAACGAGGGGTCATGTTTACAAAACCAAAGTGGGTAGACGACCCAACCTTATCAGATATAAATTAGACAGGCAGTCAAGAAACAGGCTGGGGTGGGAGGCTTTGCCCCTGGACCAATACTAATAAAATATGCTGAGCTGGTTTCCATGAGTAGAGATCTTCTGAATTACTCCCTCATCCTATCAGAGAATGATTTTCAATCACTGAGAACATGCAAAGCATTCTCTGAATGGTGCCAGTGCTGAGTGGCCATCTCCTGTGTTCATGGGACCTGGAAGCTAGGGGAGATCACTGGAGTAGTGGTGTCTGCTGTAGTGATTTCCAGCTTCCAGAGCAGTCTTTCTCAACCTTTGCAACATTTTGGAACCTCAGGGAACACCTGCTAAAAATTATTATATCTACAACTCATAATGCATTAGTGTGATGGTCAGTAGGAATTATGCTCATTACACTTGTGGTCATCAGGAATAATTACCCCCTTACAGATAGCTAAAAAGATCAATGGTGTCAGTGGGAACTTATCTGAGAGGTGGAAAATGCTCATTGTTCAAGGAACCCCTAGCAACCTCTGGAGGAACCCTAAGGTTACATGGAACCCTGGTTGAGAAACCCTGTTCTAGAGGAATCCTACAGATAAAGTATATTTTTTGGCCTTTTATTGTGGGTCACAGGAGTGCACTTACTTTTGTTCTTCAGTGACCCAGAGTCAGCTTATAGTGGGCTTTTTACCCACTATCAGCTTACAGAGTAGAGTTGTTCCAGGCTTGGGAAGGATTCCAACAATATGGTCAGGTTCCATCAGGCTGCCTGATTGGAAGAGATTGGCAAGGCTGGGAGCTGGAGCCAGCTGTGCCCGCCTCCTCCTTAGACCGGTGCTCCAGTGAGTTCTGGAGGATCAGAGTTGAGAGCGCTGACTGACAGTCATTGCTCTTCACTCTGTGTAGACCAAGAGCTGAGTGATCAGCGGGTCCATAAAGCAAGAACCATAAAGACATGTATGAGCAAGTTTGGGGTGGAGGAACTTTACAGTCCTGACCTCAACCCGATAGAACACAATCGGGAATTAAATCAGAGACTGTGAGCCAGGCGTTCTCGTCCCAACATCAGTGCCTGACCTCACAAATGCACTTCTGGAAGAATGGTCAAACATTCCCATAGACACACTCCGAAACATTGTGGACAGCCTTCCCAGAAGAGTTGAAGCTATTATAGCTGCAAAGGGTGAGCCAACTCAATATTCAGTCCTACAGACTAAGACTGGGATGCCATTAAAGTTAATGTGAGTGTAAAAGCAGGTGTCCCAATACGTTTGACAGTATGGGTATCAGTAGAGCATCATCAGTACATTTTAAGCTGGCCTTGCAGCCAAGATTCATACAGTTCTGCATGAATTAAATGCTTATGTCTAAACATTATGCATTTTGAACATAGATTGGAGGATTTATCAATCAAGTTGCTGTCAGATTTGTTATCTGATGCAGTGGTTCTCAACCACTGGGCCAAGCCCGAGCTGTGACCTCCCTCCTCCTGGACCTCCAGTCAACAGCAGATCCCTAACCTACCACAGTGCCTCCCAGCTCCCACAGTGCTTCCAACCTCCAACAATTGCCCACGGTGCCCCTCAGCCCTTGAGAGTATACTGATTATTTTTCAGTCAGCCATAATTGATGGCCTTGATGCTCTTTTTTTTCATAGACTTCTTGTTTGGCACAGATGACTATTTCCACCAAAATGTTCAAGCTTCAAATTAAACTATTTAACAAACAAAACAAGCAAACAATGTGGAGCTTTTAACACATCTCTGTTCAAATAATAGTGTTATTGTAAGTTATTTTAGGTTTGTACTTAATCAGTTTGGTGCTAATTTGCCATTGCAACATTGTTCTAACACTGCATCTCATACATTTACATTTAAAGCGGACTTCCGCAAAAACAACTTGCATTCAATCTATTTTCATTATGACTACAAGTACTACAAAAAAAAAAAAAAAAGTTTGATAAATGCATATTTCTAAGAAACAGTAAACTATGGTGAAATAAACAAATTCGAATTCAGTACCGTGTTTGGTGACAGACAATAATGAGGTAAAACTATGGAAAATGTGCTTTTAATAGAAGAAGATCAAGGAAAGAAAAGGAAAGCTTCAGTGCTTCATATAACGAGAGCCGGCCAGGGAGAACAGCCCGCCAAATATGATGAACAATATAACAGTGGTAGCTCAGCAGGGTGCGAAAGGCATATACATTAATTCCATGGGCATCTTCTCACGAGGTGAGGACTGAGCATACCACATGTGCGTGTCGAAAAAAGTAGCATTTCTTTTCAATTATCTTTTAAAAAATAGATGTACAATTTGCTTAGTTGGGCAATAATGGCTTTGCTGTCCTTAACTGAACTGAATAAAAAAAAAAAAGTTTTATGTTTTCCTTTCCACTTTTGTTATCCACAATGCTGAATGTTCAACCAAGAAAGATACTTTGAGGGGCATCTATAGCCCAACAGCCATAACTTTTCACCTATTCTTTTTGGATAAGCGTTTAGAACACCCCTCAGAGTTTATTTTGTCGTGTCGTGTCATTTTTTGGGGGAGGCGAGGGGACATCTCCAATAGGGACACAGGCAACAATAAAAAGATAACAAAGTCCTAGTCTTTACCCACACTGCTGAGGGTTCAACCAAGAAAGGAACATCAAATTGTATTTATAGACAAGATTATGAAAGCCTCTTGAGCCCCCCTAGGAAAAGAGAGCCTTGACTGATGGGGGCATGGCCAAATGCCGCACAAAGGGGTGAATGGTGATGATTGGTGGAAACACGGGTGATGGGATGGGCCTGAGCTCAGGGAATGTGTGCCCCAGGGAATTATGGGTCTTTCGGTAGAATTGGATGGAAGAGCTGCCCACCCTTCCGCCCCTTTTTTCCTCTGTTATGGTATGTCACAGCTAGCTGTGGTTTCTTGACCTTGCCAGCATTTAGAGTTGCTGTAATGGGCTATGCCATTGATGAAAAAATTGGAAGTAGTCTGTCTGTCCAGCACTTATGGTAAGGACAGGTCCCACTTCCCCGTTTTAGAATTAAAGGGGTGTTCCCGGAAAAAAAACAATTAAAAGCCAGCAGCTACACATACTGCAGCTGCTGGCTTTTAATAAATGGACACTTACCTTTCCTGCAGTCCCTCAATGTCGGCACCGCAGCTGATGTCTCCATCAGCTGTCGGGTGCTGCCAACGCCATTGCGAGTAAGGTAACCGCCGGAAATCCGCCGGAAATCCTACTGCGCATGCGCGATGCCCCACGCCTCTCTCCTATTAGCCCGGCGGCCGAGGGAGGAGGAGGAGGAGGAGGGAGCCCCGCGGTGACGTCACGGCCGCATAGCACCGTTGCGTACTTCCGGAATTGGGAAAGGATACCTGTCAAAGACAAGTATCCTAACCCCCCTCCCCCGAAAGGTGCCAATTGTGACACCGGAAGGGGGAGGAATCCGATGAGTGGAAGTTCCACTTTAGGGTGGAGCTCCGCTTTAAGTGCTCACAGTGTGACTGGCACTGGTTAAATGTGTTCACATGTTACGTATTGGAATTTAATAAAGCTGTGGCCTTGCCCTTTCCAACCTAATGGTTGTAAGCGTTTTATTTAACGAGGTAAAAGGGCAAGGGTGGTGAAGGATTTGATCCCATGGTGTTACATTCATTTGTACCTAGGCCCATTGCGCCTCAGCAGTCATGAGAACTGAAAGATAATAATTTTTTTTGAAGGTTATTTTTAGTTAATTTTCTAAAACAGCTTAAGGCTTTACAAACAATGCTTCAGTCTATTTTTATCTATAGAACAGGGATGACAACAATACAAAAGGTGTAGACTTTCATTAGTACTCCATAGAGTCAAAGTACACTATATTTTTTTTTTTCATTATTGTTGTTGTCTTGTCTTAAAAACATGACACATGCTATTCCTAAGAACAGTTGATATACTTTTGAATCATCAGGCTCCCATATCACTCCATATAGCTCAGTCTTTCCTTTGCATGATCATCATGGTTATAATTTTTATTATCTCAACATTGATTTTGGAATTCTGGATGGGGATATTTACTATATATTATTCTATGTCCGGGGTCCCGAAGCTACGGCCCTCCAGTTGTTCATGAACTACAATTCCCATCATGTCTGTGAATTTCAGAGTTTTACAATGCCTCATTGGACATGTAGTTCAGCTAGAGGACCGTAGTTTGGAGATACCTGGAATTGTACAGAGCAGCCCCGAACCTCCTCCCCTCAGGTCCCCTAACGGTGCTCCTGGCTCCTCCTATCTGTCCAGTGCCCCCACAGGAAGCCACTTTGCATGGGGACACTTGCACGCATAGAATGCATTAATATTAAAACCTTGAGGCTGGGTTAACATATATGCTAATGTGACCGGCTCTCAATGGAGCCAGTTAACACAGGCCTCAAAATTTCAGGTCCTGAGCTACTAGCCAGGCCTTAAGAGTTACTCGCCACCTGTTTCCCCAACCAAACCCTACCCTGCCCCGCCCCTGAACACGCCTCCCCTAGCACACCTATATACCTACAATCTCTCTTCTTAGTATGTCTCTGCCTCCAATGCCCCCCCAGCAAACTCCCCATTCCATCATACCCATGACTCCAATTCCTGCCCTCCCCCATTCTATCATACATATGTACCTCAAATTCCCGCCCCCCCTCCCATTCTATCATACCTATGACTCCAATTCCTGCCTCCACCCCCCATTCTATCATACCTATGACTCCAATTCCGCCCCCCCCCCATTCTATCATATTGTATGACAGATTGGGGGGAGGGGGGGCGGAATTGGAGGCATAGGTATGATAGAATGGGGGAGGGGGGCAGAATTGGAGGCACAGGTATGATAGAGGGGGGGGGGGAGGAATTGGAGTCATAGGTATGATAGAATGGGAGGGGGGGTTGGAATTGGAGTCATAGGTATGATAGAATGGGGGGAGGGGGGGCAGAATTGGAGGCACAGGTATGATAGAATGGGGGGAGGGGGGGGCAGAATTGGAGGCACAGGTATGATAGAATGGGGGGAGGGGCGGGGCAGAATTGGAGGCACAGGTATGATAGAATGGGGGGCAGAATTAAAGGCATAGGTATGATAGAATGGGGGGAGGGGGGCAGAATTGGAGGCATAGGTATGATAGAATGGGGGGAGGGGGGCAGAATTGGAGGCATAGGTATGATAGAATGGGGGGAGGGGGGGCAGAATTGGAGGCATAGGTATAATGGATTGGGGGAGGGGATGATTCAGACCTATGCCTCCAATTAACCCCCCCCCCCCAATCCAGCATTCACAGAGTGTCACATTTTTAACATACCATTGTCCTGCAGCCAGGGGGTCAGGCATCAGTGCATTCCTCGGATGTTTGTGAGGTGAAGAGGGGCGGTCCTAAGTGGCGCCAGAATGGTGAATTTATTTTTAAATTCTGCTGCTAGCCTGTGCGGGACGAGAGGGGCGGCGCGATGTGTGGACGGTGGAGAGGGGCGGCGCTAGCTGGCACACTTCTTTGCAAAGCTCTGCCTTGCTGCTAGCCAGGACAGAGATGTGTGTGGGAGGTGTAGAGGGGCGGTAATGTGTGGACGGTGGGGAGGGGCGGCGCTGGCTCCCGCAATACTAGCCTGGGCAGTGCGGATTGTTTTGGGGGTGGAGAGGGGCGGCGCTGACTCCTGCAAGTAGCCTGTGCAGTGCGGATTGTTTTGGGGGTGGAGAGGGGCGGCGCTGACTCCTGCAAGTAGCCTGTGCAGTGCTGATTGTTTTGGGGGTGGAGAGGGGCGGCGCTGACTCCTGCAAGTAGCCTGTGCAGTGCGGATTGTTTTGGGGGTGGAGAGGGGCGGCGCTGACTCCTGCAAGTAGCCTGTGCAGTGCGGATTGTTTTGTGGGTGGAGAGGGGCGGCGCTGACTCCTGCAAGTAGCCTGTGCAGTGGGGATGTATCGGGGGTGGAGAGGGGCGGCGCTGGCTGTTACATTTGTATTTGCAAAGCTCGCGCTGCGAGCCTGTGCGGGGCAAAGATGTATGGTCCCAGGCAGCTGCAGTTAACTGATGGCGGCGGCGGGAGGAGGATACATGTACCACAGCCCTACTCGCACTGCTGATAATTTAACTCGCCAAATGCGAGCAGGCGAGTACAATTTTTGAGCCCTGAGTTAACACATGTCCAGGGTGGCCGCTGTGCAGTTTAAAAAAGGGTCCTATGCGATTTTGGGTCTGGATCAGGTGCAAATTCAGGCAAAAATTTGCACCTGAATTGTACCTGAACCAGAGAACAGAAATGCACCGGATGCCAGACTGCAAACCACAGCAGCAGATACACTATATTACCAACAGTATTGGGACACCTTTACACACACACGTGAACTTAAATGGCATCCCAGTCTTAGTCAGTAGGGTTCAATATTAGGTTAGCTCACCCTTTACAGCTATAACAGCTTCAAATCTTCTGGGAAGGCTGTCAACAATGTTTAGGAGTGTGTCTATGGGAATGTTTGACCATTTCTTCCAGAAGTGCATTTGTGAGGTCAGACACGGATGTGAACGAGAAGACCTGAATCACAGTCTCTGCTCCAATTCATCCCAAAGGTGTTCTATTGGGTTGAGGTCAGGTTCCTCCTCCCCAAACGCGCTCCTCCATGTTTTTATGGACTTTGATTTGTGCACTGGTCAAAATCTTTTGGTGAAGGGGGAATTATGGTGTGGGGTTGTTTTTCAGGGGTTGGGCTTGGCCCCTTAGTTCCAGTGAAGGGAACTTTTAAGGCGTCAGCATACCAAGATATTTTGAAAAAAAAAGTCTTGCTCCCAACTTTGTTCGAACATGACTACCCACCAGTGCACAAAGCAAGGTCCATACAGACATGGATGAGCAAGTTTGGGGTGGAAGAACTTGACCTCAACCCGATAGAACACCTTTGGGATGAGCTAGAGTGGAGACTGCGAACCAGGCCTTTTCGTCCATCATCAATGCCTGACCATAGACACACTCCTAAATGTTGTGGACAGCCTTCCCAGAAGAGCTGAAGCTGTTATAGCTGCAAAAGGTGGGCCAACCAAATATTGAACCCTATGGACTAAGACTGGAATGCCATTTTCATGTGTGTGTAAAGTCAGGTGTCCCAATACTTTTGGTAATATAGTGTATGTGAACCTGGCCCGAGGCTTTAGAACCACTTTAACTCCCTGTATTGCAGCAGATTTTAAAGAAATATTTTTTGGGAGTCCAGGGTAGCTAGATGACAAGCCAACAGAGGGAGCGTTCCTGACATGAGAAAGTGAATTAAATTAGGCTGGACATCATTGAAACCAAAAGAGAACTGCCATCTAGCAACATGGAGGAGAATTTTTGTGGCGGACAACACTGGATATAGGGTGAATATTGCAACCAGGGTGTCTTCATTTTTCATTCTCTTTTTTACATATTTAATAATCTAAAAATGTACTACAAAAATGTAGCTTCACATTACGGATCACTTGTATTCTGAACATTATGTATCTCTGCCTCAGGACATTTACTGAAAGCACAGGTGTTTAGGTCAATAATATAAAATATTCAAGTGAATAATGTACACCGCAAACATAATTTGACCCACCGCTTGTTAATTATAGAGATTTAAAACCTTCAGAAGCCCACAGACCCAGGAGACTTGGCTTCCACAAGCATGGCATTGCACTTTATTTTTCGGGAAGATTCAGATGTGATGCAGGCAAGTTCCTTGTCAATCAACCTAAATGAAGCTGATCTGTTCTAGAACACTAGTAAACCTGAAGTGTGTTGAGACAAGGCCAAAAGACCAAACAAATCAATTAGTGCTATCTTACAAAAAGACATGTATCTTAGAAAAAAACAAGCTTACAATATTTTGTTGAGGCGGGTTGCCACAATGGATGCTGATGTATAGCTAGACTGCTGAGAAGCACAACTAGACAACCAACAATAAAGTGCTGCAAAGGAGGCTTTGCCCACTACCAACACAGAAAGTAACTTACCGTATATACTCGAGTATAAGCCGAGTTTTTCATCACATCCTTTTGTACTGAAAATGCCCCTCTTGGCTTATACTTGAGTCAAGCACTTTTCTGCAGCAGAGAATGACATTTTCTGAACCGACATTGGGGCCCCGTATCTCGGGGCCACTCGGTGCTAGGAACCCCAAATTGTGTAAACCCAGTGGAACTAGCACTACAACATATCCAAAGATGGGGTTCCTAGCACCAAGGGGCCCCGGGATACGGGGCCCCAAAGTCGGTTCGGAAAATGTCATTCTCTGCTTCAGAAAAGTGCTTGACATTTTCCGAACCGACTTTGGGGCCCCGTATCTCGGGGCCCCTTGGTGCTAGGAACCCCATCTTTGGATATGTTGTAGTGCTAGTTCCACTGGGTTTACACAATTTGGGGTTCCTAGCACCGAGATACGGGGCCCCAAATTGGGTCAACTGTGTCCATCTGCAGCAATATCATTTCGAGACCCTTTGGGTCCAGAGACCCCAAATTTTGTCTGCAGCTAGGGGGGCATCTAGGAACCCTTAACTACTGAGTTTGAAATTCGAGGGACCTATAGCTGCAAATGAGCACAGTGAGGCATGCAAATGGGCACAGTGAGGCTGCAAATGGGCATTGTTGACCCTCTTTTCCACTTACAGTAGCTGCGCATTTCTTACCCTAGGCTTATACGTTTTCCCAGGTTTTTGTGGTACAATTAGCTGCCTCGGCTTATATTAGGGTCGGCTTATACTCGAGTATATATGGTAAGTGGGCAGGTCAAGACCACGGCTTCATTACATTAGTGAAAATTAACTTTTTTTGCATTAAAAAAATTTTTTTTACTTCAATTACATGGTGGATCTGTGTAGTCAAAGCACTACTTTAAGTACAATGGAACTATAGTATAGTATAGTATAGTATAACATCATTTATATGACTGTCTTCACTTTAAGTGCTAGACATAGTTCCAACTACCCCAAAAACCCATCTTATGCCCCATACACGCGATTGGATTTTCCGACGGAAAATGTTTTATAGGACCTTGTTGTCGGAAATTCCACCCGTGTGTATGCTCTATCGGACATTTTCCATCGGAATTTCCATCACACAAAATTTGAGAGCTGGTTCTCAAAGTTTCCGACAACAAAATCCGTTGTTGTAAATTCCGATTGTGTACACAATTCCGACGCACAAAGTGCCACGCATGCTTAAAATCAAGCAGAAGAGCAGCACTAGCTACTGAACTTAATTTTTCTCGGCGTACATGTTGTAGGTCACCGCGTTCTTGATGTTCGGAATTTCCAACCAACTTTGTGTGACCATGTGTATGCAAGACAAGTTTGAGCCAACATCCGTCAGGAAAAAAAACATGAGATTTTGTTGTTGGAATGTCCGATCGTGTGTACGCGGCATATAATTATAAATCAGTATTCACAATAAAATGATAGCAAGGTGAAAAGCATAAATAAAGCTGCGACAAAGTAGCAAACTTGGGAAGGTTGGTAAGAAATTGTTAGCAGGTTTAGTTTCACTTTTTGAGGGAACCGCAACATATGTGTGTTCCCATGCACACGCCATGGCTAAAAAAAAATATTTCTTACCTTTTAAGCCAGCGATAGATGAATCAAATCTTGAACGGTTTAGCAGGGACTGGCTGAGATTCGATCCATCTATGGGCAGGCCAGTTGTACTGAATTCAATTCATCAGTGACCATGTTTGTATGTTCTACCAGCAAGGAGAGCTCCTCAAGCTCCCCGCAGGCAGAACACAATGACACTTCAGGAAAGATTTCCCCATCAACACTGCCTGTGTTGATATGGGGAAGAAAATCATTTTCTTTCCTACCACCCATGGTGGTAGGAAAGAAAATTGCATACTCAATGGGCTGTCTTAGCTGGTTCTTAGTAGGAGGTATCCTGGCTGACTGCAAGGTTTTCGAACAATGTTGGAGTGAGTCTGTCCCAAGTCTGTCCTCTTGCATACAATGCAGGAAGCCCAAACTCTACACATTTAGCCCTTTGTTAGGACAGCATTGTTCTAATCTAGTTATAATTGATAATGAGGATTTGCCTGCACAGTACAGACGGGGTTAATTAACCCCTTCCCACCTGCACTATAGCTGAAGGACGGCTACAGCCCATTCTTAATTTACCGGGAAGGCGTACATAGACATCCTCCCATGATCACACTGCCTGCGTGCAGGGGGCGTGCTCTGTGATTACTGAGTCCTTCAGACTCAGCAAGTAGCTGATCACAGACTGGGGTAAAGGGACAATCAAAGCGGCCCTTTACTACGTGATCAGCTGTGTCCAATGACCCACGAAAGCAAAGCGCTTTCCCCGACTTGTTCATTCCCCGACTTAGTTGGGGTAGCTGGGACACTTTGGTGGGGGTGGGTCAGCCACGTCTCCTGACCTTTGACCTCTGGGGACATGCCTGCTGACCTTTGAAGGAGGTCCCTATTACCATCCCTGAGTTCTAACCTTGTTCTTCAAGGGGAAACCCTAACCCTTAAAAAAAAAACGTGGCTCCCCCCGCTGACAGCATGA
>CM053031.1:38135140-38181119 GCA_028564925.1 Lithobates sylvaticus
ACTACATTGTGGTCTCATCATACACACTGGCTCCCCAGCTGTTGCTGAGCAAAATAGAGGCAGCTTGCAGGGAAAATTTCCTTTTTTTGGCTTTATAAATGCAATTATTGCTGCAGCAGATTCTAGACATGGTACAGATCTGTCACTTTCCGTCGGAAAAAACATCTAAGATTTTTATGACGGAAAATCTGCTCATGTGTACGCGGCATTAGATGTGGTAACTACATTAATTTTCTTTTTTAGACTTTCTATCCTTTATTTTCATCTGGTGTTCCAGCCAGTTATTCTGTCCTGCAAATGTAGCAATTAGAGGGTTAGGACAAACCATGTACTACTAACGGGGCGTTTACAATGGTCAGCTTTCATTTATGTAAAACCTTTATCCCAAAAGGAGATAAAAAACTGTTACCTGTAACTGCTTATAAAGTGTGAGCTGGAGTTTGGCTTCAAATTGTTAGTGTATTTAAACCTGCTAGTACATCTAACACTCCCCTTCCCCTAGACTGACAATGCTGCTGTCTTAAGGTGCCCCCTGTGTTTCTTCATCCAGAGCGGAGGCACTCTAATACAGGAGGTGTGATCTTAGCCAGATCACCAGGTGAAAACATAGGTGAAAAAAAAAGGCAGTCCCCACATCTAATGGCTGTTAAGCTGCAATACATTACATTTTTGGTTTTAGGTTTAATAAACCTTTAAATGTACCGAGCAGTTTAGTGAAGCCACATAAACTAAATTCCATGTATTTCAAAAGATAAATGTAAATGCCACCATGGCCAATTTTCCAGTGACTGTCGGCATGTCAGGTGCCCCATTACAGTCTCCATATTGTACAATAGCAGCCAGGCTGGTTGCTGTTGATGCTATGAGAATGAGTTATGTATAGCGAAGTAATTTTAACACAAGAAGCAGCTGCATAGCTAGTATTAGAATCCGTGGTGGCATTTATTGCGAGTAACACTTCCAGCAAGCAGATGGCTATATGTGCTAATATTGGAGCCTGAGGGGGGCAGAGGATGGCTTGCTTAATTTAAACCTTCTATTACACTGTGCTGCCAAAATAGCATGTTCTGCTTGTAATGCTAAGGAATATTTTAATTTTACAAAAATTATAATAATTAGAAAAATTGTATAAACAAATTCTTTGTTGACTATTGTATTGTACTATACTTGTCTTTAAAAGACACACATGTAAATATGATCAGCTTCAAGTGGACCTAAAACATTATATATATATATATATATATATATATATATATATTTATTTTTTATTTCTAAGCATATGCACAGTCGATATGCCTGTGCAGTTTTTGGCTATATTCCTTAATATCTGACACAGGACAGCCCTTACTGCAGCCTCTCACACTGCACAGTATTAATGAGGGACTTGACTGCAACCTGAGACCTACATGGAAAGAATAGACACACCCCCCCTCTACACAATCTCACAGGGAAACATGTAGAGCTGAGGCTGTCAATCACCTGCTGTAATCCGCTAAAACTCCGCTGGAATCCCTTGGCGTCAGCATAAACTGTCAAAAGTGACTCATGCAGATTGCAGATGAAGGAGACAGCAGTAAGAAATCACTCTAGGTGCTTTGGTTTAAGGCAAATACACACTGTTGAGGAATATGCTTTGTTCATTTTAGAAGACTACAACAACTGTAAACACTTCCCGCCTAAGACCGTCATACGACGTACTGGACTTTGAGTGGAGATATTTGAATGATGCCTGCAGCTATCATTTTCAGCTGGCGATTCCCTGCACCGTAAAACAATCATAGCGGCTGTTCAGCTGTCAGCTGCTTGATTGTTTCTACAGGCGGCAGGAGGGAACATCCCCCCCCCCCAGTTATCCTCTGGTGCTTCTACTGGCTCATGTGATCGGTGAAGTTAACCATAGAGAAATCCACGGACCAGATTGTCCCCGGCAGTCTCTATGACCTTTGGAGGCCTGGGCGCAACGCTATGACGTCACATCCAGCCCGGTAGAAGTAAACATTGCCGCGTAGAGATCAGCAGTTTTTTTTATCTTGGCCTTTTCTGCCTAGACCCCACATCTCTCCATAAAGAGGACCTGTCATGCCCTATTGCCCATTACAAGATCAACAACAAAAATGCTTGCGCTCAGAATTAAGGAATGGATTAGGGACAAAACTATATAATATTAAAGTCCAGGAGTAAAATAAGAGTCCAAATAAATAAGGTGGTGTTCCTTTAAAAAAGATAATGATGATGTTAGTTCTGGAGGATGAAACACGCACTAGGGCTCAGCTTTCCTCATGAGTGAAGCCAACTTTGGATAGCAATGTAAGAAAAACACAGAAAAGTGCCTCTGAGTGCAAGGTTTATTGTACAATCACATACGTATTCCAACACTTACACGGCAGTAAGAAATGATGTGTTCATATGGGACAAAAGGGTATGGGGAAACGCAATGCGTTTCGGAGCATGCGCGAGATTCGTACGGAGCATGCACGCTCCTTTCTCAAGTGATTCTCACTTAAAAAATGCTCTGTATGAGCCTTGCGCATGCTCTGAAATGTGTTGATTCTCACTTGAGAAAGGAGTGTGCATGTTCCATACAAGCCTTGCACATGCTCTGAAACACGTTGTGTTTCCCATACCCTGGTGACATCACACACCTCACAGGTGCTTTGCTCCGAGCCGACTACACTGGATTGGCCACCCCCCCTCCCAGGTTACCGCGACTCTCGTAGCAGGTTCCCTGCACTCACAGAAGATGCTTGAGACTATCTCGGGCAAACTTTTCCACAGGCGCGGCTTTTGAATGTGTAATGGCGCCTTACACGCTGATCAGCAGGATCAGCAATGGGGGACACAAGACAACCAACGATCGGCACAGGACGAACAAGGAGGCATTAACGATCGGCACAAGACTGCAATGGTGGACACAGGTGGCAGATCGGAGGGAGGCATACACAGACCCAGGGGATGCAGATTGGCACAGGTAGGCTGCAATGGGGACACAGGGGGGGAGTTTGTACAGGACACAGGGGACATGCAGCTGCAGATGGGCATTTGCTGACCCTCTTTTCCACTTACAGTAGCTGCTGCATTTTTCACCCTCGGCTTATACACGGGTCAATACGTTTTCCCAGTTTTTTTGTGGTAAATTAGGGGCCTCGGCTTATATTCAGGTCGGCCTATACTCGAGTATATACGGTACTTATTGAACATTAAACCTTGCACTGAGTTTTTTCTTTATTCCTATTCAAGGGATGTTTAAATTCCTTGTAATAGGAATACATGTGATAAAAAATAAAAAATAAAATAAGATAAAAATTTAAAGCTCCCCCGTCTCTGCGTTCTCGCATGCAGAAGCGAACATATGCACACGTCGTGCCCACATTTGTAAACGGAGTTCAAACACAATATTAGAGTGAGAGCAACAATTCTAGCCCATGACCTCCTCTGTAACTCTAAACTGGTAACCTGTAAAAAAAATAATTAAAGTGACGCCTATGGAGATTTTTAAGTACTGAAATTTTGGCGCCATTCCACGAGTCTGTGCAATTTTAAAGTGTAACATGTAAGTTATCCATTTACTCGGTGTAACATCATCTTTCACATTATACAAAAAAAATGGGCTAACTTTAGTGTTTTGGGTTTTTTTTTAATTTGTGAAACCGTTTTTTTTTTCACAAAAAAAGCGTTTGAAAATTGCTGCGCAAATACCGTGTGACATAAAAAGTTGCAATGGCCGCCATTTTATGCCTTAAAAAAACATATATAATGTTTGGAGGTTCTGAGTAATTTTCTAGCCAAAAAAATATGATTTTTTTTATGATGTGCCAGAATAGGCCCGGTATGGAAGTGGTTAAAGTGTACAGAGGGAAAAAAAAGACAATGAGGAGAGGAGTAGATGAAAAAGGAGAGGCAAACTTATAGAGGCTATAAGGGTAGGGGCAGTGGATGTGTCCGGTTGGGGGGGGGGGGGGGGAGTTGAGTGTTAAAGCGGCACTAAACTCTGCAAATACTTACCTTTGGTCCAATCATGTGATCTTTCTAGTACAGGCATCTTCCCCCCAACTTCTTCCTAGTGCTTGGACTTCAGCCGCCTTAATCGGACAACTGGGGAAGGATGTAACTCCCATGCATAAGCATGGCAGATCATTCTGGTGCAGTGGTGTTGAGATCTGTGTACACTCTAAAGAGGAGTGCAAATAGACAGGCACATTTGTTTTATTGAAGAGACCAGTCCTAGACTTGAAGACTGTCTAATTTTTATCCTGAGAAACCTGATAATCGATCAGTCCATGGGGTTTTGTGTGACAGAGGAAGGGCGAGCACAGTCCTTGGCTCACAAAAAAAAAAAAAAAAAAAAAAGCAATTACTGCCACTTTATAGATAAATGTAGACGTTGAAGTAGAAGTTGAGAGAGTTAATCAGAGCTGATGAACACTGACAAAGCTAGAGTAGAGGAATATGTAGCCGAACAACAGGCTACATTTAGATAAATGGAAAATATTTATACAAGGCCAAATTCTGAAAGTTTTTTTACACAATAGAGAGCTTTTACATATATGCTTGTCAATGGTAATTGTAGCTCTTTTATGACAATCTTGCAGCATATTAGAGATTAGGGCATTGTCCTTGACCATCTAACTAAAAGTTACATTGTATAAAAGAAAAAGCAAACTTAAAGAAAAACTTTAAGAGAAACAATTACATACATTTATTCATTTTAGATTCTATAGGGCATTTTTAAATAACTTTTAACATTTTACTTCTTTTTTTTGGTATATCACTCTCTGTTGGGCAACAGAGACACACCTCCTCTGCTCCCATTGTTTTTTGGTTTTTTTTGTGAGCCAAGGACTGTGCTCGCCCTTCCTCTGTCATATAAAACCCCATGGACTGATCGATCATAAGGTTTCTCAGGATAAAAATTAGACAGTCTTCAAGCCCAGCCCGGGTCTCCATTGCTTGGCAACAGGCCCTGCTTGGGAGATTTCTCCCCCTCCACTCCCACTGGCCGGCAATGGTGCTCCCCTCTGCCAGCGCCATCTATCATTGGCTTCAGCTCTATGGTGCTCTATTTGAGTATTACAAGCCCAGAGCATGTGATAGCATTTTGTTACCTATCTCCTGTACCCTCATCTTGCCTTGTGTGTTTCTGCACACCTTGGCTTGTCTTCATACAGATTCTCTGGTAACTGACTCAACTAGTAAAAAAAAAATAACTCATTGTACACTCAGTATAAAATAATCAATAGTGAAAACCAAATGTATGTGAAAAAGACTACAATATATCTAAAAGTGAAAAGTAATACATTTAATTTAAATGTTAGCAGTAAGGACACTCTTTACAATGCCAGGATAAATGACATCAAGATAATGATACAAGAATATGGGTGCGCTGTCCATTTAAAAAATATCTCTAATCTAAAAACATACTAAATATATAATAAACTCAGTACATAAATATTAACAACACACAGTAAAACATTTTGTATAAAAAAACAAAAATGAAAAATAAAATTCTGTTTATGTGACATGCAGCCAGTGAGAGTTGACACTATAAAATTACTACATAAAGATCAACTATTACTAATGAAACAGTTGAAGTCCCAATCAATGTTGAGACCCCATGGATGGTAAGTTAATAATTCATATATCCAGCCTGTATCCAATTGTGAGATTTCCCATTTTTACCTTACTTCCCCACCAATTTGGGGAATATTTACTTATCCCAATGACTTTAATCCACAAAGGGTCTTTTTTGTGAAATTGGGTATTGGAGATAAACAATTTTGTATGACTGATATTCTGACCACCACATTTACAAACAACACACTTCCAACATGGAAAAAAAATGATTTAGCAGAGGTGGGCAGGATATTGGGAGATGAAAATACTTATGATGTTTTCAAGAAGGATCATACCCAACAGTACAAAAAACAGTTGAATAATCTTGTTAAAGAGGAAGTAAAGCCTCCTCACAAAAAAAAAAACGGAACCTGCAAGGCAAAGGCATAATGAGCTAGTATGCATAGCATACTAGCTCATTATGAATAACTTACCTAAGAACGAAGCCCCTGAAGCGGTCCTCATCCACGATCTTCTCTGGCGCCATCAATACTGGAGTGACTTCCAGGGCTCGCCACTCCAGCGCTGTGATTCGCTGGAGCGGCGATGACATCACTCCCGCGTATGCGCACGAAAGCGGCATATCACCGTGAACTCGGCATGCGCAGTGCACCTGCGCGCCGCTGTCTACGGCGCATGCGCCGTAGACAGAGATGCCTCTTTTTTTCTAAATATCTCCTAAACCATGTAGGTTTAGGAGATATTTATTGGGCCTACAGGTAAGCCTTAATCTAGGCTTACCTGTAGGCCAAAGTGGTTTGTAAGGGTTTACAACCACTTTAAAGCGGGTTTATGTGACGCAAAAGACCGTGACTTTTTACAGGTTTGAGATTGCTAAAAATCAAAATGACATTGCGTTCATTATTTAATTTTTGCTTTACATTTCTTTCGTTCATACTTGTGAGGACCTGATCAAGATTTCCCATTCAGCTGTGCAGCAACAGCTCACTTCCAGTAGTGGTCTATTTCTGACTGCAATCAGCCAGCAATAGATCACTACAGAAGTGATCTATTGCTGAATAAAGGTGCTGGATGCTGTCATTTATTGGGTCCCGAGTATATTAGCTTTTTGAAGGAAGATCCTTCTTCAGATATCTGCATCACTGGCTTAGTGATAGAAGATGAAAAGGGTGTACCCTCGAAACACGTCAGCGTCTACTTGTCAGGGTTGGGCTTAGCCCTTCCTTCTCTGAGCTGGCCACTCAGCTGTCAGCTAATTTCCAGCTCCTATCGCCCCACAGTTACTCAGCTGTTGATGATATCCTGCTCATCAGTCCTGCCTATTTAAACTGTCCAGTCCAGAGGAGCTCTGCCTTCACCTTGGTCAACATCACAGAAACTATCTCCTGCGATCCTGTTCAAGACTTGTTTTTCTGACATCCCTTCTGGCTCCAGATCCTGCTTGCTGTTCCACTACATTGATCCCTGACTTCTGGCTTGGCTGACTATCTATTCCAGTTACTGAACTTTGGCTATGTTTTGACTACGTTTTTACTTTTATTATTAAACAAGTGTGATTTAACTGTACTTCTGTCTCAGCCTGATTTCATGGTTTCTGACACTACTACACTTAATTGGGTGTCATCTGTATCAGTCTAGGGCTACAGGCTGTGGTTATGATTGAAGTTCCTTCTGTTTTATGTTATGAGCTTAACACTCATCTGTATTTGTGGGTATAAGGCCTCATGCATTCAGGTCATTTTAAACGCTGCTTTTAGAGGGGTTTTGCAATTTTTTTTTTCTGCATCAAAACACCCCTTAATGTTAGTCTATGCGTCCATGCACACATAGGCGTTTACAGACATTTAGAAGCAGAAAAAAAACTGAATCAGAAGAGGAGAGTTCCAGCATCAAAAAACGATTGATGCATGAAAACGAGTCTAAACGCACTTTATTACTAGGCTGTTCATTCATTACATAGGCCAGAATAAATTCATATATATATTAGGTGTATTTTTGATGTGCCCTAGAGCAAAGGCATCCTAATGGCGTGTTCTTTATTTTAATAAATGGTGCCATTGATAATGCACTAGGGTGGTGCACCCTTTTTTGCTTTTTGTGATTTAGTATTCTGGACTTCCTATCATCTGTCAAACAGTGGTGCTCTCTCAGGTCCTAAAGACTCCAGTGGCTCCACCCACAGTCAGTTGATGTGGGTACAGACTGTAGCGCTGGATCCACCAGCAAAGGCAGATCCACCATGGAAAGGCATGGTCAACGCACTTAGGTAAGTAAAAAGAAGCTAAAAGGGCTTTTAAAATATAAAAAACCTTATGAATTGGTGAGTGGGGGTAAGAGGGGGGATATAGCATCCCTGGAGATAGAATTTAAAGACATCTGTCTCCTTGCCTTCTTTTCACATTTCCCTCAGTTTCTTTGCTCTCTTTGGAGGACATACATCTTTTTCAGTGCTAGTGTTTAGTTTCTATTGCCCATGCTGATAGGACTTAAGACAATATTAGAACACACCAGGGCAAATGTAAACTTTTATGTTTTCATCCTCTGTACCAAAGCTTATGTTTGTTTTTTCTTGTTTCATTTCTCTTGCTTTTATTCAGGCAAAATATCATTCAGCATTATTCGCCCTGGAGTCCAATAGACTATTTGCTTTTGCGGCATTTGACTCTCCGCATCGAAATGGAAGCTTGTTTTCTGCAGAATTAAAAACAATTGATCGCTTAACTACAGCTTTGAAACATTTTGTGTGTCATTATTTTCTGTGTAGAGCTTAGCCTCTGGGGGAGTAGCAACGAAAACGCTGTGATTGCAACCGCATCATAAAGTTGCCATGACTCTTACTTGGCCGAGAGGAAAAAAATAAATATATTTTCAACACAACAGTCTGTTTTTTTTTTTTTTTGTTTCCTGGATTGTAAGCATATCCTTAATTGAGAATTTTCCAGCACTTGTAAAATTTATTAGCTTAGGAATTAGATAGAATTTATCCATAATCAATGTGCCTTTATTGCAGTGTGTTATCCCCGAGGCTTTGGGACTTATCTAAACCCACCACAATTTATCCACTCTTGTGCTGGGGATTGTCTAACTTTAATCAGCCATTAAATAGGACTTACGTCTCTACCTATATATGATTACAAGTGGTTTGGAGCTGATTAAATAAGATCAGCCTTTAGAAACACAATAATCAGGTTGTTATGATTTCACGATGAAATAAATCCTTTATGTGTAAAATTTGTTTTTGGAAATGGGAAAATACGGTAATTAACATTTGGACAAAAAATGATTGAATGCATTGCCCTTCAGTAGGTTGTAGCTATGGGCTATTTTACTGCTCTTTAAGTTCCTTATGCATAAGAATGTAAAAAAAAAATAATGAAAAGCTAGCTTTATCCAAGACAGAAAATTCAGAGTTGGTTGAAATGAAGATATTATAATGGCTATGACAGAGCAAAGCGTATCTAAACCAAAAAAACAAACATATAATCTACTGTTACTTGCCAGATGTGATGACCACTTTTGTTTCCTTTTTTATTTTGTGACTTTTTGCTATTTTCACCTTGTCATCCTGCAAATAACCCAATTTCTGTCCCTGAGTGGCTACATCCATTTCCCCATTGTATCCATTGAAGAAGACATGGTTGCCCTACAAGATTGACTTCAAACATGTCTGCCTTTGTTCATCTCCATTACATAGCACATTGATAAGACCAGTGGTTTACACCGTGGATCCCCAAAAAAATTCTAAATAAAAGGGCCAGTTTATTGTCCTTCAGATTTGAGGGGGCTGGACTGTGGCCACTGGGGGTAGAAAATGGCCCGTTGTCTTCGGGAGCACGCAGCACGTATTTGGTATCAGGGAGGAATAGCGCTCCATTGTCGGTGTCAATGAGAGGAATGCTGCCCCAATTGTCGGTGTCAGTGGCAAGAATGTTTTTTCCAACGGAATTCCGCTCAAACTTGGCTTGCATACACACGGTCACACAAAAGTTCGCTGAACTTTCGACCATCAAGAACGCGGTGACGTACAACACTAGGACGAGCCAAGAAAATTAAGTTCAATGCTTCCGAGCATGCATTAAATTGTTTCCGAGCATGCATAGGAATGTTGTGCATCGGAATTGGTACAGATGATCGGAATTTCTGATCGGAACTTTTTCCAACTAAAAAATGAAGAACATGCTCTCAATCATTTGCTGGCTGGAATTCCGCCAGCAAAAGTCATTAGACTTTTGCTGGCGGAATTTCCGCTCGAGTGTGAGGGGCAGAACAGTGTTTTGTATCAATGGGAGAGAATTAATGTCCTGGGGGCTGGATAAAGGCAAGCAAAATACTGCATCTGGCCCCCTAGGCAGCAGTTCAGAGACTACTGGTTTTACATAAAAAGATGAGGTTCTTTTGTGCCTTTTTAAGGTCACAGAAAGCAACCAGGACTCTGCATTTCTGGCAAGATCAACAGGTATTTTCTGTACATTATATTCTTAGCCTGAAAAAAAAAAGATAACAAATGCAGCCACCACATCTAAGGACTGGTAAGCTGCAATATATACAATTTTTGTTTTCTGAGTTTAGATATGCTTTTAGGTCAATCATAGACATTACAAATCATTAGTAAGATTCTATGGTTGTACAATTAACCACTTCAGCCCCGGACCAATTGGCAGCCAAAGGACCAGGCCCCTTTTTGCGATTGGGCACTGCGTCGCTTTAACTGACAATTGCGCGGTCGTGCGACGTGGCTCCCAAACAAAATTGGCGTCCTTTTTTTCCCACAAATAGAGCTTTCTTTTGGTGGTATTTGATCGCCCCTGCAAATTTTATTTTTTGTGCTATAAACAAAAATAGAGCGACAATTTTGAAAAAAATGCTATATTTTTTGCTTTTTACTATAATAAATGTCCCCAAAAAATATATAAAAAAAAACATTTTTTTTCCTCAGTTTAGGCCGATACGTATTCTTCTACATATTTTTGGTAAAAAAAAAATCACAATTAGCGATTATTGATTGGTTTGCGCAAAAGTTATAGCGTTTACAATATAGGGGATAGTTTTATAGCATTTTTATTAATATTTTTTTTTTTACTAGTAATGGCGGCGATCAGCGATTTTTATTGTGACTGCGACATTATGGCCACATTGGACATTTTTGACACATTTTTGGGACCATTGTCCTTTATACAGCAATCAATGCTATTTAAATGCATTGATTCCTGTATAAATGACACTGGCAGTGAAAGAGTTAACCACTAGGGGGAGGGATTATGGGCTGTGACGTGTGTGTTTTTTTTACCATTAGGGGGCGGGGCTGACGTCTGACGTCATTGATCGGCTTTCCCTATGACAGGGAACAGCCAATCAATGACAGGCAGAGTAGGAAGCACGGGAGAGGTTTGTTTACACAGACCTCTCCCCGTTCTTCAGCTCTGTGACCCGATCGCGGGACACCAGCGGCGATCGGGTCCGCTGGTCCCGCGACCGTGGTCACGGAGCTCCCGACCGGCGGCGCGCGCGCGACGCACGGCTAGGCTCTTAAAGGACCACGTACCGGTACGTGGTTCTGCCTAGCCGAGCCATTCTGCCGACGTACATCGGCGTTAGGCGGTAGGGAACCGGTTAATATGCATGCATGTTTTATATACCTCCAGGTTACCCCAAGATCACCTGCAGTACTGACATACAAATAACAACGTCAATTCCTTAAAGCAGAACTCAACCCATATAGCCTTAAGAGCTGAGGGAGCTGCCATCTTAGCCTCTGTTTAATCTACAATTGCCTTGGTGTTGCCCATGTGATCAGCTCAGACACCAGCCATTTGATGGGTTGACAGTTTGGTTAAAACTAACATCAGCACGCAAGTAACAGTTATCATTGACGGCATGCCTTGAATTTAACTGTTTTGGGAAACCGTTAAATTGGTGGGTTTAGTTCCTCTTTAAAGTGTTACTAAACCCAGGACCCTGCATTCACTATATCTGGTCTCGCACAGTACACAGAACATGGAAATGAAATTATTTAAGTAAATATAAATTGCTAAATACCCTTTCTCATCAGCAATAAATAGCAGTCTTGTGACTTTTATCAGTGTCCAGCCAAGCACCGGTTAAAGCTTGTAGGAGGAGTTTTCATTCTTTTCTGATTGCCCTATAAGGCTGGAGGACCCTCTGTCTGGACAGTGCCGATTGGCCCTGTGCTGATCACATGCTTTCTGGCAATACACACCAAACTGAGCATGTGCAGAGTGCCTCTCAGGTCTACGTCTTATAAGCAGATAGATGGGGACAGTAAACGAATGGGAGGATCAGAAAAGACAGGATCAAACAACCTTTTAAAACAGTGCAGAGGATTCCGGTTCCGCAGTGAGTATAACAAGCATGCTATACTGTATATACAGTGGGTGCCGCCGATATTGTGTCAATCTCGCCGCTGTTAGCGGCAAAATTGACACCCACGAGCCCCGTCACGGGAGCCAGCGCCGAGCTATGCCGCTCCTCCCACTCGCCACCCCCAATACATTCCTATGGATTGCATTGGCATCTCGTGGGGGAGGCGAGCGTGAGAAGCACAGCTCGCAGCGGTGATTTCCAGCGCGATCCCATTTTGCTGGAAACAAAATATCGGCGTCACCTACTGTAGAGAATGATTTTACTGTTGTGGGTTTAGTAACACTTCAAGTTAAACTTGACTTAACGATTTCTTGATTTGGTATTGGACCCTTTTTAGACATGTGCACAACAAAAAAATGTGTTTATTTTCGTTTCAATTTTTTCGTTTAGTTTTTTTCGTTTCCGTTGATTCGTAACGATTCGTACATTCGTAAGTCGTCGGTGTTCGGATCCGTAACGATTCGTACATTCGTAAGTCATCGGTGTTCGTATTCGTAACGATTCGTACATTCGTAAGAGTTATTTTTTCGTTGATTCGTTTTTTCATTAGTTTAATTTTCGGACGCATTCGTATTTATTCGTACATTGGTCACATTCGTAACATTCGTAGATTCGTAATCGTAGCATAATTCATAATTTTATGTAATGTGTATGCTATTATTATATCTTAATAATTTACGAATCGAAAAAAAAAGTTACGAATCGAAAAAAAAAAGTTACGAATCGAAAAAAAAAGTTACGAATCGAAAAAAAAAGTTACGAATCGAAAAAAAGTTACGAATGTACAAATTTTTTTGTTCAATAGACACACGGAAAATTACAAATCGAAAAAAAAAAAAAAGTTTACGAATCGAAAAAAAAAGTTACGAATCGAAAAAAAAGTTACGAATGTATGAATTTTTTTGTTCAATCCATTCGAAGCACGTTTAGCAGCACCATTGTAAGAGACACGGAAAATTACCAATTCAAAAAAAAAAAAAAGTTACGAATGTACGAATTTTTTTCGTTCGTTTTCGTTTTTCGGATTTTCTTCATTAGTACATTCGTTGTTTCTAATTAGTTTTTTCAGATTTTCGTTTTTTTTCGGATTCGTTCAATTCGAATGATTTGTTAATCGGATTAGTACGATTGTAACGATTCGTTATTCGGATTCGTACGATTCGAACGATTCGTTCATTCATAGGAAAACGAACGAACGAAAATAACAAAAAAAAAACGAAACGAATTGCACATGTCTAACCCTTTTATAAAAGGTAACTCATTGAACAATAGTGGTGGTGTGGGAAGGGTTGGCACCAAGTACAAGGTCCGGTACTGAAGACCCTATTTTCAGAAATTGTACTGCTCAAGGTGACTTTCATAGCCCCACCACTCATTTAGCCCAATATGGGATTTGACTTCCCCCTTCTGTGTCATGAACAAATGTCCAGGTTGCACATCGCAGTGTTTGTTCCTCAATTTCAATTAACATTATTGAAACTCTGCATTGCTACTTACTTGTTATATCATGACATGACTAAACCACTGATGCGTTTTGCCCTCAAAGGGCTTAGTCATAGAGCTTAATCAGGGTTTACTGAAGTTGCTTTTGGCATATAGGAATGGCTTCAGTATTCCCTGAGTGTTCTGAATGATATGTGAACATGCATCCAGGCACCTTTAAGTGGACTTAACATCAGATATATGTTTGAATGTACGCTATGTAAAGTACTATATAATGCTTATATGTGTGTATTACAGTATTCTCCCTAACAATGCCCTCATCTGCCTTTCCAGAATAATAAAATGTAATTTTAGCCCAAAAAAAAATAAATGTTTGCTATCAGTTGCCATTTCCTTGTTAGAACTTCTCTTTGAAAGCATCATTTTTTATTTTATTTTGCCTTTCTGACTTCACGTGGATGTGTGACAAAAGAATTGTTCATATCCAATCTAGATGCTGCTCCTCCCCTCCCCTTACATCAATTTTCATTGTGAAAAGTATTTCCTTTTTTAATCATTATAAAAATATGCATTATCCTTAAATTTAAGAAATGTGAAAATGAAATAAATTGAAGCTACGTGTCTAAAGAAATTACAGGAAGACAATTTAAACCAGTGGATAATAAAGGTCCACAATTACCCTATAATTGGTTTGTTATTTCAAGATTCTCTTGCCTTTCTTTTCCTGCTTTCATGAAAAAAAATAAAAGTTTGCTACAACAAGGTATACAATCAAATAGGGGCATGGATCAATTTTTATCATGATTGCTCTGTTCGGAACACTGTGGGCAGGTGAGGATATGTTTTACCTTGCTGTTTTCTGGGGTCATAAATCTGAAGACCAAACAGCGGCGGCCTCTCTTGCCGCAAAAGAGAAATATTATTGGTTCTCAAGTTGAGCTGAAATATGTAGCCGTTCATGTAATCAGTCCAGAAGATGTATTGGCCATGGTGGGAGAGGCCGAACGGGTGGTTTAACTCTTTCCCGCTACCGACTACCTGAAAAAAAGAAAACATCGAGTGATAGATAATAACATTTATATTCCATAATAGTTCACAACTTTTTTTTTTTTTAAATCTAGGTATAATCACCCAGAGATGTGAAATGGAAGGCAACCAGTTCAGCTGTGTTTGGCCAGATCAGCCAATTATCTCATGTCTAAGGGTTGAGGATACGTCCATCAGCTGAGAGCTCTCATGGGAAAACAATGAATATATATGAGTTGCAATTGCAACTGTTGCGCCCAAGAGTAGGACCTCTTCCCCTTCTCTCTGTATAGCAATAAACATGTACATTCTTCTGAACAAAGCATTCCTTGTTATTGGACAATTGGCCCAGACACAGTGGCATCGGGAGGGGGGCTGGAGCCCTGAATGGGTCCCTGAAAAGCCCCGGATCTCAAGCATGCACCACTCTATTGTTAGCCCCGAGCGCCGCCGCCGAGCAAGGACCGATCTGATCCCGAGCGCCACTGAGTGCGGCCGAGTGACATAGCAGGTCCCGCCTTCTGGAGCCTGCAGCGCCTATGATGGACGTCCCACTGGTCCAATGCCGGGCGCGTGGGACATGTGACATTCATTATAGGCGCTGCAGGCTCCAGAAGGCGGGAATTACAATGCGGCTGCCGTGCCACATCACTATAAGATCCCAGCTCGGCGCTCGGGCGGACGGCTCTCCTCTCCTCCTCTGGCTGCCTGCTGTGATGATGATGGGCGCACCGCACACCACACACCATAGCTGAGCTGCTGCAGGACACATGAAGTCTGTCTCCTGGTCAGGTAGGTCAGTGTATGTATGTCACTACCGTCAGTGTGTGTATGTCACTACCGTCAGTGTATGTATGTCACTACCGTCAGTGTGTGTATGTCAGGTAGGTCAGTGTATGTCAGGCAGGTAGGTCAGTGTATGTCAGGTAGGTCAGTGTATGTATGTCAGGTAGGTAGGTCAGTGCATGTTTGTCACTACTGTCAGTGTATGTATGTCAGGTAGGTCAGTGTATGTATATCACTACCGTCAGTGTATGTATGTCAGGTAGGTCAGTGTATGTATGTCAGGTAGGTAGGTCAGTGTATGTATGTCAGGTAGGTAGGTCAGTGTATGTATGTCAGGTAGGTAGGTCAGTGTATGTATGTCAGGTAGGTCAGTGTGTCAAGCAGGTGAGTTTAGTGGTCAGCATTGATGGGCACTGGTAAGCCAGGCAGCAACCAGCAAGTGAGCTTACCCCCGCCACACAACCCCACCGCCCAGCCAAAAAACCCTGCGCCACTAAGGGCACCCTCTGTGCGGGCCCTGGACTTTGGGCTGAAGCCCCTGGTCTTCTTGCCACCTAGCAACGCTCCTGCCCAGACACATGTTAGAGAGTGCTTGGATTGTGCCTGTATTTTGCTACCTTCTTTTAGCTATAGCTTTCAGAGAATAGGTGCAGGTACTCAGCAGAGCGCAGGGGCCAGGAGGTTCAGGGCACAGGAGAAGGTAACATACAGCCCAGTGTATAACAAACCCCTCCCCAGTGCAGAACTCTCCCCTCAAATCCCCTCCCACTGATGCAAAGCTCTCCCCACAAATCCACTCCTTCAGGGCAGCACATCCACCCCAAATACCAACTCAGGGTTCATCTCTTTGACTATTTCCTATATCTCTTGGGTCTACACACCTGTTGGATTTATTTTTATCGGAATGCATTATTTTATATGCAAAAGGGAAGCTGGGACAAACAAAGTCGGTGCTATAAAGTTAGGATCTATAACTAAAATATCACTTGAGCACTGCCAGAAACAAACAGCATGTGAATGGTGTCCCTGACAATGATATTTTGTGATAACATTTTAAAAGGAAACTTAATTCTACTTTTACAGAATTTAATTTACCTTTCTGTTGGTCCCGTTTAGAAAAATCTGCTCAATGTGGTCATAATAGGCATCACACCAGTACAGCAATTGGTTTGCATAGTCCAGCGATAATCCATTGGGCCACAACATCTTGGAGGTGACAAAAACCTGCCGATTAGCTCCATTCATCCAGGACTTTTCTATTCGTCCAGCACCGTCATTAACAACATCCTCCTCCCAGTCCGTCCAGTACATCCAGCTGCAAAACCCAAAAGACAAAAGTGTTTAAAGTTATCATTAAAAAAAAACACACTCCGACCTAGGGGTGTCCAAACTTTTGACCTTCCGGGCCACATCGGAAGAAGAGGAATAGTCTTTGGTCACACATAAAATACACTACAAATAAGGCTAGCTAATGAATATTTTTTATTATAAAAGTAAAAGAGGGCAACATAAAATTAGTGTGCTATTTGACACTGTTTTTTTATAAACTAACGCATTGATATCTGGTTGGATGGATGTAGTAGCAATTTTCAATGAATTCTCATGGTGCTCATCAGATATTTTGATTGCAAATTTTGCAAAACACACCCCCCCAACCTCCCCTGCCTTTCTTCTTCTTCCATCTTTTGACTACCCTAAGTGACAATGATCCTCACAAATTCACCTCTCACATGAACACATGCCCCCCCCCCCCCAACTCTAGGTTTAGCCTCTGGAGACGGCGAATCTCTTGTTGAGACTAATATATCAATCAATGTCCCCATACCTAGATAGGGCTTTATCTATGTTGCATCATTGATGATAACCCCTACTCTACTTGGTGTACTTATTTTTATTTTTTTGTTACTCATACTTGATGGGTTACTTAACCACTTGCAGACCAGCCACCGCAGTTGTACTGTGGCAGAATGGCACGGCTGGGCGAAACTACGTTATGTTACGTCGCTCCGCCCTGTGGTCACTACAAAGTATGAACAGCGATCTATCATCTCCCCTACACAGTCCCCTCCCCCCTTCAGTTAGAACACACACTAGGGAACACAATTAACTCCTTGATCGCCCCCCTAGTGTTAACCCCTTCCCTGCCAGTGACAATTTTTACAGTAATAAATGCATTTTTATAGCACTGATCGCTGTTTAAATGCCAATGGTCCCAAAAATGTGTCAAAATTGTCCAATGTGTCTGCCATAATGTTGCAGTCCTGATAAAAATCGCAGATCGCCGCCATTACTAGTAAAAAAATAATAATAATAAAAATGCCATAAAACTATCCACTATTTTGTAGACGCTATAACTTTTGCGCAAACCAATCAATATACGCCTATACGCCTATTGCGTTTTTTTTTACCAAAAATATGTAGAAGAATACATATCGGCCTAAACTAAGGAAAAAAAATGTTTTTATATATTTTTGGGGGATATTTATTATAGCAAAAAGTAGTGTTTTTTTTTTCAAAATTGTCGCTCTTTTTTTTTGTTTATAGCGCAAAAAAAAAATTGCAGGGGCGATCAAATACCACTAAAGAAAGCTCTATTTGTGGGAAAAAAAGGACGTCAATTGTGTTTAGGTGCAACATTGCACGACCGCGCAATTGTCAGTTAAAGCGAACGCAGTGCCGAATCGCAAAAAGTGCTCTGGTCAGGAAGGGGGTAAAATCTTCCGGGGCTGAAGCGGTTAATGTTTGTACTCTAAAGTTCTTTACCACTTTTTATGTACCTTGCCATGTACACTGCTATATTTCAATAAAATATTTTAACTAGGAAAATAGTTGCTTACAAATATAGGTGCTGCCGGATGACACGAATAGGGCGTGATTGTGAAACGTGGGATATTTTTGTTTGGGAAGATAAAACTTTGAAAAATCCAGTAAAGAGACATTACTACATTTTTCTTTGGCTGCATGTGTTTACATTTTCACAAAAAAATACCCAAAAAAGCAAAATGTTTAAATCATTTTACCACTCTGCGCTGGGCCGCATCCATAGCCGTTTTGTCCATGAGCCAAAGGTTTGACACCCCAGCTCTAACCCTTCCTCTGCCAGGGACATTTTTTTTTGCACACATGTAAAATTACATATTTTAAGCCTGAAGATTACTCAAAACCCCCAGAACATTTTATTTGATATTTGATAAAAAGCAGAGACCTTGTAGAATAAAATGGTAGCAGTTGCAATGTTTTATGTTTTTACACAAAACCTACGCTACTGTTTATCAAATAGTTATCATCTGAAAATATACTCAAGTTCATTTTAATGCACACAAACACAATATGATGCCTAATATTTTGGTGAAATATAAAATATTAGGTCGCGTTTAATAAATAAATACCAAATATGTAAAGCCTAAAAACTGTGTTTGCCCATGAAATGTCAATAAAATACTGTATGCCAAATTGTCAATGGGCAATGCTTTAAAAATCTTCATAGATTATCAATTTAGAGTTAACAGTAAATGATGGACGTAGAATTGTTGCTTTCATTTCAGCATGCTCAATGCTACCTAATATGTCATTGTGACATCATAGTGATTTGTGTTTTTTCATTGGTGCTTTATGCTATCTGTCTACCTCTGTTACAAAACATATCAATGACTTTCTACATGTCAAGTGATTTAGTGATGCCTTGATTAAAGTTCTACTCCCTATACCAAGCGGGTAAGCCAGCAAGAGAAAGATTTACAACTGGATAAATAAACTTTACGTCAACAGGATAAAATAAGGCAGCCAACGTGTTAAAGAGTTATATCTCGCTAACATTTTGACCCATTTTTCAGCTGTCAATCATTGCACCTTATCCCGCCATCAGGATAATCAGCAGAAATCACTGCTGTAGGGCTTATTGGCAGGAAGGTAATGGATGATTTAATGGTGAACTATATAGGCAGCTTCCCTGGGCTTATAGAATAGATAAAGAGGATTCTAATATGAATCAAATAATGTACAAAATAAAATGAATGAGTGGGGCAATTAAACCCTTTGTTTCCTTTCATACTCATTCAATATTTGGGCAGAAAAACTAAAAAAGGACCAGATGAAATGCTTCTCCGGCAAACCGATCACAGGATGGGAGCAATTTAAATGACCAAGCCTGCGAGAGGAGCAATAAATCAGAATGAGTCTACGCTACATTAACAGGAGAGGCAATCACTCCCATTTGTACATCACTTGTCTAATAGACATACAGACAACCTTTTAGGCATGGGTCAATATTCTTCCCTGTGTGTTGAGAAACACAATAAATCAATGGAAGCCCTAAAAACATTTATAGGACTTGTTAAAGGATAATTACATTTTCCTTTCTCAGCTAGATTGGTATAAATGCCTGGCTATGTTTGTTGTCGGTGGGGGTGCTGAGAGCCATCACGGGGCCCCTGGGCAAACATACTTGCTGGGCCCCCACAACTATTTGTACTCAAATTCAAAAAACATATCAATTATGTCAATGAACGTATACAATTTTTCTTATCTTTTTTTCATGTAGAGGAACACGGTGCAAGAGTTGGTTATGATCTGTGTTATGATCTGTCTTTCCTTCTGCCTAATTAAGTTCAAATAAACCCTCAATTTAAATCAGCTAAAAAACATTCCAGGTGCATCAAAACAAAAGTTGTGAAATGTCTTTCAGTTTTTTTCTAAAGCAGCCACAGCCTGAGTAGAAAAGCCTGTTCTCTGTCAGTATGCTGTGGAGAAGGACCCTTGCTCTCTATGTGGAAGCAGAGGTTTGAGACATCCCCTGCTACAACAGACCTATAACTCTGCAGTAAGCTTATGCTCACACCTGATTGGAGAGCGCTGGCTCTGAATCAGCAGGGGCCTGTCAGATCTCTGCAAAGAGACCACAGCTTACCCACAGAGGGGCATGCTCTGTAACTAGCTGGCAGGACATTGGCTTTTCTATTCAGGCTGTGGCTGATTGTTAAAGAAAACAAACTGTAATGCCGCGTACACGCGATCGGATTTTCCGACAACAAATGTTGGATGTGAGCTTGTTGGTGGAAAGTTCCGACCGTGTGTATGCTCCATCGGACATTTGTTGTCGGACTTTCCGCCAACAAATGTTGGCTAGCAGGTGCTCAAATTTTCCGCCAACAAATGTTTGTTGTCGGCCCTTATGATTGTGTGTACACAAGTTCGATGCACAAAAGTCCATGCACGCTCGGAATCAAGTACAAGCCGTAAGCGCTCAGTCTAGTAAAACTAGCGTTCGTAATGGAGATATCAAGTACGTCTTGTACGTCACTACGTTCGTAATTGTTGGGCAACATTTGTGTGACCGTAAATATGCAAAACAAGTTGGAGCCAACATCCTTCGAACAAAAATGTACGTTTTTGTTCATGGAAAGTCTGATCATGTGTACGAGGCATAAGACTTAATGCCCACCTTTTGTTGTGATACACCTAGAATGTATTTCGCTCATTTACATTGAAAGTTCAGTTGAGCTTTAAAGCAGTTGTAAAGTCATATATATTTTTTTATCATAAAATAACAAACATGGTACTTACCTGCTCTGTGTAATGGAATTGCATAGAGCAGCCTTGAACTTCCTCATCCAGGGTCCCCTCCCGGCGCTCACCCCTCCTTCCCTTCTGTGTCTGCCACCATAGCAAGGCTCTTTTTCTTTTACAAAATCATACAAAAACAGTCGGACTAGTTTCGTTCGTGACGTCTTCAGCGGCGGTCACGAAGACATCACGAACGAAACTAGTCCGACGGAGCCACGCACACTACGCTATTATGTCACTTCCGGAAGGTTGGTGGATCGCAAATCGTCCGCTAACAGCTCACACACTTCCTGGAAACACAGATTTTTGCATACCCAGCTACCCTAGCTTAAAGCCCTGCCAAGTGGGCAAGTGTAACTGGGTTTATCTCAGTTTTTGGCTGCATGTTTTTTGCTTTTATAGTTTGTAAAAAAAAAATTATAAATTTTTAAATAAAAAGGAAGTTATTATACTTTTTGAACCCGCTGCACTATGGGAGAGTTTTTGCTTTTCCCTTTATGAGGACTACACTAAACACACCATAATACCCCAAGTGCCTTAAACATCGAGGATACCCCATTACTGGATCATCTGAACTTGGAGCCAGGACCATCCAGAGTGTGGCCTATACGCATATTACCCCTGCAGGGGTGCAGGGATCTGGTGAGTGGGGAATCTTGAGGGGGAGCACCTGAGTCACCCAGAATATCTGCAAGCACAACAAGTCACTGTTATTTCCTGCTACTGGATGTCCCAAGCTCCACAGATTTCACTTTGGACTCTTATGTCGATATAATTATTGTTTAGTGGATGTTTTGCTTATTATTGCTCTTTTTTCCATTATCAAATATGGTTGCGGTTAAAAACGCACGCTCAATGCGTTCCCTTTATATGCCGGTTAACACGCCACTGTGTCAGATTATAGAACTCTGTGTTGTGGAGACCTCTATATAATTATTAACCTGGGTTGACTATACAAATATATATATATATATATATATATATATATATATGCTACTCATGCATATATATCTATAGTTTTACCATAAACATTCTTTTCACATTTTTTACTTTATTGCTATTTTGGTTTATCACCTGCACTAGGTGGACACTTGTGTGAAAAACTATATATAGCACCCTTTATTGAGACTGGATGGTGCATAGTATCTTTTTGCCACTTTACTCAACAACTGATTCAGGTGTGCATGCACTGGTAACTAATCACCAGTGAGTCATGTTGTTCTATTTATTTGTTTTGTAACACTTATATGGGTTTTTGGTTTTTAGACTTGCCTTTTTGTGTACTATAGATATCCTAGTGGTACACTAGGCAGGCACAACTATTATTGCACATGTGTACATATCACACACTGGTGGAAAATGGTTTATAGCCACTAACAGAGAGACACGTATTATTATATTATTACTATCATTATTAATTTTTAGTGTAACCCTATCTCCATAGTTTTGGAGTAGTGGTACTCACAATACACTTTTGCATCATAGGTAGCGCCGTTGACCTCATTATTTACTACTTACATGTGACTTGGAGCAGCATTGTATTAGGGTATTAGGGCATTAGGGTATCATTCAAAATCAATGACACAGCAGCATACATAACGAGTTTCGAGGTAGCATGCACATTACTGCAACACATCACAAAGTGTGTTTCAGCTTCCAGAGAAAAGGGAAAACGCCTTTAATTTGTGTGAACTACAAACAAACCTCACTCAAACACAGGTAGAAAACTCTGATGATCCACAAATGAGACAAAGATCAGAAGATTTCTCGCTGTTTGTGCTAAGAGATTGGTCCCAACAACATTTCATGGTGTATCTTATGATCTATCAGTAAAAAAAAAAATATTTTCTTGTTTTTGTAATGAACAGCTCTGATCTGATAGAAACTTTACAAAAGAGAAAAACTCAGATCAAATATGATTTTAAGCTCTTAGATAACATGATGTTCTCCACCCCTACTGATGGGCTTCAGGCTTTGTCTTCTTCACACAGAGCGGCACACTAAAAACTCATCATTGCACTGACAAGTTTGTGTTTTGATACACTGTATCTTGTATCATTAGATGCCATGAAGGTGACATGATAAGAAAGGTAGAGAATAGAGAGATGGACGAGGAGGGAGAACTAAGCAAAACAATTTTTTTTTGGTGCCATGCGATCACCGGGCAAGTGCTTTACAAGGGAACCTGCTCTGTCTGATCACTGCAGCTTCTGTATAAACTCCTATCTAGCATGTCAATAAACGTGGTGATTGGCTCCTTGGGGAGCCTCAATACAATCCATAGTTAGCAGTGTCACAAATTAATGTAGAGAGGTAAAGATCAGACAACAAGCCTACCAGCAAAGGAAATCCTCACATGACTATAATTAGCCAATTAACAGAAAGACCCCAGTCACTGATTAGAATATTAAGGAATTAAACCACAATACCGGTCACCTCTGTGGATAGATGTAAAGCTTTTGTAGTTTGCTCCTCTTGCAAGCTCTTTTGTTTTTCTAATCATTCAATCATCCAGAGGGTTTACATTATTTTTCTTACAGTGAACTCATCATTAACAGAACAGCAAAGCTGAAGATCTCACATAAAAATACATTGCCTGGATTTCCTGCTGGTGCTGATGTTTTGGTACTTTCATAGAAAAATACCAGCAGGGGTGCACTATACCCACCACCACACCCACCACGACCTAAAACTTCACTTTTATGTATAACTATCTAAACATCCATAATGTAAAAAATAGAAAGAAGTCATTAAAACATGCCAGGTGTGTGCCCTTATATGCCAATGGGGAACGTAGTGCAATTATACAAAATTATGGAAAGCATGTACAACTGTCTTCATTATAGGGAGATGACAAAATATCAAAAAATGTCTCAAAGACAGTGCTGTACATGAGTGGATAGTTACAGACCAGTTGCATGAACCTGGACAATATGGTGGGTCACTTATATAGGACTAATTCTATAAATCCTGCCTCTCACTAAATTTGGATGTACAGCACTATCTTGGAGACATTTTTAATATTGACACAGTGGGGTTGACTTACTAAACCTGGAGTGTGCAAAATCTGAAGCAGCTCTACATAGTAACCAATAGACATGTGCACACTGAAATATTTCCTTTCGGAATTTAGTTTTCGTCTGAAAAATGTAGTCGAAAAAATTTATTTAGTTACTCCCGAAATTCGTTTTTTATTTATTTTGTTTCGTTAAAAAATGCATTTGTCCAAAAATCCTAAATAATTAAGGTTGAATCTGTCATTGAAGGGTTATGGTGTCTGTCGAATGTTCTAAGAAGATTCGACGGAGCAGCTAAACTGTACGACGCCACAATCGTACATTTCCAGTCGAATCTTCCGCCTACAAGCTATAGTAGAATTCTAATGTTGTATGACATTAGTAATAATTATATTTATTAATTATTATTACTAGTCAACCAACATTAGAATTCTTCTATAGCCTATGGGCGGATCATTTGTCCATAAATGTCCGCTCGCGGCGACTGCTTCGTCGAATCTTCATGTTGAATCTTTACTCTCTATGTCGAATAATCTTGGACTAATAGAGTTAGGTTAGGCACATTCAACCTTTCTTGCTATTTTCTCTATAATGTCGAATCTTTTCTCTCTATGTCAAATCTTTTCTCTCTATGTAGAATAATCTTGAACTAATAGAGCTAAGGTTAGGCACATTCAACCACAGGTTCGATGGACACAGCGCTATTGTCAGTTTCATGTCTAATCTCCCATCTATATCAAACTGTTGCAAGGAAAACGAAAAAAAAAAAGCATTTGTTTATGTCAGATCTTTTGATTTTTGGATTCTGCACGTTCGTTATCGTTTGTTAAACCGATAATGGAAATATCCGAAATTCGGACGAAAATGCATTCGGACGAAAACGAATGCACATGTCTAGTAACCATAGCTTGCATTTTTTTTTTTTGTCAAAGCTTAATTGAATAAACTGAAGTTAGAAACTGATTGGCTACTATGCACAGCTGCACCATATTTTGCACTCTTTTTTTTTTTACTCCCATGTAAAAGACCAATTTTACAGTACTAGTATACATCATGTTATTTTCTATTTTGTTTTGGTACTTATATCACTGACCCAAAAAGACCCCAAAAAAGTATATCAATAAAGATTTCTGATCCTTATCTGATATTCCTGATCTGCATTCTTATTCCAGGTCAGCGGCTCAATGTATTAAAACAAATTTGGACGGCACGAAGGTGAGGGAACTATGATGGGAGTGCAGAGTGCATACAAAGGCCAAGATGGTACATTTTAACAAGCAGATGTGCCATCTAGTTAGCAATATCTCACTGTAATTGGGTGAGATGAGTATTAGGGTTGAAGTTAAGGTATTCCACTACTGTTAGTTCATGGAGAATCCCCAGAATTTACAAAGTTTGCAAATTGCAACATTTTGGCTTGTAGGTTCACCCGCACCTTTGCCCCTGGGCAGCTAAGAGATGAGAGCCAATAATTTGAAGGAATGGATAATCCAGCACCCTTTGGTGGGCCTACAACAGATGATAATTGTGTGTATGGACAAATAATTATTATTATTTTTTTTGGCATTGGTCCTCTATGCCAATCCTCAACTTCCGTTTTCTTTTGTTGGACTATTGCTTGCTATAAGCTCATGACCAGAATGGAAAAAAAAGATTGGCCAAAAAAATCCATTCACTACAAAGTTCTCAGCTCTTGGAAGATGTAGACAAAGTATAGCACAAAGGTTGCACCGCTCCAAGGAGAAGTATGAGATCTCTTCCTGCTGTGACAAGTGCCGGGTGCCAGCCTTGGTCCGCAACCAGAGCATGTACAAAACAAAAAGAAGGTGGCGGCACTGTCCGTATAAAAATTTTATTTTATTGAAAACCTATTAAAATCGAGGACACAGTATGCACACACATCTCCTGTGGCATTCAGCAAAAGCATTTCACATACCAGTGTTTAGTTATTGCGTGTGAAACGTGTTTGCTGAATGCCACAGGAGATGTGTGTGCATACTGTGTCCTCGATTTTAATAGGTTTTAAATAAAATTACATTTTTATGCTGGTAGTGCCGCCATCTCCTTTTTGTTTTTGTTTTGCACAGGTATATGTAGTTCTTAAAAATTTGTGGTCACTGAAAATATGCAATATTGTCCCTTTAAGTTTGAAAAGTTAAAAGCAGGCACAAAATCATGTTTTTTTTTTTTCATCCTGAATATAACAAATATTGTGTACAAATAATTTATTTCCCTGATGAACAATGTTCACCCAAAATAGGTATTTGCATAATGAAGACAACTGGCCCAGCATCTTGATGGATAAACAGATCGGCCTTCATATTAAGCAAAATCGTCCCATGGATCCAAGTCATCTAACCTGAATGGTGATTGATCTGCACCTCCCTGTTCACAGAAGAATTTGACACATTAATTCTCAGGTCATTTGTCATCTCTAATCTAAAGTAATGGAAATATCCATTGCCCCAAAAACCATCTCTCAAATTAGCCTTGTGAGGGAGCTGTCATGCAAGTAATTGACACACATTTTGCTTGTGGCATTAATGACAAACTGTAAATAATATTTCCCGATTTGTTTTTCTTGTAAGGCGTACAGATCAAAAAGCCTTTTACTACTATAAGCCTCAGAGTGGCATGGCGTGGTAAGGGGAATTCAATGATTTGATTTATTTTTACCTTTAGAATTAGGATTCTACCTTGTCCAATGGCCAGTTGTTGAAGAAAATCGAATGCCCTGTACACACGGTCGGAAATTCCGACCACAAAATCCGTCGGGTGTTGCATACACACGGTCGGACAAAGTTGTCGGAACATCTGATCGTTCGGAACGTGGTGACGTTCATTGCGTACGACGGAACTACGTAGAGGCTAGTAGCCAATAGCTTTGGTCTCATAATTTGATCTGAGCATGCGTGGTACTTTGTCTGTCGGAATTCTCTACAAACGATCGGAAAAAGTCGATCAGATTTTTTTGTCTGAAAATTTTAGATCCTGATCTCAAATTTTTTCCGACGGAAAAAGTCTGATCGAATTTTCCGACAACATAATCCGATCGGACCTTTTCCGTCGGAAGTTCCGACCGCGTGTACAGGGCATAACAGACATACAATGGGCCAATAACTAATTCTGTCTGGCTGCTAACCTAAAATGTCCACATGGCATTATAATAGATCACTCCTAGCCTGCAAACCTTTAGATTATCACCTCAGGGGGAACACTGCAAGAGTATCTGTAATTAAAATGTCAAGGTCAACTAAAGCATTATTAATTTATTTCAAGTACTTCTTATATACTTCTAAGTACTTCTTATATCACCGACAATTTACGCAACTCTTTAAAAAGCACATTCACATCAGTCCCTGCACTCAAGGAGCTTACAATATAAGGTCCTCCCATTCTCACATATACTTGGGCCAGTTTAGACAGGAGCCAATTAACCTACCAGCATGTCTTTGGAGTATAGAAGGAAACCTACATAGGCACAGGGTAAACATGCAAACTTCAGGCAGGTAGTGCCGTGTCTGGGATTCGAACCAGCAACCCTAGTGCTGCTAGGTGAAAGGGCCAACCACTTAGCTACTGTGCTGCCCCACATTTCATCACATGTATCTCAGCACCTGTGCCTGGTCATCATATATGGTGATATGAATGCTTCAACCTTCTTATGGCAAAGGATGATCTTTCAATTCCTTATGGAGTCCTATGACATACATTTTCACCAGCCACAGGTGGTGAACTACATAATTACATATTTCTATAGCACTCTTTTCTCTGGGGACTTAAGCATTTTATCTGCTGTTGGTGAGACATAAGGTAACAAGGATAAATAGGGCCTTAAAAGGGCTTTCCTTTTGTGCATACAGAGTTCCTTCTAACTCTTGCTGAAACTAAGCCAAGCATTTAGGAATTATTGGACAACAAGGACTTTCACAAACGTTGTCAAAGCCTTAATGTGTATACCTGGACTGGCTCTTCTTAGTGTGCCAAATACCATCTTTGTTTTTTATGTTGGTGAGACATTCATCTTAGGTGGCACTCAGTAGAACAGCAAGCTAGCACCAATGTTAGACAGGAGCCAATTAACCAACCTGCATGCCTTTTGGAGTGTGGGAGGAAATCAGAGTATCCAGAGGAAACTCACACAAACACTGGGAAAACAAATTTCAAGCAGACAGTGTCCTGATATGGACTTAAAATGAAAGGCTCTAGTACTACAAGGAAGGATTGCTAACCACTAATCCACTGTACTGCCCAATAACATGTGATACCATTGAGCTTTTGGTGCCCATTTATTAACTTTTTTATCATTATAATTATTCTTGTGGTGTTCTTCTGGGGGTTTGTAGACTAGTTGTACATTTTTATAACATTGACTAGACACTTGTAGAATTTTACAGTTCAAAGGCTAAGCACTGTGCCACACTAGAATTACTGTTGCTAGGTGGAGTAAGGCAGAATTTGGACCCATGTTGGATTTTTTGTGTTTTCGTTTATATTATGTTAGCCAGCTGTGAGCTAAACATTCCTGTTCCTCTTTCTAGAGTTCATT
Source organism: Lithobates sylvaticus (assembly GCA_028564925.1). NCBI lineage: Eukaryota > Metazoa > Chordata > Amphibia > Anura > Ranidae > Lithobates > Lithobates sylvaticus. Next base: position 38,163,476 of record CM053031.1, read on the forward strand.
CTACATACAGTATAGTCCTATGAAGTATCCTCTAGGGGTCGGTGACAGCCACATTATAGTCATTGACTTGAGCAGAACCCTAGCTGTTACAGGTGTGAGAGGATTAAGAAAATGCATATAGTCAACCCAGCTTCAAGGTTTGCATTCCACTTTACTACTGTTTAGGACAATTAAAACATCAAATTATATTACAGTTCTGAATTCTATTTCCAGAACTGGCGACTATGCTACCTCTTGGAGACACCTTTTAAATTAGTTGCTGGAAAGTGAAAAACCTGGTAAGAATTTTGCTGTGTGGTCCTGTCATTTTTTTTAATATCATATTTTTCTCTTATAAGGCTCAACACTGCAGAATATCTATTAGCTCTTACCCGTTAACAGGATCCAAGACAATTCCACGAGGATGTGACATTTCCCCCTCTATTAAGGTTTTGCGGCTCTGCGATGCCTTTTCCAGGCGAGCGACATTAATTGTCTTCCTGTGTCCGTCGTTTGTCCAATATAAATTATTACCAAGCCAGTCAACAGCAATCCCTTCCACGTTGTCCACATCTGATTAACAGGAGATTAACAGGAGAAAGATATTTGTTTGAAATCAATATATATATAAAACATTTTCTGTGCATGCACTAAATAAAAGATGTACCATATTCCAGAAGTATAAATGATTAAAAAAAGTTTGCCAAAGTCTTTTTTTTAGCATACTTCAATTTAGATACAACAAGCACACAGCTGTCAATTAGAAAGAAGACTTTTGTCCTCCCAGATCTGATATTTTAGTTATGGCATAAAGGAAGCTTAGGTAAATTCAGTAACATTGATTGGATGAGCGATTCATCCAGGATATACTGTAGATCTAAATGCCATTATTAAGGAAGAAAAAAGGTGAAAAGAAACCACTGGCTATACATTTTCCGTATGGAAAAAAATTATCACTTGGGTCCAATAGCTCTACAAAGCAAGGGGTCCCACAAAATTGATAATTTACATATAAACAGACTAATAGGCATGCCAATCAAGAGTAAAACAACTTTTAAAGATAAAATCAGTATACAAAATAAAGTATAAAACAGGCAATGTGTTTGGGGGGGGAGGGGGTCAGACAAAAACCTTTTCAGGTAGACAAAACAAAACAAAAAAGTATCGCTCTAATGCTCCTATCACTGATATCAGCCAACATGATATGTAATAAACTGGTGCAGAGCGTATATAAAACACCTTGTCACGCTACACTATGCTACAGAAAAATGGCAAACGATTGCACAAAGGATGCCGACTCATTGTGACCACAACTAAACCACGTAATGTAAGACTGCTTCAGCTTGTTAAGGGCCCATTAAGGGTAGACATGTGCGATTAGTTTCGTAAAAAAACGAAAAATCGCACCAATTTCCGTAAATTCGTACATTCGGGAAGAAATACGAATTGCTATGCTTCTGAATTTTGTACGAAATTTCGTTTACGAATTTCTTCGGATCCAAATTCCATTACAACGGAAATGTGACTGATGTTTTGTTGACCAATCAGGGAGACTGAATCTGATAATATAAGAATGTTCGTTAATTGTGATTATTCGTTATTGTTTGTTAATTGCGATTATTCGTTATGATGAAGTTAAAAACCCAGGAAGTCAGCACAGGGATGGTGGAAGCCCCTCAATGATAAATTCATCATAACAAAGGTTCGTAATTGTTGCGAAAAGTTTACAAACTTAATGAAAATTCGTATTTCGGTCAAATCAAAATTGAATTTCGGACACGAATTACGAAATACGAATTAACGGCTAATACGAAACAGAACGGAACAAAACACATTTTTTAAAATTAAGGGTGATTAAGCCCACTAGGGGGCAAAACACATCTTGAGGGACCTCTCCTGTGGGTGGAGAGCAGAGCTGACATCAAACATATTACCTGGCTTAGTTGTAGTCACAGTGAGCCGGTGTCCTGTGTGCTATCGGTTGCCATTTTTCAAAACTTTTTTTATGCTACTCAGATTTCTAGGTATTAGTTGTCTTGTATAAAATTGGAAAATAGAAAACTGCGCTCTGAGATAATGGAAAGCAGCTGGCACTCAGTAGAAAAATCATGTAAACAAATAAAAAATAATAATAGTGCAGCGCTTGTAGTTTGAAAAAAGATAAAGCTCAAAAAACAAATATTAGTAAAAATATTGTGACATAGAAAACGGTAAATATGCACACAAATTACAAAACACAAATGGAACAGTAAATGAATAATGAATACTGTGCTCTGATCAATAAACAAAATAAGCAATGAATGATTAAAGTTCAAAAACTCCAAAATAAATGTTCATAAATCAAAAAATCCATGAAAAAAAGTGAATGAAATAAAGTCCATGAGAAAATGAAATCCTTAGGTGAAGATACCCATGTGAAGATACAGTAGAAAAAACACTGGCGACTTTTTTGTGCAATCCACCACCTGACGTAGCTAGATTTAACAAATTTAAAGTAAGGTAGATTTAACGTAGCTGATTTAACAAAGGAGCTAAGAATCTTCACGCAATAAATTGTGAGCACATTTACTACAATCATCCCAAAGGTGTTCTTTCTGCTTGAGGTGAGGACCCTAGTGCAGGCCAGTCAAATTCGTCCACCCCAAACTTGCTCATCCATGTCTTTTATGGACCTTGCTTTGTGCACTGGTCCAAATAATTTATTGAAGGGGGGGTTATGGTGTGGGGTTGTATTTCAGGGGTTGGGCTTGGCCCCTTCGTTCCAGTGAAGGGAACTCTTAAGGTGTCAGCATACCAAGACATAGGGATATGGGGATGGCCACTTCCTGTTCCAATATGACTGCGCACCAGTGCACAAAGCAAGGCCCATAAAGACATGAATGAGAAAGTTTGGGGTGGAGGAACTTGACTGGCCTGCACAGAGTCCTGACCTCAACCCAATAGAACACCTTTGGGATCAATTAGAGCGGAGACTGCGAGCCAGGCCTTCCCATCCAATATCATTGCCTGACCTTACAAATGCGCTTCTGGAAGAATGGTCAAATATTCCCATAGAGACACTCCTAAACCTTGTGGACAGGCTTCCCAGAAGAGTTGAAGCTGTTATAGTTGCAAAGGGGGGCCAACTCAATATTGAACCCTATGGACTAAAACTCGGATGCCATTAAAATTCATATACGTGTAAATGCAGATGTCCCAATACTTTTGGTAATATGGTGTATGTGAAAAGCAAATCCCCGTTCACTTATTTCCTTGGTAGTTGATTGAATTATTGAAATGAATATTCACACAATTTATTGGGTGAAGATTTTGAACTTCTTAACTGGCTCACATCAGTAGAATTTCTTTAGAAAATTGTCTATTTTAGAATGTTTGTTCAATTATCTAAGAGGGAATTATTCAACAAATGGTTTCAACCAGAGCAAGCAAAAAAAAATAAAAAAATCAAGGACAAACATTACATTTTTTTGTCGAACCTAATGAGATTAAGCAAATTTCTGATCAATCAAAAAAAAAAAAAAAACGTGAATGTGAATGCACTTGCCAAAGTTAATTCTCAAGTAGAATGTTTGTTCTACGAAAACTGAGATATTGACATGGCACGCCAATGAAAAGTCATTCAAAATTGGTTGAGTCCATGAAGGCACCATCTAATGATTGGACAAACGATTTTTATACTTGACTAAAGAATCTATAATTCTTCTACAACCCCGGACTGTGTGATATGGATTTAAATGACCACAGCAGCTATTTTATTTCATTTACAAAATTAAATAAATAAAATAACAATAAAAACCGCAAACAATACATTTTTTAACCATGCAACGAGGAGGGGGTCTTGTGCCGCGTACACACAGTCGGAATTTCAATCAGAAAAAGTCAGATGGGAGCTTTTCATCGTATATTCCAACCCTGTGTATGCCCCATCAGAGTTTTTCCAATCGAAAATTCAGACGGACTTAGATAGAAAACATGTTCTATATTTTTCCGACGGAAAAAATTCCTATCGGAAAAAACACTCATCTGTATGCTGTTCCGATGCACCAAAAAACATGCATGCTCTGAAGCAAGTACGAGACAGAAGCGCTCGGTTTGTTAAAACTAGCGTTCGTAATGGAGATAGCACATTCCTCACGCTGCAAATTCTGTAAAACTTTTAATGCAGCGCATTCTCTTCTTCTTAAGACTGCTAGAAGAATTAAGTTGTTTTGCTGCTGATATTCACACAGAGTTCTGACAAATTTATTTCTTTATTATTTCTCGTGATCTCATGAATAATCTTTTATCTTTTTAAAGCCAGATCTCCATAATAATGTTTAGAATTATTTTTTATAGTCATTTTTTTTTTATTTATTTTTTTATTGCATCAAGAGCTCCTTTTTTTTTGGATTATTGAAAAAAAAATTTCTAGTGATCTCCATATATAATTTTTTTTTTTTTTTTTGTGTGTCAAGTTACCACAATAACATTATTATCTTGTATTTTTTAACCTCCAGGGTTGGTGTCCCTTGTTAATTTGACATTGTCTTTTTGAAATGTACCTGCCTACTCACAAACAAACTGTCCTTTTTGTAGAAAAACACAGGCAAGTATTTTCAGAAAATAAAATATCCAATTGTGCGAATCGTCTCTCACCAAACTTCTACTAACACGAGATAAACACGAGAGAGCCCAAATGGTGGCGCAGTGGCTATTGAACTTACTTTTTATAGTGCCGTCGTACGTGCTGTACGTGCTGTACGTCACCGCATACTTGACGGTCGGAATTTTGTGTGACCGTGTGTATGCAAGACAGCTTGAGCGAAATTTCCGTCGGAAAAACCTTCAGAGTTTATTCCGACGGGAAAACCGTTTGTGTAAAATTATTTTTATTTTTTTTGTTAAAATATGGTACAATTCTTTATTTAGAAAAATATATACTACTACAAACTAGAAGGTCTTTTTTCTGCATCTTAATGGACTATAATTGTTTTAGGTTAGCATATTTTTTCAGGGAAAAAAAAAAAAACTGATGCAATTTTTCAATAATATATTATTTCTATTTTGGATAAAATTTACACAATGCACATTCCTAAAACTCGTACCTCTAAGGCAGGTTGTACATAATTGATTTTCCTTTGTTTATCTAATGGGTTGAACGAAAGAAAATGAATACATTTTTTTCCCCCATCCACACATCTGAGGTCGGCGGAAGAAAACCGGTTGTGTGTACAGGGCATTAGGGTGTTCTTAAAGGCAGAATTTATAACCAAAATCGCCTATGTCCACAGTTGTGTCGCAACTAGCTTGAAGATATTATGAACTCACAAGTATTAACTTTGTTACCCAAGGGACCTAGCTCCTGGGAGAACCACCAATAACTAACCAATTATGTAAAGATTTGTAAAAGTTTATGTATTCGCTGAAACACCCCCCCCCCCCAAAAAAAAAAAATACCCCCTGACCCACCTAGCTGCTGTGACAAAGTTTTTTTTTTTATTAACACCTCTGCACAACCACCGTCTCACAATAAACTGCAAGTCTAGGGCAGGTGGAACCGGGGCATTTCCTCTTCACTTGAACTTTCTGAACGCCCAGCATGAACAACCCTTGCAAATTCTCTCTGTCCATTTGAGCTTTGGCCCTCAATCCAGCAAAACCTACACACCCCCAACATTTTGTAACCCTTTTCTAAACCTGCTCCTCCCTATAGAAACGCAGACCTTCCATCCATTTGCTCTTCTCACGAGTCTCACTTTTTCATCTGCACATTCAAATGAAATTCTACAGATGTCAGGCCAGCTCTAGGGTCTATTTACACCAGCAGGTGCGCATTATGCTCTGGAATAACGTGTGCCTGCTGCTGCACATTGTGTAGGGAAGCATGATGCATTGTTACAACGCATCCCACTGTTAATGTCCATTATCTTTATTGGAATGTCACAAAATGATATATTGTTCAACTTTGTACACAGTTGTGCATTGTAACGCACTGTGGTACATAGAGTTGGATGAAAAGTCTTTGGTGGCCTTTCAATAAAGTTAAGAAAGAAAGAAAGAAAACTATAAGCATGAAAACATATATATGATGCTATATCTACTTTAAGAAATCTTTGTAATCCCTTTGAATATGTAGCTTTTATATTCTATTGTATTTTCTATATGCTAGAAATTCATCTCATGCCCGGGTTTCGCTTTAGTAGGTGTATTTAGCTGTTTGTTGATTACGTCTCAAAGTTACAGCTTTTATATCATAAAAGCAAAGTGATTGTTTCATCACACAACATATTTGACAAGTATTGTAAGAGCAACAAAGACAATCAACCATACCTCTAATTAGCCAGTATGAAGAGCAGCATAAAAACATCATTAAAATACAGCTCGCTAACAACATTTATGAACAGAATACAGCTTGCAATATTGGAGAATAAAGGCTGTCAAATAGGTACATTGTTTAGCGATCATTTGAGAACATATTTTCTCTCATTGTTTATTTGATTTGTCGGATTTCATGAAAACCTCCGCTAACTTTAACCCCTGTGAAGCTGTGCCAATTTTTCCTGCATGCAACAAAATACATTATTTGAATTGTTGTGTATTATTATTATTATTTAGTATCATTTTATTTTTGCTTTTAAACATTTACGTATAGCGTTGTATTTAAAGATATTTAAAGCACCAAGCATCAGATATATTTTGCATATATATCTGAATTGTTGAAATTTTAGTCTGGTATATACAGTATTTCACAAAAGTGAGGACACCCCTCACATTTTTGTAAATATTTTTTATTATATCTTTTCATGAGACAACACTGAAGAAATTACACTTTGCTATGATGTAAAGTAGTGAGTGTACAGCTTGTATAACAGTGTAAATTTGCTGTCCCCTCAAAATAACAACACACAGCCATTCATGTCTAAACCGCTGGCAACAAAAGTGAGTACACCCCTAAGTGAAAATGACCAAATTGGGCCCAAAGAGTCAATATTTTGCGTGACCACCATTATTTTCCAGCACTGCCTTAACCCTCTTGGGCATGGAGTTCACCAGAGATTCACAGTTTGCCACTGGAGTCCTCTTCCACTCCTCCGTGACGACATCACAGAGCTGGTGGATGTTGGAGACCTTGCACTCCTCCACCTTCCGTTTGAGGATGCCCCACAGATGCTCAATAGGGTTTAGGTCTAGAGACATGCTTGGCCAGTCCATCACCTTTACCCTCAGCTTTTTTAGCAAGGCAGTGGTCTTCTTGGAGGTGGGTTTTGGGGTGGTTATCATGTTGGAATACTGCCCTGCGGCCCAGTCTCCAAAGGGAGGGGATCATGTTCTGCTTCAGTATGTCACAGTACATGTTGGCATTCATGGTTTCCTCAATGAACTGTAGCTCCCCAGTTACGGCATCACTCATGCATCCCCAGACCATGACACTCCCACCACCACGCTTGACATGATGCTGGAAATTAAAAGCTGGGAAAACTATTTGTGGGCAGCGCGGGTGACAACAATGACTGGGCCCGGGGCAGCTGCCCCTTTTACCCCATGTTAAAGATGGCCCTGAGAAGTGGAGAAGCAGGTAAGTAAATTTTCTTTTCTATGTTCCTTAAACCTAAATGAGAAGTCAACCATTGCAGTGTGGGTAAGGAGAATTCTCCCGGAGTTGAGTTTGAGTTTAAATAATAGCTCTCCAGAGCTGTTTAGTGTCATGCTGCACAACACACTGGTGCTAACAATTGATGTAATATGTGTAAGCAGTATGATTAAACATGTAATTTAAGTAGCAAATACTTACCTCCTTTCCAATGATTTGACATCCCTAAGGTTCCTAACCAGCACATTCTCCCAGGTTTCTTCCAGGTGCCAGATCTTTGGCTGTCTTGATTGGCTGGCTTAACTTTAGTTACACTTTAAGTCTCACTTATGCAAGAAATCCCTACCATCTACTCTGATCATTGATTATTTATTTCACAAACTTGTCATTTGATCATAAGTAGTCTCCTATCCCTTTCTGGATAAATATTTCCAAATATGTCAAAAAATTCTTCCCCTTTATTAAAACGAGACATTAACCTGCAAAAAAATGCCCATATGGGAGAATAAAATGGCTTCTGTAATGCAGTGAAGCCTTTCCCCTGGCTTCTAATGAGATCCTGGGAAATGCAGAGTAGACCGAATCTTGCAAGATGATGCTCCATCACAGTTTAGGACCCTCTTTTCATCGGTAGTAGCGGGGGTAAGTATAATATCAAACTTTTTTTTATATTAAACTAATATCAAACTTTTTTTCAGCGTTTTAGGAGGAGTAAAATTCCCACAAATAGATTTTTCCCACAAATAGAGCTTTATTTTGGTTGTACCTCTGCGGTTTTTATTTGTTGCACTATAAACAAAAGAAGAGCGACAATTTTGAAAAAAATATATATTTTTTACTTTTTGATATTATAAATATCCCAAAATTATTATTATTTTTTAAAATGTCTTCATCAGTTTAGGGCAATGTGTATTTTTCTACATATTTTTGGTAAAAAAAAATTGCAATAAGCGTATATTGATTGTTTTTTTTATAGCAAAATTTATAGCGTCTACAAAATAGGTTATAGATTTATGGCATTGTTATTATTATAATTTTTTTACTAGTAATGGCAGCGATCTGCGATTTTTAGCAGGACTGCAACATTGTGGCGGACAGATCGGACACTTGTGACACTTTTTTGGGACCATTGACACTTATACAGGGCTATAAAAAATGCATTGATTACTGTGTAAATGTCACTGGCAGGGAAGGGGTCAACACTAGGGGGCGATCAAGTTGTTAAATGTGTTCCCTCATGTGTAATTATAACTGCGGGGGGGGGTGGGACTGGCTGAAGGAGGAGACAAATCGCTGTTCCTAATTACTAGGAACAGCAGATCTGTCTCTCCTCCCATGTCAGAACTGGGATTTGTGTGTTTACATACACAGATCCCCGTTCTGGCTCTCGTGCCCGCGATCGTAGGTGGCTGGCGGACATTGCAGCCGCCGGCCATGCGCATTGGGGTCCCCCGCCATGCAGCGGGCGCTGCTATGTTTCTTAAAGGAGCCAACGTACCAGTACGGTGACTCGCAGGAACGAGCCGACCTGCTGCTGTATGATGACGGTGGCTGGTCGGCAAGTGGTTAAACAGGCTTTGGCTGGTGGAACTAGTAATGCTAGTGTCAATATCTCATCAATTTTTGACCAGCCATTCTCAACCAAGGCTCCATGGAACCATTATATAAAGGTTGCTAGGGGTTCCCTGAGCTGTGGATGGTTGACCTTCCATTTGATGATGCCTGCATAGTTGCAACACCAATTAAAAAAGCAAGCTGCATGACACCAATTATCTTTTTTACTGTCTGAAAGGGGTATTCTTCTTACTGGCCACCAATGCTAGGGGCATTTTTTACAATGAACCCTAATTAATTGGTTCCCCAGGGTTCCCTAAAGCCTGCAAATTATTTAAGGGTTCATCTGGAGTAAACTGATTAGAAAGGCTGCTTTAGACCCTGTAAGACCAATAAGAAGCCAGTGTTCAATTCTACTTGCCAGTGAATACAGAAAACTAAACTATACACTTTGGGTTGAGTTGACCTTTAACAAAATAGTCATTCCTAGTTTCATTGTATTGGTCTAGGGGAAGTTGCAATTGAAATAAGCAGCCGTGTGAAGATTTAATGAATGTGCAAAACTTAGAAGTGTTTAGTATTATAATCAGCATCAAGACAAATTTTTTAGTTGGTAAACAAGCAGAATGTAATTATCGAAGCTCTAAAGAGACGAGAATAGCTGGCACTGATTCAGAGTGCATTAGCCCAACTAGGATTCCCTTCTACTGCACCGTGATCATTGTAACTAATAATAACTACAGCTGACTAAGTGTACAAATGGTATTGACCCACTAGAGCTTGCCAGGAAGCTGCCGCGGGTAAACTTTAAGGACTGAAATTCCGAAAGAAGGAGCTTTTAAATTGTATCTAAACCACAAAACAAAACTGCAAAACATTTTACAGTATATTGTAGTTTACACGTCATTAACCACTTCAATACAGGGCATTTTCACCCCCTTCCTGCCCAGCCCAATTTTCAGCTTTCAGCGCTGTCACACTTTGAATGACAATTGCGCGGACATGCGATGTTATACCCAAATTAAATTTTGATTGCTTTTTTTTTCCCCCCACAAATAGAGCTTTCTTTTTGTTGTATTTGATCACCTCTGCGTTTTTATTTTTTGTGCTATAAACAAAAAAAGGGTGACAATTTTGAAAAAAAAACACAATATTTATTACTTTTTGCTATAATAAATAGCACAATAAAAAAAAAAAAAAAAATGTCCTCAGTTTAGGCCAATATGTATTCTTCTACATATTTTTGGTAAAAAAAAAAAAAACAATAAGCGTATATTGATTGGTTTGCGCAAAAATTATAATAATTTTACTTCATTCAACATTTAATTTTTAGTTTATTTTATTATGGACTATTTAATTATGTGATATGTCACTGGGTGATATATGTTTATTCATTATACGTTTAGTCACTGGATGATATCATTTATTGAGTTATTTTGATTTTTGTCCATTAGCGCCACAAATTTTTTCCTATATATTTGTTCATATGTTTATAGGTTTAATTTTTGATATCGCAAAAATTATAGCGTCTACAAAATAGGGGATAGATTTGTCATTTTTATTATTATTTTTTTTTTTACAACTAATGACGGCGATATGGGATTTTTATCATGACTATGACATTGTGGCGGACAGATCGGACACTTTTGACACTATTTTGGGACCAGCGACATTTATAAAGCAACCAGTGCTATAAAAATGTACTGATTACTGTATAAATGTGACTGGCAGGGAGGGGTTAACACTAGGGGGCGCTGAAGGGGTTAAATGTGTGTCCTAGGGAGTGATTCTAACTGTGGGGGGAGGGGACTGATGAGGGGAGGAGACCGATCGGTGTTCCTCTGTACAAGGAACATACGATCAGTTCTCCTCTCCCCTGATAGGACGTCGATCTGTGTGTTTACACACACAGATCCATGTCCCTGCTGTGTGATGAACAATCGCGGGTGCCCGGCGGACATTGCGGCCCCTGGGCACGCGCATCGGGCCCCCAGTGATTCGGCGAGCGTGCACGCGCATGCGCTCTCCACAATGCCGGGAAGCCTGAGGACGTCATATGAAGCCCGCCCAAAGTAACAAAGGGTCCCTGCTTCCATCATTTTAATATACGGTGGTAGGGAACTGGTTAAATGAAGAGCCTGGATTATTTTTCCTTTTTTTTCAGGCTCTTTTGCCTTTATTTTTACCTGATAATCCCGCAGATAACATACTTCAATTCCCTTTGTGGCTACACTAATTTTTCCATTGTATCTATGGATTCAGCCATGGTGAACACACAGACTGGACTTCAAACATGTCCGCCTTTATTCATCTCCATTACATGGTGGATTGAAGGGATTAGGAGTTTACACAATAAAAATAAAGTTCTTTGCGCTGACTTTTAAGGAATAGGAAGTGACAAGAAGGCGACTTTTCTGGTAAGATCAACAAAAATTCTGTTCTCGTTGAAAATGTTCTTAGCTTAAAAAGTAAAAATTAATGTAACCACCACATCTAAGGACTGCTAAGCTGCAATAAATTATATATTTGGGTTTAGATATGTTTTAACTGGGGGTATCCATACTCTAACCTAGAAGATCAAAATATTGGGGATATATGATTGAATCTCTGAATAATTACAAAACTGGCCATACGGGACCCCTCTGGTAAAGCACATGTTGATGAGGGCATGCAACCTAGTATGGTTCAGAAGGAGAGGATCCACATGCTCATATCCCCACTTTCCTGGCCTGCCAGACTGCATGTTTAGATAAGGGTCTGGTATTTAGGGGGGCTAAACTTTGTTTGTTGGAAGTTTTTTGTGGGGTGTATCTTGACAGCCATACCAGACCCTCTTAGAGGTCTAGTATTTTTTCTGTTTTAGATTTCAGTTCCCTTAAAATGTCTTTAAAGTCTGGATTAAACCCAAACAAGCAAAAGTTGAACCAAACCGGGAGTCATCCCTGCTGGGTTGTGTATCTGGGACTTTAGATATGTAGATATGATAAAAATCCTTGTGGTTTGTAAGGTAGAACTAGGCTGTTCAGCTATTCTGTAGTCAAACCGGTGTCAGTACTGGTAAGGATGGTTTACACAGTTTAAGGAAGGAGGTATAGGGAGGTATGAGGACAAATTTGGCATTCCATGGGGTGGGGGGGGCGGAATTCTGGAATAAAGTTAGGAATTTGAGCTCTAAACCATAATAAAAGTGATGCTTAGCACAAACAGCATTGGTAAGTCTGTGACTTGCTACTTACCCTCTTTAAGGATAGTTTCCCTCCCAGTCCCATCAATCTTTTGCCGGCCAATGAGGAAGCTGGTGGTGTCGGCAAAGTAAATGTAACTAGACTCCGCGTGGTAATCCAAGGCTCTGGGGTTTACTAAGTTTTCAATAGGAAGCATATATTCATCCGATATTTTGGTGTTTAGATCCATCCCCCGAATTATTCCTGGCCTCCCTTTCCCATACAACAGGAATAATTCATTTTTCGGTTCTGCAAGGAAACACAACAAGTATCAAATCTGTGCTCTGAGGTCACTAAAAGCCAGCTGGTAATGTAAAGTATAGTTGTTAAAAAAAAAACATTTGGGTCGCATATACTGTACATTTTGCATTTTATTAACGGACATGTATTAAGCCAGCCCATTAATTTTGAATAGGCAGACAGTACACCTCACACAAATAATTTTAATGCAGCATACCACAATGCACCACACTACGTTTACCATGATAACATGAGGAAGCACACATTTTTCTGTGTATTACGGCAATGTAACATGGGCATGTAGGCTATGTTTACATGGGCAGAGGGCCACAGTAAAAAACAGGTAGTGATACCCTTTGCTGCTGAATGGAGCAGTTCAGACTCGTCCCTGTTATGTGTCTCCTGCTCTTGATCGCTCATGGTCGGCGGTCATCACGACCATCGGCCACGAGCATCAGCACCCCCGCTGCGTGCCTGCTATCCCAATCCCGCGAGCCAACGTACAGCTACGACGATTCGCAGGATTGTGCCGACCTGCCGCAGTAAAATGATGGAGGCTGGTCAGCAAGCGGTTAAAGGACTGCACCCCAACCGCGTGCCAAACTGCTAAACGCAGCAATGGTTGTTGCACAGTTTCAATGTAAAATCCACCTTGAGATAACAAAATGGTCTTATCACCTCCTGTTCGCCTGTAAACTGCGATCTAAAAGAGACTCATCACACATTGCTTTTTAGAGTCTTCCGCCCCTGTGAAAGTTAGGGCTCATTTAGATTTGTGGTTGAGGGTGGTAAAAACACACAGTTCAGCTGGCAATGGTGCAGGAAGTGAAAATCTCTCCAATGGGGCAAAAAAAAGAAAAAATACTCAACCAGGTTAAAAGTCTCCCGTATGCCGCGTACACACGAAGGGACTATCCCGCCGTTAGTAGGCTAGTCCGCCGGACTTTTGAAATGAACGGACTTGCCACTCATTGGAAAGTCCGTTCATTCCCGCAGACTTTTTCCAGCGGATTGTCCGCCGGAGAAGTCCGGGCGTGTGTGGGCAAGTCACACGCTCGGAAGTCCGTGCGTGTGTGGGGAAGTCCCGCCGGACTAGGTCCGGCGGACAAAGTCCAAACGTGTGTACGCGGCATTACTCTATCCACAATAAAAAAAATAGTTTTCCTTTAGTTCTACTTTTTTATATTATTATTTTATTTTATTACATAAAAAACAACCGCTCTTCCTTACTGAGTGCATTGATTCATATATATCGGGAAATGTTTATTAGGAGGAACAACACTTGTTATTCCTCAATGTTTAAATGTTCACTAAAAAATCATCTTCCCCTCCCAATGTGTCCGCCCGCCAAAAACATGACAGATCATATATGAAAAACTTTGTATCAAGTGTAAAATTGATAATATTATATTTCAGGCATTTAATTTAACAACTCATTAGATTTTAACTTTGATGTCATTTGTGATTAAACACGGCATTCATTAAGCATCTGGATGGGATGCAAGAAAACAAACATAGAAGTTCAAAACAGGAAAATAGATAGAAAGCACTTTTGTGCTTATAAGGCGATTAAATCCACATTAGATCATTGAATCATTTCTCAACTTTTTTTTGTTAGTCATCATTTCAATACGGCTGAGTGAAATCCATAAAACCTGCTGTATGAGTAAACAAGTGTGATTCGTGCTAAATAGATGCAGCTGTTTAACCCCTTCCCGCCCAGCCCTGGTTTGCCTTTAACTGGGTCTTTACACAACTGAGAGACAAAGAAGGAACCATTGTTACCCTTTAACAGGAAGTGTCTGAACAAGAACCTTAATGGTAGAATAACCAGGTACTATTTTAGTGAAAGCTGCAGTTTTTAAAATATTGAAGACTTACATTTTTTTTAATTTTTTTTTTAGTTTTGGATAAAGATTAAAGTGAAATTCCAGATATGGCTTTTTTTTAATTTTAGTCTTGCCTAGGACAGCACAAAACCAAAATACACCACTGGCTAGGAGTGACTACTACAGCGCTTTCCAGCTTTCACGGGAATCCCACAGATATGGTGCATACCTGCATAATTACTGGTCCAAGCTGGACCAATGTAACTATGCAAAAAAAGAAAAAAGCCATACCTACACTTTAGCATTAGGATTCCTGTGGAGAGATTTCCTTTCATTTCTTGTTCCAGGGACACAACAGGAGGACATCCCTCCAAAGCAAGGGTTTACCGCCTTAGACATTTGTCACCAGAACAGGTTTGACCCTTTGGAAGATTTAGGCTGGCCATACATGAAATCTGTTGGTGGTACTGTTAGAACTACCTGGCTTTGACTTAAAGTGGTGTTCCACCCCCCAAAAAAATGTAATTCATGAATGTGCCTAAAAAAAATAAAAAACAAATAAAAAAAACTTTTGGAAAAATTTTTTTACTCACCTCTAAATGGCTCTTGCTAGGGGGTCCCTCGTAGTCTGCCTCCTTCAGTGCCTGCGCTCTTGACATCACTTCCCCTCGGTGCAGGAAGGGCTCATCTCTGCCCCCTCCCTCTTGTCAATCATCTGGGACACGTTACAGGTCCCAGATGATTGCGTGGCCAATCACGGCACCACTCGCGCATGCGCAGTGGGTGCCCGACTGTAAAGCCACAGCTGGGGGCCCACAGTTACAATGCCGGCTTTGATCCCCCGCATTGCTGGTTCCTGGGACAGGTAAGTGTCCGATTATTAATAGTCAGCAGATGCAGTATTTGTAGCTGCAGACTTAAAAAAAAATGTTTTTATAATGGGAACACCACTTTAGGTACATTTTTTTATTGACTTATCAAAGCCAGGTGGAAAATTCTCAGCTGAAGTGTGACCACATCCAATCAGATGAAGGCCTAATGCCCCGTACACGCGGTCGGAAAATCCGACCACAAAATCCATCAGATTTTTTCCGACGGATTTTGTAAGACACTGGTGTTGCATACACACGGTCGGACAAAGTTGTCGGAAAATCCGATCATTCTGAACGTGGTGACTTTTGTTGCCTACGACGGGACTACGTAGAGGCTAGTAGCCCATAGCTTTGGTCTTGTAATGTGAGCTGAGCATGCGTAGCACTTTGTCCGTCGGAATTCGCTACACACGATCGATAGGACATTTTCCGTCGGAAAATCCGACCGTGTGTACGGGGCATTACTCTTATCTCGTGTTTCTCAGCTCAAATATTTTGGATTTACATTATTTTCTGTACTGGAGACAGTGGTTACCAGGACCAATAGTCCCCAGCAGAAACTCAGATACCAATAAAAAGCTAATAAAGGTTCCAATCTTTTAACATTATATCCAAAATTGTAAAGAAAAAAAATATATAATAAAGTAAGATTCTAAAAAGTTCTAACAAAAAATATTTAAAAAATATGACTTTATATACATTTTAACATGTTAAAGTCTATATAATTTTAGTGACTGGGTTTACATTGAAAAAGTGGGTCAGCTTTGATGATAAGCTTGTTAAGTGCCGTGATCCCTATGTGTATTACTCTTGTTTGTGTTTTTGTTTCTACTCTTCTGTGTCATTATTTTTATATGTTATGTGACTTTTCACGATTCGGCGGCTGCAACCGCTACTCTAACTCTGTTTATATGTTTTTAAAACCAAAAAAACATGAAAAAAAAAAAAAGTGGGTCAGCTTAAACACTGTAAATCTGCAAAAGAAATCAAAAGTTTTGTATTATTTTTTTAATAATCTGTTATGATAAAGTGGAACTAAATGCAAAACTTTCTTTGAGGCAGGAGTGGGTTTTAGCCCCCGTCAGTTTTTTGCCAATGGTGTCCCATTGGAGAGATCTTTATTCACTTCCTGTCCCATAGCCAAAACAGGAAGTGAGAAAATCCTCAAAAATAAGGGAAATGCCTCAATATCACCAGGGTAACCAGAACTAGTTTTTTCCTTGGAAGATCTCCCCTCTGTACCTGTTCCGATGACAACCCAAAATTTGGGATTTTCTTTTACTTTCAGTGATTAAAAAAAAGGACAAATAGAGATGGTGAATCTCCATAATATGGGCACAACCAGCAGTGAAAACCTGACAGGTAGTTCCTCTCTATGTTATAAAAAAAAAAAAAAAGTTTTGCCTTAATTATACTTTAACTTCACATACAGTAACCGAAAAAAAAAAAAACTGAATAAAACTGAAGACAGGGCTGGTGTCAGACTCTACCAGCCTAAAATGGATAAACTTGGCTTTTAAGCAAACTGAATGTACTAACCCACACTCTTCCAATTTATTTGGGTGTTGTACTTACAACTAGAGATGGACTTGAGCATGTTCTGATGCTCTTCCAAACCCATATGGCCAAGCTGGCAAGGAAGCTGCCATCTGTAATTGGCCAATCATCTGCAGCATTCCCTGCCCTGAAGCTGTATACACACCCCTTGAATGCCCCCCAGCAAAGATGATTGGCTAATCACAGGTTACAGCTTCCTGATGGGCTCGGCCATATGGGTTCGAAAGAACATCCAAACACGGCCAAGCTCATCCTTACCACCTTACCAACAGCTCATTAACTTCCATCACAGGGTTGAATATGTGAAATCACTGTGCATCTTCTCAATTAATTAATGCACAGAATCCATGTAGCTCTTTTCTAAAGACCTGCTTGGTTCATAGAAACTTATCTAGACATGTTGTACGTAAAGGTGACTTGTTATTTGCGTTACAAACCAACCAAAGGTCTGTTCCTTTCTGTATGTTAATGAACGTATGATTGTTCAACGTACTTTTGCAAGACTTTCCATCCATTGCCAAGCTGAATCCGGTCTTGCAGCGACAGGTCCGCGTTTTGTAGCTGGATCCAAGCAGACAGATGTGGGAACAGCCCCCTGGCAAACCATCTGCGCTGATTTCACATGCGTGACTCCTGCCTGCAAGAAATCATGGCAAAACATCAAGCACAAATTGCTTTTTAAAATCAACATTATTTACTTTAGCTTGAGAGGCTCACTGACAACAAAATTGATCTTATTTTACCACTGACTGTCTTAATTGTTTATAATGAATTAAACATATTAATTTAACTCAGCAAACTAAAGATCTTCGAGGTGCA
>CM053031.1:38181553-38424732 GCA_028564925.1 Lithobates sylvaticus
GGGATTTACTTTAATAAATTAGATTTGATGTATCATGTCATACATCGCAGTCTCATAACCTGAAAAAAAATGCCTTTTTTTTTTTTACAGGAAACATTTCTCACTAAAGATATTTGTGACAATTGCAATATATCAGATTTCACATTTAATTTAACTTGGTGCATTAAAGATGAATTCCAGGTATACAGATAAATACACAGTGAGCTTCTTTATCTGTCAAAGGAATATTAATTCTGTTCAGCCACTCTTGTGATTTAAACAGATGTATCAGACACCAATTAATCCACTTGGCCGCATCTATATGGGTGGCTGGGTTGGTAAATAGATGGTTGAGCCTCAGTTTTGACCACTCTGCTGCAAGTTAGCATGATCCCCTGCCATGTTAGTACACAATGCCCGATTGTGCTGTGGCATGGAAAAAAAAAATCATACAATAGGTCACGTTAGGCAGGTAGTACCACTGCCAAATGGGACCTATTTAACCGTTTCAGCCCCAGAAGATTTTACCCCCTTCCTGACCAGAGAACTTTTTGCGATTCGGCACTGCGTCGCTTTAACTGACAATTGTGCAGTCGTGCAACGTTGCACCAAAACAAAATTGATGTGCTTTTTTTCCCACAAATAGGGATTTCTTTTGGTGGTATTTCATCACCTCTGCGGTTTTTATTTTTTTGCACTTTAAACAAAAAAAAAGAGCGACAATTTGAAAAAAAAAAAGCAATATGTTTTACTTTTTACTATAATAAATATCCTGAAAAAAAATATAAAAAAAATAAAAAGGTTGCCTCAGTTTAGGCAGATCTGTATTCTTCTACATATTTTTGGTAAAAAAAAAATCAGAATAACCATATATTGGTTGGTTTTGCGCAAAAGTTATAGCGTCTACAAAATAGGGGATAGTTTTATGGCATTTTTATTATTATTTTTTTAGTAGTAATGGCGTCAATCTGCAATTTTTTTACTGCGACATTATGGCGGACACATTGACACTTTTGACACTATTTTGGGACCATTGTCATTTATACAGCGATCAGTGCTATAAAAATGCACTGATTACTGTGTAAATGACACTGTCAGGGAAGGGGTTAAACACTAGGGGGCGATCAAGGGGTTAAGTGTGTCCTAGGGAGTGATTCTAACTGTGGGGGGATGGGCTACCACTGACATGACAGTGATCACTGTTCCTGATGATAGGGAGCAGTGATCTCTGTCATGTCACTAGGCAGAATGCCTTGTTTACATAGGCATCTCCCCGTTCTGCGGCTCCGTGACACGATCGTGGGACACTGGCGGATATCGAGTCCGCGGGTCTTGTGGGCACAGCCACGCTGTACGCAGCGCGCGGGCGAGCACGCCCGCTAGCCCCGTCAATTAAAAGGGACATACAGGTACGCCCATTTGCCCACCTCTGCCATTGTGCCGAAGTATATCGCCGTGCAGTGGACGGCAATTGGTCGGAAAAAGAAATTGTTGCAGATTCCTATTTTTTGTTATTTTGAAGAAATCCCTGTGTGTTTCTCTGTGCCTCTGTACTGAGTGGGTCTAATGGGAGTGGTTTCATAATAAACTGTCAGGTGTGGAGCTGCAGGACACTAATGAGGAAATCTGCTGGGCCTGCATCCCTTTGCTACTATTTATTTACTCTCCAAAAATGACATTTTTGTTGCAGGGGATGCCTGAAATCTGACTTGTATCTTTGGCAGACTTCTGGGAAAATTGGTGAGCCAATCACAAAATCTGTAAATTATGTTTCTGGGGAGTGGTCAATACACAGTCTGTGTACAGAACAACTCCAGGTAGCCACAAGGCCATGCATTCTCAGAAAATTACAGTGGCTGCAGATTGAAAAGGAAGGGACATGTTTAATAACATTCAATGACAATATAATTTGTGTCACAATTATATGTACTATATTATTTTTTCTTAGTTTTTTTTTTCCCCCACGAATGTGGAGTTACCCTTTAAGTTATTGGTTGAACTAGATGGACGAGTGCTTTCACACTGGGGCGGTGCGCTTGCAGGCGGGGAAAAAAAAGTCCTGCAAGCCGCACAGGGCTGGTGCAAAGATTTTTGACACCCTAGGCGAAACCTAATTTTGCCGCCCCCCTTGATCTACCCCTGCCCTGCCTTTTCCTTGCCCATGTAAACCCCACCTTTTTAACGAAGCACCTATTAAATGCAGCCCACCAGCGCCCATCAATGCAACCTACCAGCACCCATCAAATGCAGCCTACTCACCAGCGCCCATCAATGCAGCCTCTACCAGCGCCCATCAATGCAGCCTACCAGCGCCCATCAAATGCAGCCTCACCAGCGAACATCAATGCAGCCTCACCAGCGCCCATCACATTTAGCCTCACCAGGACCCATCAAATGCAGCCTACCAGTGCCCATCAATGAATGTTTGCTTGCTTCCATTCGTTCAGGAGTCGGGACACAGACACAGTCCTTCACCGCCGCCGCACCTCTGACACTATCTGTGAACAGAGCTGTGGCTGCCTGCTGATGCGGAGACTTAGTTGCTTGCTGCAGAGAGAAGAGAGTAGGAAAACCAGTGTCCGGCGCCCCCTAGGCAGCATGGCGCCCCCCTAGGCAGATGCTAGTGGTAGCACCGGCCCTGAAGCCGCATCTTTGGGGCAGTCTGGTAAGCCTCATACTTATTGGTGGTGGATCATCTACTGGCAAATTGTTCTATTTTTAGAACTATATTGAATGTCAGGTATCCCATGTTTTTTTCAACAAATTATGAGTATCGTTTGACTTTCTGATACAGTCAGTGTGTAGACATTTTTGTACACATTTATACACTTTTCCCGTCATAAGACCCTTTTCACACTGAGGTGCTTTCACGCTAAATATGTGCCTGAAAAGCTCACGAAAACCTATTTCCATTAAAATCAATGAATGCTTTCACACTGGGGCAAAAAAAACTCCTCTTCATTGAAATGAATGGAAAGCTCTTCAAAGTGCCTAAAAAGCTCTTCAAAAGCTCTCAAATGTTTTAGGCTACTTTCACACTGAGGCGCTTTACAGGCGCTATAGCATTAAAAATAGCGCCTGCTTAGCGCCTGTAAAGAGCCTCTCCTCTCACTCCAGTTTGAAAGCCTGAGTGCTCTCACACTGGAGTGGTGCACTGGCAGGACGGTAAATGCAAGCCGCATCTAAAGCGCATTACACCACTCCTAAAGCGCCCCTGCCCATTGAAAACAATGGTGCAGCGCAGCCAAACCGCCAGCAAAGCGATGCGGCAGTGGCACTTTGCGGGCTGTTTTAACCCTTTTCACGGCCGCTAGTGGGGGTTAAAACCGCCCCGCTATCGGCCAAATAGTGCCGCTAAAATGACGGTAAAGCGGCGCTAAAAATAGCACTGTTTTACCACCAACCCTTCGCCGGCCCCAGTCTGAAAGTAGCCTTACCGGCAGTTTAGAAGTGCCTCAGTGTGATAGGGGCCTTAGCGCTGTACTTTTTATATACATAGTGTTTCACTTTGCAAACCGATCCTTTGCTGTGCCGGCTACTACCATACAATTTAAAGAGACAGCGCGGTTTATCCGTTTTAAATTTTAAATTTAAATTTTACGCTCCCAAAACCCCCTGCCCATTGGAATTAAAGAGGAAGTAAAGTCAAATAAAAAAAAGTACACCCTGCAAGGCAAAGGCACAATGAGCTAGTATGCATATCATACTAGCTCATTATGAATTACTTAACTGAGATCGAAGCCCCCGCAGCGGTCCTCGGCCACCTCCTCCGTTGCCGCCATGATACCCGGAGTGACGCAGCTCCGGCACTGCATGCGCGCGGGAGCCGTCATTGACGGCATGTTCGGCTTCACTTGCGGCGCGCTCAAGACATGCGCTGTAGACATCGGTGCCCGGTTTTTTGGAAAATATCTCCTTAACCGCGTAGGTTAAGGAGATATTTCTTGGACCTACAGGTAAGTCTTTATCTAGGCATACCTGTAGGTCAAAGTGGTCTGTAAGGGTTACAACCACTTTAAGGCTCCTTTCACACTGGGGCGTTGGCGCAGTCAGCAGTAAAGCAGCGATATTTTTAGCGGCGCTTTACCGTCGTTTTTGCAGGGGTTTTCGGCCACTAGCGGCACTTTTAACCCCCGCTAGCGGCCGAAAAAGGGTTAAAAAAACCTGCATCGGTGCTTTGCCGGCGGTTCGGCAACAGTGCCCATTCATTTTAATGTGCAGGAGCAGTAAAGGAGTGGTGTATACACCGCTCCTTCACCACTCCAAAGATGCTGCTTGCAGGAGTTTTTTTAACATCCTGCCAGCGCATTGCCTCCGGCTTTCACACTGAGAGTGCAGGAGGGGCCGTTATTCAGGCGCTTTACAGGTGCTATTTTTAGCCCAAAAACGCCTGAAAAACGCCTCAGTGTGAAAGAGGTCTAATGGTCAGCGCTACCAAAGGGCCTGCAAAGCACTTTGGCAGTGCTGCAACATGGGTGCTTTTAACCCTTTCCTTGGCCTCTAGCGGGGGTTAAAAGCACCTTGCTAGCAGGCAAAGGGCGCTGCTATAACAGCGGTAAAGCGCAGCTAAAACTAGCCGTGCTTTACCGCTAATGCCGGGACCGCCCCAGTGTGAAAGGGGTCTAATAAACCAAAAACAAAGCAAATGATAGAGGTTCATTGTTGGGGTTTTCGCATATTTTAGGTAGTGAGTTTTCCAATATCTGCCCGAAGTTCAGCTTTAACTGTAGATGTTCAATGTTACATAAAAGGTCCACTTAAAGTCAAGCTACAGCTAGGTTAATCGCATGCAAACTGCTTGCTTGTGTGCGCTCTTAGATAAGTTCTCCAGAGGCGGTCCTCGGCGCGCTTTGTTGCCTGTGTGCGTTTTATGCAACATTATAAAGTGTTGTTAGAAGGAACCGCACCACGCTCATGTGAAACAAAGAAGATTGATTGTCTTCAACCCTCGGCACTTAAGAGGTTTTGCAAAGCGATGCATTAGCAGTACTTAAACCAGCAAAGCCCCAGCTCACCCGTATCTCAAAGAACATATTGTTGTTCTTCACAGATTATATAATCTGTAAATGGCCTCCTTGGAGTCAAAACTTTACAAGCTGCCATAAATGCTACATCGCAATCTAAAAACAATTTAAGAAATCAGAGGAAAGTACATCTCAGCCTTTAAAATACAATTTTGGTTGCTAAATATGCTGTACTTTTCCAATTAATATGGACCTGGAAAACACGCTGTAGATCATATATTGTGCAAGCAATGTTCCAAATATACACCCATTTTAAGGTGTTATTTAAAGTTGAAATTTAATATGCTTATATTTTGCCTCCCCCTTGTTGTGTTTCACCAACATGCTAATGATTTTTTTTAATTGTTATATATATATATATATATATATATGTATATATAAAACCTTTTTTCAGGCTTTATTCACACCAATGCATTTTCTCATGCTTTTTTTATTTTTGCAGAAACGCAGTTCATTTTTTTTAACATAAATTCCTATGGAAGGTTCCATTCGTACCAATGCGTTTTTTCATGCTTTTTGATTTTTTCAGAAATGCAGGACATTTTTTTAACATGGGTTTCTATGGAACATGTTCACATCAATGCATTTTTGTGCCTCTGCGATCTTGGAAAGGGTCAGGGACTTGTTTAACTACTTCAGCCCCGGAAGGATTTACCCCCTTCCTGACCGGGCCATTTTTTTTGAGATACGGCACTGCGTCGATTTAACTGATAATTGCGCGGTCGCGCGACGGTGTACCCAAACAAAATTGACCTCCTTTTTTCCCACAAATGGAGCTTTCTTAGTGGTATTTGATCACCTCTGCGGTTTTTATTAATTCATTTTTTTATTTATTTATTATCTATTCTATAAACAAAAAAAGAGAAAATTTGGGAAAAAAACTATATGTTTTACTTTTTACTATAATAAATATCCCAAAAAAATAAAAAAACATTTAAAAAAGTTTAGGCCGATATTTATTCTTCTACATATTGTTGGTAAAAAAATTGCAATAAGCGTATATATTGATTGGTTTGTGCAAAAGTTATAGCATCTACAAAATAGATTTCTGTCATTTTTATTATTATTTATTTTTTCTAGTAATAGCGGCAATCAGCAATTTTTATTGGGACTGCAACATTGCGGTGGACAGAGCAGACACTTTTGACACTTTTTTGGGACCATTGACATTTATACAGCGATCAGTGTTATATAAAAATGCACTAATTACTGTGTAAATGTCACTGGCGGGGAAGGGGTCAACATTAGGGGGCGATCAAGGGGTTAAATGTGCTCGATGGGAGGTGTTTATAACTGTGATAGGATAGGACTGACTATAGGAGGAGGCAGATGATTGTTCCTACTTAGTAGGAACAGACAAACTGTCTCTCATCCCTTGTCAGAACAGGGATGTGTGTGTGTTTACACACACTCATCCCGTTATGGCTCTCGTGCACGTGATCGCGGGTGGCCGGCAGCAATCGCGCCCGCCTGCTATGGCTCTTATAGGAACCACCGTACCGGTGCGGCGGTTTGTGCAGCGGTGCCATTCTGACGACGTATATCGGCGTGAGCCTGTTGGCAAGTGGTTAAACGCAAAACAGTGCTTTTTTTGGTTCAATAGATTTCAAGCTGCAGAAAATCATGTAGTGCACTTTGAGTGTGTTTTTGATGCGTTTTGCATTATTTAATGCAAAAGCAGAGCCCAGTGAGATCGAAATGTCTCACTGCTTGCGATTAGTGCTCCCCAGTGCCGACTTCCTGGTGGGCTCTGCACGTGCTGTTTGCGATCTGATTGCCTGAGCTCATCCTTACTTGTGATGGGGAAAATGTTGAGTAGTAGCTTTATATAGAGAAAGAGTTACTCTACCAACTTGTGAAATCGAAATGACCTACAGTATGCAATTAAGTTTTTAATTAAGGATACGGTTTGAATCTAATAAAGCTGTGGCCTTGCCCCTCCAACAAAGGTCTGTCTTGTGTATTATTGTCTTGTGAGGGCAAAGTTTTACAGGAATAGATTTGCACCTATGGTTCTCAATAGGGATGCCAGGAAGCTGTCACCTGACAGGGTAAATCATAGGCGACCGGCGCATCCCCTGCCCTGCAGCCACACATATACAAGGGGTGTCTATCTACACGACATGTGGGGGGGAGGGGTAAATGCTTATTATTGGCCCAGCACAGTGACAGCTTCCTGGCAGGCTCACTCAGGTGGGGTCAACCTAGGACCTGAACACACCTGGGCTCACCCCTAGATCCCAGCAAAGAGTGTTATATTTTACATGGGCGGCAGTGCTCACTGCTTCCTGAAAAGCAACCTACCAGGGACCATGGATCACTTTTCAGAGGGCTGAACAGCAGCAGCTGCCAGGTGTTTTTTTTTGATCCCACAGCGGAATTTTGCATTAAAATATTTCACTTCAATCTCATGGTTGCTGTGCACTCCCATTGACTTTAATGGGCCTGCTTGACAGGTGGTGCCACCTGTCAAACTTTGAAGGCTGTTTGAAGAGTTAAAGTGATTGTAAATAGAGAAGGTTTTTTTATGCTAATGCATTTTATGCATTAAGATAAAAAGTCTTCTGTGCAGCAGCCTCCCTCAGCCCCCCTAATATTTACCTGAGCTCTATCTCGATCCAGTGATGTTGCACGAGAGACTCGGCTGTCAAGGACTCTCCCTTCTCATTGGCTAAGACATCAGCGAAGCCCCATTGGCTCCCGCTGCCAACAATCAAAGTCAGTGAGCCAATGAGGAGAGAGAGGGGGCAGGGCCAGGCCACGGCTCCATGTCTAAATGGACACAGGGAGCTGCGGCTTGGCTCGGGTGCCCCCATAGCAAGCTGCTTGCTGTGGGGACACTCAACCGGAGGGAGGGGCCAGGAGCACTGAAGAGGGACCCAAGAAGAAGAGGATCTGTGCAAAACCATTTCACAGAGCAAGTAAGTATAACATGTTTGTTATTTTTAACAAAAAAAAAATTAGACCTTAGTATCACTTTAAGCATTGTGGCATGTGTAAAGCCCCATCCGCTGTATCATAGGTGGGTGGTTAACCACCTTTTTTTTTACCTTTCCATTGGCCATCAGTGTGATAGAGCCCAAAATCGCATAAAATGTCTCCAGACGAAGTAAGAAGAAAATTATAATTTTTAATTTTCTTCTTACCATGGGCTACATCTAATGTAGCCCCAGAAGGGCACTAAGTAATGCCAATCTGGAAGGAGTATAGAATGGGGAGGAATTAAAAGCTGCTCTGTTTTTACGGTTGTGAAATGTTAGCAAGTATGAGGATACATCTTTTTTTTTTTTAAGTTATAAGGAGCTGTGAGGCCCTTGAGATCAATGGTAATAGGAATAGCATTGTAAAGGTGCCCTAAGGGGGGTGGATGATTGAAATCCAGGCCTGACCTAGATCACTCTGATGTGAGGCCAACTCACATGTCAGCTAAATACATTTGATTTCAGAATATCTCACGGAGCTCTCACATATTCAGCACATCGGCGCAGATAAAGCTAAAAGTTAAATACAATGCAATTACTACAAAAATAATGACAGCTTCCAATTTAAACTAATAATGGATTTCTTGCTAAAAAGAATAATTTTTTTTTCTTCTCATCCAGGCAACAAAACAACCTTGATGCATATGAATTAAATGTACAATGATCCCCATTCTCTCCTTCTTCATAATTGCAGAGTATATTTCTTTCACAAGTGAAATAAAATGATTAAAGCTCTGAAAACTAATCCTCCAAACTGCTTTCCTCAACACTTATCACATTTATTTTTGCTTAGTGTGGTGCTCTGTCTAAATATAATTCAACGCACTTCACATTAAGCTGTATAATCAGCTTGGGAAATTTTGTACTTTTTATAAAACCAGAAGTATTTTTGAAGATCATCCTAAATATAGAGAAATATAGAGAACATTCCCTTTTCCCCCCGATGTTTTTCTTTTTATTATTTTATTTTATTTTAATTATTGAAAAATAAATAAATAAATGGCAGTAGGAACATTTAATCACATTAAGACCCCTTTCACACTGGGGCATTTTTCAGGCGCTTTAGCGTTAAAAAAAGCGCCTGTAAAGCGCTTGAAAGAAACCTTCAATGTGAAAGCCCAAGTGCTTTAAGAGCCCTTTCACACTGCCAGCGGCCACGAAAAACGCTGGTAAAGCGCCACTTAAACTAGCGGCGCTTTACCAGCATTTTTCGAGCACTAGCGGGGGTTAAAATCACATCACATAAAATCGCAAAAACATGACAGTATTAGTTAAAATATGAGCTGTATCAGCTCATATTTTAACTGATACTGTCATGTTTTTGAGATTATGCCATCATTAAAGTTCATATAATTATAAATCCTTTGTTATTTGTTTTTACTCATTTGCTGCCTCGAAAACCCCATATGGGGGACATCTCCCTTCTTTGATATCTGATGCATATTAAGATTTTCCATAGCGGGTTATAATATTTTACCCTGCTCGGTTTTTAGTCATTGAGAGTGTTCCATGTTTTACCTTTATAAGGTCTCACAGTTAACAATGCATGTCAGAGCACAAACCAATCCATTAAGTACAAAGAATTTTATGTAGACCTCCGAGACAGGATTGTATCGAGGCACAGATCTAGTGAAGGGAAAAGAAAAATGTCTGCTCCAATAAAGGTCCCAATGAGCACAGTGGCTTCTATCATCCATAAATAGAAGAAGTTTGGAACCATCAGGGCTTTTCCTCAAGTGGGCTGTCCGGCCAAACTGTGCGATCAGGGGAGAAGGGCCTTAGTCAGGGAGGTGACGATAAGCTGACAGAGCTCTAGCGTTTCTCTGTGAAGAGAGGAGAACCTTCCAGAAAAACAACCATCTCTGAAGCACTCCACCAATCAGGCCTGTATGGTAGAGGGGCCAGACAGAAGCAACTCCTCAGTTAAAGGCACATGACAGCCCGCCTGGAGTTTCCAAAAGGCCCCTGAAGGACTCTCAGACCATGAGAAATAAAATTCTCTGGTCTAATGGAACAAAGATTGAACTCTTTGGCCTGAATGGCAAGCGTTTGGGTCTGGAGAAAACCAAGCACCACTCATCACCTGGTCAATACTATCTCTACAGTGAAGCATGGTGGTGGCAGCATCATGCTGTGGGGATGTTTTTCAGCGTCAGGAACTGGGAGACTAGACAGGATCGAGGGAAAGATGAATGCAACAATGTACAGTGGGTGCCGCCGATATTGTGTCAATCTCGCCGCTGTTAGCGGTGAGATGGACACCCCGAGCCCCCCGGTTGCGGGAGCCAGCGCCGAGCTATGTCGATCCTTCCACTCGCCGCCCCAATACATTCCTATGGATGCGTGGCATCTCGTGGGGGTGGTGAGCGTGAGAAGCACAGCTTGCAGCTGTGATTTGCAGCGCGATCCCATCTCGCTGGAAAGACCATATCCGCGGCACCTACTGTACAGGGACATCCTTGATGAAAACCTGCTCCAAAGCTCTCTGGACCTCAGACTGGATCGAAGGTTCATCCAACAGGAGAACGACCCTAAGCACACAGCCAAGATAACAAAGGAGTGGCTACTTGGCAATTTTGTGAATGTCCTTGAGTGGCCCAACCAGAGCCCAGACTTGAACCCGATTAAACATCTCTGGAGAGATCTGAAAATGGCTGTGCACCGACACTCCCCATCCAACCTGATGGAGCTTGAGAGGTCCCACAAAGAAGAATGGGAGAAACTGCCCAAAAATAGGTGTGTCAAGCTTGTAGCATCATACTCAACAAGACTTGAGGCTGTAATTGGTGCCAAAGGTGCTTCAACAAAGTATTGAGCAAAGGCTGTGAATACTTCTGTACATGTGATTTTTTTGGTTTTTTATTTTTAATAAATTTGCAACAATTTCAAACAAACTTCTTTCACATTATCGTTATGGGATATTGTTTGTAGAGTTTTGAGTAAAATAATAAATTTCATTTTGGAATAAGGCTGGAACATAACAAAATGTGGAAAAAGTGAACACTTTCCAGATGCACTGTATATATACATTATATATATTGTATATATACATTGCATATTCTCAACAAGAGAGACATTTACCATTTCATATTCTGTTAAAAAACTCATCAATTAGGCGCACATAAGTCACAATGGACTTCACAATGGACTTCAATGGACTTCAATTCTCCCCGCTCACATTTAAATTACCATCTTATGACAGTTCCACCTATTGCTTCGCGCTAATTTATGCACATATCTGGCTTTATATAAATTGACCATGAACGCTCCTCATTCACCTTGATATGAGTGCTAAGATCGGAATTTAGTGGAAGACTCAGAGAAAAAAAAAAAAGGCAAAGCTTCATGAAGTGCTCAATGGAGCTAAAATAAAAGCATTCGTTCTACAAAAGATGAGCTGATTTCTCCGCTCGCTATTGTCTGTATGGACGATCGCATAATCAGACTCTGCAAAACAGGTTGTTTGGTGGAGAAAATTGCATTACTGATGAATTAAACACTGTCCCTTGTACAGGCTTCAAACCACATTAAACCCAATAAAAGCTGATTTATTTTAACCGTTTCCCCTCGGTAGAAGACCGTGGTGGATCCTCTAGGCACCGAGGTAATCCAAGACTCATTTGTAAGAGTCGGTTGATAACAATATATCTGCTGTATGTCAAATACTTTATAGATTGTAGGCGTCCTGGGTACGCTGAGAAAACTTTAAGTGCTATGTTAATCCAATACATGGTACAGCGAATTCCCCAAACTGTGAGCCAACATAGATAAGTTGCACGGCGATGTACTGCGATTAATCCTGAACGAAGTATACCAAATGTGAACTACTCCAAGGCTTGGAACAACTTCGAACTTTAGACTTGTTTAAGTCTTTTTAGAAATATGGAGTGACGAGCTTTATATAGCAAAGTTACCGAAGTGTTTTTATCTTTTGAAAAGCAAAACTCCATTCAAAAAAGAAAAAAAAAAAATTATCAATTAAAACATTAAAAATTCAAGACCCTCTGCCTCACCCACAAAGGTACACAAGGAAAAACTCCTCAACACCTATGTGAGAAAATAAAACAATACATACCCAATCACAGTCTCCGATCAACAAACCAAAACCGCCTTCTCATCCCTAAAGCCCGCTACAAATCAAAGGGAGAACGAAGATTCGCAGTCGAAGGACCACGGCTATGGAACGCTCTACCTACCAACATCCTCATGGAAGAAAACCATCGGGCCTTGAAAAAAACCTCAAGACCCACCTCTTCTAATAAGCAGGACAACACAGGACAGACCAAGCGCCTTGAGGCGATTCAGTTCGCATTTGCAGCGCTATACAAATCATTCATTCAAACAAGAAACAAAAAAAACAGCATTTACTGCAATACTCAATTGGATGTGGAGCTGTCCCCCACAATATTTCTTTTCTGACACCAGATGTTCTCAGTCTTGAAGGTCAGGAATATTGAACCCACTGTCTCTGAGCAGAGGTTGTCATAGACCCACCCCCAGCCTGTGACTGGACAGTGAAAAGAAAAGCAGCATGCCAATAAGCTGATCTCGCTGTCACTCTAATGTCTTCTCCTATCAGCATACTCCTGGTCAGCACATGAACTGATTCGACCCTTGTACTTCTTTTCCCTCTATCAGTCTGAGGTTTGCTGTACTGGGACTACAAGAGGCAATAGCTGATGACCTCACCCACGCATGTGCATTTACACTCTGCATTCAGAGCACACAATGTACCATTGAATGCAGAGCACCGTGCTGCAGCCAGGGCTCCTGTGAGCATGCGTGGGAGTGACGTCAGTGTGGCCATTCAAAGGGCCGGAGCCCATGAACCCAGCCAGGTGAAGATGGAAGTGTAAGGTAAGCTGTGACAGTGCTGCGCTGGAGGGCTTAGTGTGCAGATAAGGGTGTCATATTGCGCATACTAGCACATTATGGGATAAACAGGCATTGGCAGTTTACAATCATTGATGTTTTTTGTTTGTTTACTATCACTTTAAGGAACCTTTAGCAACCACGAAAGAAATCCTTGGGTTCCCTTGGACTCTGGTTAAGAAAGACTGCTTTAGTGGAAAAAGAAATGGGACATGAGTGAATTCTTTAACTGTGATCTTTTTATTTTATTTTAGGAAAAATTTGAGCCAATGTTAGGTTTTTATTGCCACTATTAGGGAGGACAATCAGGACACGGGAACCAGGTCCCCAAAAAGTTTCACAAAGCAGTGGAGGTCTGATGTACTGAAGAAACAGCAATAAAAACGGGCATCTGGTAGCCTGACTATCTAGGTGTTTCTAGGTTAATATTAAGCTTGACTTAGTATATAAAATGAAAATAGGACATCATATTGATGGAGAAAGTGCTAACATGCTACAACCAGTCCAACTGTTAGTGAAATAAAGGAATCGGAATTTGCAGAAATGTGTTTTGCTGTTTGCTATCACATAATATGCTCCTTAATTGTACAAAATTACACAGAATGCTATTTGTTATGTGCGGCTGGCAGAATACATTATGATCTCCCTCAACGGTACATTTGTAACAATTCTGTCTATGTTACAAGTGCTGCCAAGTGATTTCAAATTAACTAGGTAAACTACTGTGGTTTTGCGGAACAATTTTGCTGACTATAAAACCGAGGAACCTTCAAGGTTAAAAAACAATCTCTGTTGCTTTTATTTTTTATTTTTTTTATTTATTTTTTTACTTATTAAATCTGAAAGTATGTCACCCGGTTTTTCTTTGACATAATGATAAGGTAAAATAAAACCCTTCCAGACTCCTGAGTGTACTATGATCCCTCTTCCTATAGGTTTGGAGTATGAAATTACAACAAACTTGAATTTGTCATTAAATTTGCAGGTTTGCATTTGATTACAATTAGTCCAATGTGTCCTCATCTTGGCGAAAAACATTCGTAATGTGAAACTTTCTGTGAGAAGCTTTAGAACTGGACTCTGGTAAGCTTAAAGTGGTTGTAAACTCTCCCCCACAACTTTGTCCCATGTAAATCAGCATAAAAAACCCTAATGAACACTGCTTGTAGATATCTCCTTACTTGCTTAGTATTGTTGTAATCCTTTTTGTTCTTTAGAATGACCTCACTGAGCATGCCCATATCTACCCTGATTTACGGCACACTCTGTGTGCTTGTCTGTCTATTATCAGGACTTCCTACGGCACAACACTGAAATCCCACAAGACTGCACAATCACTCAGAGCTTCCTCCTACACTCCATGTGACCATGTGACATCACAAGGAGTGTAAACCTGGGCATCAGACAGCATTACTGCTGTCTTATCAGCTAAAGCTGATAAGACTGACATAGGCAAACACTAGATAATCAGCACAAGTAAATACTATGAAATAATACAAGTCAGCTATGAGCAGGGAAGCAGGGTTGCCATAGAAACGTTGGATTGAGAAGGAGGCTTGGTTAACAGTACAGGAAGTGCTCAATGTAAGGGTGGTAATGCACTCAAATGTGGATTTAGAAAACAATACTTAAGATGGCACTGCCTTACCCCTAGAAACAAGTTTTTTTAAAGTTTCTTTAAACAGTAAGTAATATGCGATTTGGGCTGGATTACAGTGGCTATAGTTTGATAATTACTTATTATAATGGACTAAATTAAAAGAAGCATCAGAGTGGGAGAGTTTACTTCCTCTTTAAAAAAGTATGTTTGGATGGCTCCCCCACATAGTAGGGCCAAACAATTGTTCGGTCTTGTGTATAATAGAATGGAATACTTATAATCTCTTTTGTATTTGTATGTAACATTGTTATAGCATGTGGTGTCCCCATGACCATCATTTACCAGGCATTTGGAAGACAGCCTGTTCTAAGGCCCTAATATTTTATTACAAACTGTGACGGCCAGCTAACAGATATCGCAATTAGTTGCTAAATGAGCTGTTTGGAATTACAAGTTATTATGGGCACAAGAGAAGATATAACAAAAAGGATAATGAGACAACAGATAGTGCTCGTATTTATGTATCTGACAGACTTATCGAAAATGGTCACTGTTACATGATTAAAAATCAGGGATCGCTACATGCTACTTAAACCAGATGGTGTAGCAAGATGGGCCACTCCAGATGACGTCTTGATGATGAAACGCATAGGTCGGAGCATATAGCTTCTTTGCATCACTTATGGTTTCAGGCCATAGGACGCAAATTGTCCTGGCTTATATGCATTTGTTTTCAATAGATTTTTATTGAGTTTTTTAGGAACAAAGAATGAAGAATGTAATTCCAATACATGTATCAGTATCACAAAATAACAACAGGGACATTAAAAACGATCAACAAGTACTGTGCTATAAACTAGGTGTGCAATACACGGTCAGCAAAACAGATCCAGGATGAGCTAAAAAGACAAGAGAGGATACCTCCGCAGCTCGGCACCCCGAATGGGAACTAACTGTGCCGAGCTACGGAAAACGTCCCCCCCAATTGGGGTCCTGTTACCCTGAACTATTCATGAAGTGCAGAAATTGTGTCAATCAAGCTATATATAGCAACTAAAGCTAAAAAATAGCAGATAAAGGAGGAAATCTAATAAACCTATCAATGCAGCAAGCCTGAAAATCATACTCCTAGTTTAAGTGTTAAAGATCAAATGATATCGTACCTAGACATTTGTGATAGAGATAGAAAAAAAAACACACTCGATTTGGAGCAATAGTTCTGAGTGATAAAATAATAGGAGAAGAGAAAGGAAAATAAAAAAATTAAATAATAAAAGGTGGGCTAATGGATCCACCTGTGGGAAGCATCGACATTTATGTATGTAAAATAAGGCACATGCGACATTCCCACACCTTGAGAAATCAAGTCCTGTATGTTAGACCCAAGGAAAAATCTGTAAAAGGGATAGAGAGAGAAAGAGAGAAGATGGAGAAGAAGAAGGAGAAGGAGGAGCTAAAGAAAAACAGAGCGAATCTCGTTCACCAGCGGCATCCAGTGTAGATTCAATCAATGGTTGGTATAGATAAATATCTAGTCCAAGGAGACCAAATAGCATCATGTTTGGCGGTGGAGTCAAGAAGAATACTAGCTGTTTTTTCTTGAGTCATGATCGAAGAGATCTTCCTTTTAACCATAAAAAGAGAGACAGTTGGTGTTTTCCATGCCCTTGCTATCGTGAGTTTAGCACCGAGAAGCATGAACTGAATGAGTCGTTGGGACAATTTGGGAGCATCAGAGCAAGGGAAATTTAACAGGGCTATGTGAGGCAATTGTTGGATAGGAACCCCAGTAATTTTCCTAATGATGTGGAATATTTTATTCCATAAACTCCTGATCTTGGGACAATCCCACCATACATGTAACATAGATCCCACATGTCCGCAGTTGCGGAAACATAAAGGAGAAGCATCAGGGTATATTTTGGAGAGTCGTAATGGGACCATATACCATCTCATGAGTGTTTTCAGATTAGCTTCCATCAAAGTGACATTCAGAATTCCCTTTGAGGCTGTCAAAGAGGCTCTATGCCATTCTGCTATACTCCAAGTGTGCTGCAGATCATTTTCCCATTCCCTCATATAGAGTGTTTTGGTGTCAGCATGGGCAAGTGATTGGTAAATTACAGTAATGCCACCCCTCTGCTCCTCAGTTTGACCACACCATCTTTCATAATCCGTGACTGCGAGAGTATTGGAGCTAGGAGGAAGAAGAGACCGGATAAAGTGGGCGATTTGTCTGTATCGGAACCGTTCCACATTTGGCATGTCAAGTTTACTAACGCAATGGGCCATGGTGAGAGGGCCCGTGGTGTTAGTGAAGTGTCCTATCCTATACATCCCTTTGTCCAGCCACCATTGAAAAGCTTTAATGTCCATTCCAGGAGGAAATATAGGATTGTGGAACAGGTGGGACAACGGTTTCCAATGTG
This sequence comes from Lithobates sylvaticus, assembly GCA_028564925.1. Lineage (NCBI taxonomy): Eukaryota > Metazoa > Chordata > Amphibia > Anura > Ranidae > Lithobates > Lithobates sylvaticus. The sequence continues at coordinate 38,198,439 of CM053031.1, forward strand.
AAACCAACCGTGGGTTGAATTTGAGCGAGTCCCACAAAGTGAGCGAGTGAGATAGTGTGGGGACCATGACGGCAAGCTTATATGCATTTGAAGCAATGTCAGTATGTTTTTAATCTTTTATGTAATAATACATTTAATTTAAAATGGAATCACACTATGGAGATGTCTCTTTCCTATATGTGGGTGATGCGGATGGAGATTTAAAGGCAAAATATACACCTGATACCACAAGCACTGAAAGATATAGCTAATGCAGCAGACAAAGATCTTGAGATTGCTGCACAGTGGCAGATACTGTGAAAGCGAGATACCCCTGTGTGGGGTGAGTGGTTTCAGTGATGGCAAATGGCAAAGTTACAGATTGAGGGGTCCTTTTCATAGTGATGACAAACCCTTAACTAACTTTTCCCCCTATCCCTAAAACCCCTCCTATTATTATGTGCTCCCTTTTTAATTCTCCTACCTTTTATTGTACCACAAGCCCCTGACTACCTTTTATTGGGCACCCTCCCCCATTTCGGCCTAGAAATAAAACTTACAGAACACATCAGGAAAGTTTAAATCATACATTCATAGGGAGACCCACTGGGGAGTTGCACAAGGACACTACATATTTGGGGAATAGCATCAGGATACTATCTCAAGTACCACAGCGCTGTGCATTGGTTTGCATTAGGTTTATGTGCAGATTGCAGTGGATCCTTAATAATAGCATGATATAAACTCTACCGGTGTGTTTTGCAGTAATACAATTTTTTTTCAGGTATTTTTGGAAAGCAAAGTGCGGTGGGAATGGCAGGCAGAAAAAAATAAACATCAATAAAAACAATATAAATTAAAGTGGTGTTGCCACCAAAAAAAAAAAAATTTGCTTACAAATCATAAAAAAAAATAAAAATAAAAATAATTGGAAAAAAAATGTTTTACTCACCTCTAAATGCCTGTTGCTAGGGGGTCCCTCGTAGTCTGCCACCTTCAGTGCCCGGGCACTGACATCACTTCCCCTCCGCGCCGCACAGTCATCTGGGACCTGTCACGTGTCCCAGATGACTGAGCGTCGTATCACGGAGCACGGCGCCGCTCGCGCATGCGGAGCAGGGAACGAGGGGGGGCTTCATTCCCCCGCATCGATGGACACTGGGACAGATAAGTGTCCGATTATTAAAAGTCAGCAGCTGCAGTATTTGTAGCTGCTGACTTTTCAAAAAAATTCAAAAATTTTTTTCTTAGTGGGCACTCCTCTTTAAACGTAAATGAGTACTAAGTGCAAAATGTACCAATACCTGGTTTATTGATCATGGTATCACTGTGCTTGATTGGCCAGCAAACTCACCTGACCAAAACTCTATAGAGAATCTATAGAGGAGGATGAGAGGCACCAGACCCAACAATGCAGATGAGCTGAAGGTCGCTATCAAAGCAACCTGGGCTTCCATAACGCCTCAGCAGTGCCAAAGGCGGATCACATCCATGCCACGCCGCATTGATCCAGTAATTTGTGCAAAAGGAGCCCTGACCAACTATTGAGTGCATAATATACGGTACATTTTCTGAGATACAGAATTTGGGGTTTTCACCAAATTACCTGTAAGCCATAATCATCAAAATGAAAAAAAAAAAAAGAAATGCTTGAAATACAATGGAACCTCGGTTTACGAGTAACGCGGTTAACAAGCATTTTGAAAGACGAGCAACTTTCTTTTTTTTTTTATTCTGACTCGGTTTGCGAGTGTTGTCTCGCAAAACGAGCAGAATTAAAGCTAATAGGGCTTGCAGTACCGTATTTGGCCTGAGGTGCGTGGGCGCCGAAGCTGACAAGAGCTGAACGACGCAGATTACAGCTGATCGGCGCTGTTCGGCAATGCTTGGAAAGACACGGAAATACTCAGTTTCCTGCCGTTTCCGAGGCTCTCTGGCGCCCCCCCACCTCTGGCCGCATGCGGTATTGCATGCCATTGAATTCAATACGGAACAAATTATGTTAGTTCCATTGACTTCAATGGGGAATTTTGGATTACGAGCATTCACCTGGAACGGATTATGCTCATAATCCGAGGTCCCACTGTGACACTCTGTGTGTAATGTATCTATAAAATATATAATTTTTGGAGATGTACCTATATATGTAATTTCATTTATATTGTTTTTATTATGTATGCCTGCCATATAGTGTATACTGTACTAATATATATATATATATATATATATATACACTGTGTATATATATATATATATATATATATATATATATACACTGTGTGTATATATATATATATATATATATATATATATATACACTGTGTATATATATATATATATATATATATATATATATATATATATATATATACATATATATATACACACTATAAAAACACAGGTTTCTTTCCAGTTATTCTCTGTGCTATTTAGATGGTTACACAGATACAAGGGCTCCCTCTTCTACAGTGTGTAGACATTGCAGCACAGTCAAGAATTGATTGTAAAATAACAGGTTTAACTTTTATTTATCGAAAAAAAAAAATGTGTTTAAATATAATTACTGTCTATAGAAAAGGACAAGCCAACAAACATTAAAAATAAAAATAACAAAAAAATCCAGCATATTTTCATGTAAGTCAAGTAACGCTTATTAAACTATAATAGTAATAATAGTAGTAGTAATTATTGTGTACAGTCTGAACAAAGTTATTGTAAATCCATATTTGATGTCATGTTAATCTATAATGATATTCATTTTCCTGCTAGCCAAAATATATTGTCATGTATTTTCCCCTCACCTTGGTATTTTATTACAGATGACCTATGCGTGATTAAATGTCAGGATGAAATGGCATTTTGAGTCTTGTCTCATCAATCTCATGAAATAATGATACAATAAACACAATAAGTATCTTATCAAAGTATTATGGAAATGATCTATGGAATTTAAAACCGTTTTTTTAGACATTAGAATAATGAACAGGTAGTAAAAGTTTCAGGTGAATTAAATTTTCTTCAAACTTTGAAATCATACTGTGTTTATATGTGCTGTGAAGTTAGTATGTACTAAATAAATATATATATATATATATATATATATATAGATAAATGTACTGTATGTATATATATATATATATATATATACACATATACACACACACACACACACACACACACACACACACACACACAGTATATATGTGTGTGTGTGCTGTATACTTTTTTTTCACAATCTAATATTGTAATTTAATAAAAAGAAGACCTGTTGCTGTATTCTACTATAGTATATAATTGGGATTTTAGACAAATCCCTGTACCTGGTTAAGCTCAGTGGTTTGAGTCAGCCCTTGGTTTCTTATATATCTTGCATATTTCGACACAATGTGTTGGCAGCAATATTTTGATGTTTTCAAGCCTTATTAAAAGTCCAGAACAATTATATTTTGGATAATTGCTCTGCTTTTTAGACTGTCCAATCAGAATCTTAGCATATCAGTTGTTAAAATATATATATATATATATATATATATATATATATATATATATATTAATTTCAGTGATTACTTTTAAAAGAATTAGACCTCATGCACACTGGAAGTTTTCCTTCCTCTCCTGGCAGCAGCGTTTCGGCAAAAAAAAAAAGCCTGACCCTTGTAAAAAGCATTGGAGTTTAATTCATTTTATTGGCCAGATTAAATAATTTATTCTGGCAAGGGAAATTAATTAATGATTAACCGCTTCAGCCCTGGAAGATTTGGCTGCTGAATGACCAGGCCGTTTTTTGTCACTCGGCACTGCGTCGCTTTAACTGACAATTGCGCGGTCATGTGGGCTGCACCCAAACAACATTTTTTTTCCACAAATAGAGCTTTTTTTTATTGGTATTTGATCATCTTTTCGGTTTTCATTTTTTGCGCTATAAACAAAAAAAAGAGCGTAAATTTTGAAAAAAACACAATATTTTGTAATTTTTGCTATAATAAATATCCCCATTTTAAAAAAAAAAAAGCAATTTTTTTTCTCAGTTTAGGCCGAAATGTATTCTTCTACATATTTTTGGTAATAAAAATCGCAATAAGTGTATATTGATTGGTTTGCGCAAAAGTTGTAGCATCTACAAAATGGGGGATAGATTTATAGCATTTTTATTTTATTCTTTACTAGTAATGGCGGCGATCTGCGATTTTTATCGGGACTACGACGTTATGGCGGACACATCGGACACTTTTGAAACATTTTTTGGATTATTGGCATTAATACAGCGATTAGTGCTATAAAAATGCACTGATTACTGTAAAAATGTCACTGGCAGGGAAGGGTTAACACTAGGGGGCGATGAATGGGTTAACTGTGTTTCCGCTCTGTGTTCTAACTGAAGGGGGGATGGGACTGTCTAGGGGAGATAACAGATCGCTGTTCATACTTTGTGGGAACACACAATCAGTCTATTCTCCCCTCAGAGAACCAGGATCTGTGTGTTTACACACACAGATCCCGGTTCTCAGTGTGTCACGAGCGATCGTGGCAGTCATCGCGACCACCGGGCACTCGCATCGGCTCCGGGGGCGAGCAGTGGATGCGCGCCCTTAGTGTCCACAGGGGGAAGTGACAATACTTAATGTCGTTTCACCCAGCCGTGCCCTTATACCGCAGTAAAACTGCTGCTGCTGGTCGGCAAATTGTGGAACGCTAAAAACGCCTAGCGTTAAAGCACATTTACACGTCAAATGTTTTTCTACCAAAACAAAGCCCCTGGATGCACTGGCAGTGTTTTTTTTTTTCCCCTGCCTCTAAACTCTCCTGCCACTAAATGCTATTAAAAGTCCCTGTGCGCATGGACACCTAGGCTAGCATGGAGGGGCGTTTAGAGGCCAGAGAAAAAAAACGCCAGACACCCCTAGCTGTAAAAACGTCCTGTGTGCATGAGGCCTAATTGATTTATGTTTGGCTATGACACACATTTTTGGTACAAGGAAGGCATAAATTGAGTCCATGAAAGCATCATGTCTTTTTTCTTCAAGCTAAAGTTACAGTATACAAAATCACAAATAAAAAACACCATAGCATGTTTTTACTAAATGATGCAGTTAGCCATACCAGAACACAATCTGCTAAAAATTCAATGAAGCGGAAAACTATTTCTATTTTGTTTGAATTAAAAGTTAACCTTTCATTTTTAGCAAAAGACAACAAATGTACTTATACAGCAAGGAACAATAAGCAAAAAAAACATATTTTAAATGTCATAGTTTTCAACTCAAATGTTTTATTTTCCTATTGTGTACGCCAGGGTTCCTGATGATGTCACATTTGACGAAACACATTGGGAGGAGCCAGGGTACACATCATGGCACAATAAGCAAGATAAACACATATTATAATTCTTATAATTTTTTACCCAATAGTTAAAGTAGATATTCACTGCATCTAAACACTATAAACCAAAAACACTATTTAAAGCGGTGTTTCAGCTTAAAAATTTTTTTTTAAAAGTCAGCAGCTAAAAAAAAAAGTAGCTGCTGACTTTTAATAAGTACACTTACCCTCCCAGGGCGCCCGCGATGTCGGTCGTGGAAGCTGAGATGTCCCTCGGCGCTCCGGTCCCAGCGCCGCCATCCTCAGTAAGGGAAACCGGCAGTGAAGACTACGGCTTCGCTGCCCGTTTCCTACTGCGCATGGGCGAGCCGCGCGGCGCTTTGTGAATGGGACGCGCTGTGCTAGAGAACACGCAGTTCCCATAACACAGCGCGCCCCATTACTCAGAAGACAGCGTGGCGGAGGACAGAAGAATGAAGATCACCGCGGCGTAGGAAGGAGGCAGATTAGGAAGACAGGGATTTCAGATTTTTTGTTTTTATTTTTTTTCCAGAATATTAATGCTTCTTTTTTTTCCCCCGCTTTAAATATTTTTTTAGATTCAAAGCAAACTCCCCCATCCATCCACGTCTTTGCAAGAGAAGCTCAGTTGGAACCATAAGGCCATTACATGCACATGCTCATAATTTTGAACAAATGCTCAATACAGAACCAGCATTAGCAAACACGTATTAGCGAGTGCAAAGACGAAATGTGCATATGCTCATGCATGCGAGCATGCACACACATACATGCACTGGCACCAAACATCTTATTTAGGCTGGACTATGGCTTGAACAGATTGCTGAGTGATCTTCAGCTTGTTCCTGTATAACCTGCACCTTGACCTGCTATTTCTGCCTACCTGTGCTCGACCTGGCTTGCCCTTGACCAATCTCTGGATTCCTGCCTGCCTATTGCGACCTCAGCTTTTACTCTTTCCCTGCTCCTGTCTTGTGCTTACGTGCCTCGCTGCCTTACTATGTACTGACCCCCGCCTGTATCCCGAATCTGCCTCCGTCTTATGTTCCTGTACTTTTGCTGCCTGGCTGTTGATGACCTTTTGGCTTTTGTCCTGGCTTCACTCCTGCCTGCTAAACAAGCTTCACCATGTTCCAGTTCCTGCCTGGTGATCCATGGCCATCTTCTTACTGCAAACCGCAGCTGGCATTGCCTGTTATACCGGCCCTTGTGCCACTCTGTGTCCTCACACCTACTGTCATCTCTACCAGGGGTGTTGGACAAGAGGTTCAAGAGAAGCCCCCTCTGCAGCTCAATTTCCACCAGGTACGTGACAGTCTCCATGCTTTATTTTGTTGAGAAATCTCTTTGAAAAACAATCCCCTAACATTTCTGGCCATGGCCATACTTGAGTAAGGGCAAATGATTCATTTAGGATTTACTTTCCTGGAATACATCTGCCCTTAGCTCAAGCATGTATGCAGGAGAGTGATTAGCTAAGAAAATCCCTTCTCTTCTGCTCCCCTAATCTCCTCCCCCTCCTAAAGATTCCTGGAATGTATGATATCATTTGCCTAGGCAAGAAACCAGGAAGTAACTGAAGAAATGTAAAAAAAAAAGTTTAAAACAAGTAAATATTATATTTTGTTCTATCTATTTACTAATGCTAGCAGCAGGAGGGTTAAATATTTATATGTTGATTGGGAGAGTGAAGTTCCACTTCAAAGTTTTCTTTTCCTACATCCTTTAGTAATATCAATAGATGCTGCTTTAATAACATCCTCACTGTGTACTCCATGATGATGTCACATTTTATGAAACGCGTCAATTGCCCATGTGCACTATCCGGTTGCCATCTTGGGTACTGGCATAATGGGGTTTTTCGTATAAATACTGCTGTTTAATGCCTATACATTCTGTGAGCGTATTTTTAATCAATAAAGGGTTGTTTTTAAATGGTTTTACAATATTGGATGTGCCTTTTGTGCTTTATATTCTCAGATATAATATCAAGTGACTTGGTTGAGGTGGTTGAAGTGATCCTTTCTGTTTATGTCCTATCCATCCTGGGATGATGGTGCTATTGTCACACAACTGGCTGGGCTCAGGGCGCAGTGCCCACCCTTTTTTTAAGTTAATTAGAGCCTCATAAAAAACAAACAAAAAAACATTGAAATCCATGCGTCCAACTCCCTGCATGTAGATTAGGGGGGGGACGCATGGATTGGGGGGCGGCGCCACTGCTCTACACTGCAAGGGTTAAATGTTCATTATGTCAAATGTGCATTAAGGTAAAAACACCCACTTTCTTGACTCAATCCAGCGCTATTTGACCTGCAGTGCCGCTAGTTCCTCTTCCTAGTCTGACAGGAGACTCTGAGAGCAGTTGGAGTAATAGGATCCTGTTGATGTCAGTTAAACCCTGTGGGGGGGGGGCATTGAGCATAGCTAAACTGTGTGTGTCTATGGACGCAAACAGCCGGACTCAGGAGCACACCCGCAAGTTTGCCCCATAGCACACTGAGGGAGGGGCTTAAAGAAAAGGAGGAGTGGAGAAGGCCAGCGGGTGACTCTAGAAGAAAAGGTTTGGGCCTCGCTGTACTGTGCAAAGATAAGTATAACATGTTTTTTATTTGATTTTTTTTCCCTTTAAAATCAATTTTACTTGTTATTTTTGACTGCCAGGCATAGTAAGAAAATACATTGCAGATTACATTTTCTGGTAAAAAAATAAGTAAAATAAAGAGCCAAACTGGTTGCCATAGAAACCATGGACCTGTCCGGAGACTTTGGAGGCTCAATGTAACTGATTGAAGATTAAGGAAATGCACGTTATCTATTATGAAACTTAACCCTTCCACGACAACTAAACCTCAAGATTCCCTTTTTCCATGGATATGTAATCCTTCTTATCCTTACCTATAAAAGGTGATGTACCCACACACTGGACACTGCTAACACATAACACGGAGTAGAGCAAGCAAGGAATTATCCCCAGCAAATGGCTTTCATTTTCTTCTAATACGTTGTAGTAAAAATCTTTGCCATAGCTGTGAACGTAATTATTTTTTAACAGTGGGAATGCGCCTACTGTGTAACTGCTGTAGCGGCCGCATTTGTACTACACCTTCTGTAATTTAGGTAAATTTCATCGACGGACAAAATTAGTTTGAGACATGGGGTAAATGCAGCTATGTGCTAAACTTTAATGTGCTAAAATGAGGAGTCGTGTGTTACGGTAGCAGGTTTATGGAGTCAACAACACAGACAGACACAGAAACAGATCGCTGTTCAAGGTGAGAATGGTTATCCTTTAGAGAGGAAGGGCTGGGTGCTAGCTCCAGCTCGCAACTGTGAACATATAGACCAAGTAGAAAAAAAAAAAAAATAGCTGCACAACAACATCCGTTCAACAGGTTTATTGAAAGACTGCCACCAGGACTATGACAACAGACCAAAGGGTGACAACGTTTCACACATACATTGTGCTTCTTCAAACCATAGTTTGGTCTACAGACTTATGGAGTTATTGGCCAACTGTTACTGGCTACAAAGGCACTTTTATTGGATTGAGAGATAGGGGTGACAATGACGGAGCTCCAGATTAAAGCTGAAGTCAAGATTTCAGTCGAGTGGTGGAAGCACTGTGCCGTTTCTTTTATTATCAATGTAAAACAGGCACAAAATAGTAAAAAAAAAAAAGCATTTTTTTTTTAAATGTAGCTGTATATTTCTTGCTACTACCATAACCTTTCACTATGAATAGAAAAAAATCATTGTACAGGTAGGAATAAAATATAAATGATATATGTGAGCAGAAGCCGCTGGTAATATCACAACAGAACAATATGTGTAAAAACATTTAAAACATTAATTGTCACACTGGATAAAGTAAGTAATGATAAAACAATTAATGATAAAATAAGTAATGATAAAATAAGTAAAGATAAAACAGTGAAAATGTATAACATTCCATATAGTGCTCCAAAAAGTATATAAATGGTGATGGTCAAGAAAGAAAAAAGTTTCTAAAAGAGTGTCCAAAAAAGGTGAATATTTATTGTGAAAACAAGCTACTAAACACTTACACAGATCCAGTTAAAAGCCAGGATGGGAATTCAGTGATTTCCGGGATAAAATCCACTTGTGCCCAAACTTAGCTTGTGTAGTATCATCAGACATAGACTCTGCCCTACATGTTTCGTCAGTTGTGACGCTCCCTATGACGTCACATCTGACGAAACATGTAGGGCGGAGTCTATGTCTGATGATACCGCGCAAGCGGAGTTTGTGCACAAGTGGATTTTACTCCAGGAATCTTTAATTTTTATGCTGGATTTTAACTGGATCTGTGTAAGTGTCCAGTAGCTTGTTTTCACAATAAAGCATTATGGTTTTACACTATGTGGACCCCTTTCTCTTCCTTATGGGTCATGAATGAGAACGTCTAGAGTTCTGCATGGTCAGCCATGACACCATCCTCTCCAGCCCGATAACTGATGGATTTGATCTGATTGCTGGTTCATAGCTCGGTGCCTGTCTAGACTCTTATAATGTGGAGTCTAGGGATCTAGTAAGCACACCTCCTACAAGTTTTATCACGGTGGAGGTGCACTTGGGATAAGTTTAATTAAAATATTCAACTTTTTGGACACTCTTTTAGAAACTTTTGTCTGTCTTGACCATCACCATTTATATACTTTTTGGAGCACTATATGGACTGTTGTTATAATTTTGTTCACTGTTTTACCATTACTTATCCAGCGTGGCAATTTATGTTTTATGCTGCCATAACCTACCACCAAAGAACAACCCAAAATAAATTCTCCTACTGATGATTGCAGCAATACCACATATGCGTATGTTAGTTGTTTGTACCCATAGTACAGCCCAGAAACAACAGTGCACATTTTGCTTTTTTTTTATCCTACCCAAAACACAATGACACTAACTGACACTGATACTAATTAAAAAATATCCTGTCCAAAAAATACTAACCCTGACCTTTGACCCTGGCCTTGAACCAAACACAAACTCTGGGGCTGACCTAGATCTAACCTTAATTTATTTATTCATTTTTTTGTTTATTTTTTAAAATTATTATTATTATTTTTTCTACACACACTTTTTTTCCCTCTCTGCAAAGACAGAGAAAGATACAATGGATCTCTCTCGTTCATTCACAGAGACAGAAAACGCGGGGCGGGCTTTACAGTGACTGATCACTGTGATAGCCAATCAGAGGCTATCACAGCAATCAGGTGACCCGGAATTAGACGATCTGAGTTCTGATCGCCTCTCCGTGAGACCCCGGTCTCTGCGCTGGGAGCGCGCCATACAAAGCACTCCCAGCACAAAGGGAAATATACAAATATGAGGAGTCACAGAAAAAAGCCCAGTCCAGTGGGGCCTCATATCTGTGTTATGTTGGCTCCAAGGGGTTATAATAGTATTAAACCATCACTGTGTGTTAGCGGAAAACATTTAGTACAATAAATCAACTTTCCCCAGTGAAATATTTGTTAAAATTCTTACCCCAGCACTTGCAGTTTACAAATTTCAGGCTACATTCACACCTAAAGGGTAAGTTCACCTTTACCAAAAACCTCCCTATGTAGATAAGGGGCATCTGTAGATAAAAACAAACTGGGCAGCTGTGACTAAAGTTGAATAATGTCCTTGCTATAGGTGTCGGCCATTTACATACCTCATTAAGCCTGACTGGAATACTCCCAGGACGTTGCTAGGACATCAGGCATTTTGCTACAAGTGTCAGGATAGCTTTTTACTTTTTTGAGTGTTTTTGAGCTTTGAGCTACTGGCTACAAAACGCTCCGTTGTGAACGGGGCCTCAGAGCTGCTGGCTCCTGCTCTCTCTGTGCTGTGGACAGTGGAAAGGGCAGTCTATAGCCAGTCAGTTAGTTTGTGAAGGGAGGGGAGGAGGAACAGGGTACCAAATTCAGGTACGTATAGTGCTTATGTTTACAAAAAAATCGACATTTATCAGTGCATTAACCACTTAAGGTCTGCCCTATAGCAATTTTACTGCTACAGGGTGGTACCTCTGTGCTGGATCATGTATATATACCGTATTTATTGGCGTATAACACGCACCTCAAGTTTAGGAGGGAATTTTAAGGAAAAAAACTTTTAGGAGGGAACTTTAACCACTTCAATACCAGGCACTTAGACACCTTCCCGCCCAAGCCATTTTTCAGCTTTCAGTGCTGTCGCAATTTGAATGACAATTGCGCGGTCATGCTACACTGTACCCAAACAAATTTTTTATCATTTTGTTCCAACAAATAGAGCTTTCTTTTGGTGGTATTTGATCACCTCTGCGATTTTTATTTTTTGCGCAACAAACAGAAAAATACCGAAAATTTGGCAAAAAAACAAGTTTTTCTTTGTCACTGTTAATTTTTTTTGTAAATAAGTGCGTCACTAATGGGCACTGATAATGTGGCACTGATGGGCACCGATGAGGTGGCACCAATGAGGTGGCACCGATTATGGGCACTGATTATGGGCACTGATAGGCGGCACTGATGGGCACTGATAGGTGGCACTGATGGGCATTGATAGGTGGCACTGGTATGCAGCACTGATGGGCACTCAGGTGGCACTGATGGGCACTCATAGGCGGCACTGATGGGCACTCATAGGCAGCACTGACGGGTACTTATGGGTGGCACTGATGCACACATATAGGTGGCACTGATAGGTGGCATGGATGGGCACGGATGGGCACTGATGGACGCTGATGAGTGGCACTGATAACACTGATGGGTGGCATTGCTGGGCATCCCTTTTTAAAAAAAAAATTTTAATAAATATGATGTGCCAATCAGTGCCCATCTGTGGGCACTGATTGGCATATTTTTTGCATTTTTTTAACATGTGGATGGCCATGGGGGATGTACCTGGCCATCCACATGCTGGGGGGCTTCCCTGGTGGTCCTGGGGGCTTCCCTGGTGGTCTAGTGTGGGCATCTGAGGGGGGGCTGCGCTGATAAACAATCAGAGCATACCCCCCCTGTCAGGAGAGCCGCCGATCGGCTCTCCTCTACTCGCGTCTGTCAGACGAGAGTGAGAAAAAGCCGATCAACGGCTCTTCCTGTGTACATCGTGATCAGCCGTGATTGGACATGGCTGATCACGTGGTAAAGAGCCTCCGACCGAGGCTCTTTACCGAGATCAGTGTAGCGGTGTGTCAGACTGACACACCGCTCCACCGATCGAAGTGAAGCGCGCCCCCAGGGGCGCGCGGCGGCTGTTATCCTGAAGGACGTCATATGACGCCCAGTCAGGATAACGAAACCACTTCCCGGACGTCAATCTGCTATTGACCGGGCGGGAAGTGGTTAAGGAAAAAAACTTACATTTAAATGCCCATCAATGCAGCCTTGTCAGTATCCACCTGCAGCCTTGTCAGTTCCACCTGCAGCCTTGTCAGTATCCACCTGTAGCCTTGCCTCAGTGTCATTTGCAGAATTTAAAAATGGCGCCGCCGAGATACAGAGCCGGATGTTCTGTGTATCTCGGCGGCGCTCAATAGTTCTCGGCGGCTTTCAGCCGTTCTGGGCGGCTTTCAGACTTTCTGGGCGGCTTTCAGACACTCTCGCTGGCTTTCCGCCACTTTCGGCAGCTCTCGTCGGCTCACGCGCGACTGCGAGAAAGTCCGAAAGGCTCACAGTGGGCGGGGGATCGGCGTATGACACGCACCACGATTTCCCCCTGATTTTAAGATTAATATGGTACTTGATCTGTCTTTTCTGGTTAGGAGGCGCATGTGCACGTGCCGCTGGTGGCTTGCTCCCGTTGTGTTTACACACTTTATCGCCCCCTGCCGATAATCAGGCAGAGAGACAGAACTGCAATCTGCCTATGTAAACAAGGGAGAAGGGATGGAATTTCTTCCCCCCAGTAAAAGCACCTCACACAGTACACATAAACTATGGTTAGTCATACAGTTAACTCTTTGATCGCACCTGATGTTAACCCCTTCCCAGCCAGTGACAATAGTACAGTGACCCCACAACGTGTCAAAAGTGTCAGTTATTGCCTGAATGTCCACCACAATAGTCACTGATCGCCACCATTACTAGTAAAAAAAAAAATACAATTGCTTGGGGAGAGGACAGCCCCATAATTGCCAACTACTAACTGTTTTGGAGTATCCCAAGCCCAAATACCTCACCTGTTACAAGTTTTAGCAGTAATAAATCACAAAAGGACAACCCATAGAATATTTTTTGGAGCCGGAGTGAATGGATTGTTGATTGGATGGCTGGTGACTTCTGTACTGTTTAGGGGAGAACCACCTAAAACTAGCGTCCCTTGGAGGGTAGTGCTACATGAAATTGTAGTAGGTACTTCAAGGTGCTTGAACATCACAGTCTTTTCTAAAGAACTCAGAGAGCTTTATTAAACCTCAGAATGAGACTGATGTTTGTTTAGATAACAGAAATGCCTACATGGATATTTCTCTCATTCCCCATATGGTCTCTAACCTAAACACCTCTCACATGACAGGCTATACATAACCAATGGTCCAATAAGTTTAATACTGATTGGATCTTTGGTTATCTATATTCCATCATGTGTGAGGTGTTTAAATTGGAGACTGTGGGAGGATATTTTTAGTTTAAAGGACTCAGAATGCCCAGAAAGTAAGAGCAAGTTGTTCTACCTGTGGTATCTTCAACTAACCAATAAAATGGTTGATTTAGTCCCTGAGCACCTCCCCATTATTGGACCAATAGTGAGACATAGGAAGTGGAGAGGACAGACTATTAGCATGAGGAGGAAACTCTGGAACAGCCATTCTCAACTAGGGTTAAATCGAATGCTAAGTTTCCTCTGGATGTGCTTGATTGATCTCTCATCTGATGAGGCCTGCAAAGTTCTTGTACTTCACGAGTGCACACCTTATCGAGTGACTGGTGCCAGGATGGTTGCCTTTGGCAACTTGGAGGAACTTCAATCATGCAAAACTGTAGTACATCAGCACACAGGCAGGGCTGGTGCAAGGATTTTTGACACCCTAGGCGAAACCTCATTTTGCCGCCCCCTTGGCCCCACCCCTGACTCCACCCCATTTCCCTTGCCCATATAAACCCCACCTTTTTAATGAAGTGCCCATCTATTGCAGCCTCACCAGCCCCTATCAAATGCAGCCTCACCAGCGCCCATCAAATGCAGCCTCACCAGCGCCCATCAAATGCAGCCTCACCAGCGCCCATCAAATGCAGCCTCACCAGCGCCCATCAAATGCAGCCTCACCAGCGCCCATCAAATGCAGCCTCACCAGCGCCCATCAAATGCAGCCTCACCAGCGCCCATCAAATGCAGCCTCACCAGCGCCCATCAAATGCAGCCTCATCAGCGCCCATAAAATGCAGCCTCACCAGCGCCCATCAAATGCAGCCTCACCAGAGCCCATCAAATGCAGCCTATCAGCGCCCATCAAATGCAGCCTCACCAGCGCCCATCAAATGCAGCCTACCAGCGCCCATCAATGAATGCTTGCTTGCTTCCAATCATTCGGGAGTTGGGACACAGACACAGTCCTCCGCCACTCCTGTGCCTCTGACACTATGTGCGAACGGAGTGGCCGCTGCCTGCTGAGAGTTAGTTGCTTGTTGCAGAGATAATAGAGTAGTAAAACCAGTGGCCGGGGGCGCCCTAGGCAGCAGGACGTCCTAGGCGGCGGCCTAGTTTGCCTAGTGGTAGCACCGGCCCTGCACACAGGTCTTTATCCATATTATAAACTCTTTCACTTCATTTAGCACAAACCATTCCAGCTCCCTTTAACACAGAAACATTTTGGACCATATCTTTTTAAAGCTAAGAGCAAACTGCTCCTACCTTGATAAAGGTTTAGACATGCATCTTACTGTGTGAAATAGAACATAAACAGATACATTCTTTTAAAAAGTGTGAGTTGCATTCTTTCCATCGACCAACAATATAAGAGGCATTTTTTTTTCCACTGGCTACCAATGCAGGGACATTGTTTCCATTGTCTACCAATGTATGGGGCATTCTTCCCAATAACCCCCAAAATAATACATTTGAGCAGGGGTTCCCTGAGACCTGAAAATTACTTCAAGGGTTCCTCTAGGGTTGAGAAAGCCTGCTCTAGAAGGTAACTGAGAATATGTAAAATTACATTGGCAGTTTACTAAGCTTGGATCATGCCTCGATTGCAGGGCAGTACCATTTTAAACTATTTAAAGATCTGGCAGGGTCTCTTTAAAGATCATCTTCAGGCAAAAAATAAAATGATTCTGTGACTTTATTTTAATGCTATCCTGTATATATAGCCGGAAAAAAAAGCTTTTCCTCTGCAAAGCTCTTACACAGCCTTAGTCATTAGCAGACATAGAGTGTCTGACAGCTAGCTGTCTAACAGTAACGTGTTTAACAACTAGATTGAAAAGAATTCTAACAATTTAATTTATGTTAGAATTATGCAACTGTAACCTCTAGAGAAAAGTGTCAAACGATAAACAATAATTTTCTCAAGACTGTTGTCATGGCATTGCGCTCGAAAAGTTTACCCTGTTAAATCTACAGTACCGGTATGAACCAGTGTTGACAGAATTGAAAGCAAAATAAAGCAGTCATTTTATGTCCTGTATACAATAAGATGCCTTAACTAGCACAAAAATTCGTCAATTCACTGATACTGAAAACAAAGCTTGCAACAATGTCTAGAGCCTAGTACACATGGGCCGAATGCCGGCCCCTGTGTATGGCAGCTTGTCCGACAGAAGCCGGCCATTTGGCTGGCTTCTGTCGAAGACTCGTGACCGAAAAATGTTTGACCATTCTTCCAGAAGCGCATTTGTGAGGTCAGTCACTGATATTAGACGAGAAGGCCTGGCTCGTAGTCTCCACTCTAATTCATCCCAAAAGGTGTTCTATCGGGTTGAGGTCAGGACTCTGTGTAGGCCAGTCAAGTTCCTCCAACCCAAACTCGCTCACCCATGTATTTATGGACCTTGCTTTGTGCACTAGTGCACAGTCATGTTGGAACAGGAAGGGGATATCCCCAAACTGTTCCCACAATGTTGGGAGCATTAAATTGTCCAAAATGTCTTGGTATGCTAACGCCTTAAGAGTTCCCTTTACTGATAGGAAACTAAGAGGCCAAGCCCAACCCCTGAAAAACAATCCCATACCATAATCCCCCCTCCACCAAATTATTTGGACCACTGCACAAAGCAAGGTCCATAAAGACATGGATGAGCGAGTTTGGGGGGGGGGGGGGTTTGACTGGCCTGCACATAGTCCTGATTCAACCTGATAGAACACCTTTGGGATGAATTAGAGCAGAGACTGCGAGCCAGGCCTTCTTGTCCACATCAGTGCCTGACCTCACAAATGCGCTTCTGGCAGAATAGTTAATGTCCAATAACGTAATCTTCACGCACCTTAGGGTGCTACAGTGTTTAAAGTGACAATGCAATATAATAAGTTCCAGCAAGCAAAAAGATGTGCAAACCTTTTTGCTTGCTGAAACTTATTCCGCGTACACACGACCGGACTTTCCGGCAGACTAGGTCCGACGGGATCAGTCCGTCGGACATTCCGATCATGTGTGGGATAATCTGATCCTTCTTATATTAAAAAACCAATGGACCTAGAAATAGAACATGTTTCATATCTGTCCGACGGACTCAATTCCTATTGGGAAAACCGTTTGTATGCTAGGCCGACGGACCAAATACGATGCAAGGGCAACTATTGGCTACTGGCTATTGAACTTCCTTTTTTAGTCCTATCTTATGTCATCACGTTCAAAACGAATGGACTTTCGAACGGACTTAGTCCATTCGTGTGTGACCAAGTCCGTTTGTTCGGAAGTCTGTCGGATCTCCGTCGAAAGTCCGTAGGGAAGATCGTCGGACCTAGTCTGCCGGAAAGTCCGGTCGTGTGTACGCGGCATTAGAGTTGAAAACAGGAGATTACAAAAGTCTTCTGGCCTCATGTGAACGGTATATGGAGGGAAGTGAGGACCTGTTTAGAGGTATTGTTGGTATCTGTGGAAATCTTTTCCTGTCTGATTAGAGGTCCCAAAAGTAGGAATTCAGTGTTTGGATCCTGGAGACACATATTACATACAAGCCCAATTAGACCTGTAGGGGCCTTTACCTGAGGTGAGTGGCTGGGTGGCTGCACCACTGGTGCACCACTGGTGGAATGGTGGAAGTTGTATATGATCTATTCTAGATATATTGGATTCTATTTTTCTTTTTTTGATTGAAGCACCTTTATTATATTGCATTGTCACTTTAAACACTGTAGCACCGGGGGGGCGTGGCCTGGCTCGGATCCGTGATGGACGCCTAATCCCTCGGCTCCCGGACCCTAAGGTCTAGCATTCTGACTGCAGGCAGCATCAGCGGGCGTAGTATGGAAAGCACATCCCGGAGTGCCCCAGCAACCAGATCCCGATCCCCCAGGACACAAGGTACACAATCGGGCCGTCAAATACCGGAGATCTTCCGGCCGCGGCCTAGAGTCAGCACGCAGGACTCACAGGCCTCAGAGCCGCGCTCCTCGAGTAGGAGTACTGCCCGCTCACGAAGCCGTAGCCCCCCAGCGGCGGAAATGACGGCGGCACCCGCAATCAGTATGGCTGATCTGAGGTCTGTGGCTGCTGACATTAAACAGTCATTGTCAGCTACAATAGCGGAGGCCATCCAAGACCTCCGCACAGACATACAGGCTATATCCCTGAGGGTGGAGGATCTTGAGGAAACGCAGACCCGCCATGATACCTCCCTCTGCCACATACAGCAAGTGACGGAATCCCATGCTGTACACCTCAGAGAAATCAATAGACACATGGAAGATTTGGATAATAGGGGGAGGCGCCGGAACCTCCGGGTAAGAGGACTCCCCGAATCCATAGAGGTGAATGTGCTCACCCGCACGATCACCGATTTATTTAACGACCTGCTGGAGAGGGCCCCTGACACACCAATCCCCATGGAAAGGATGCACAGAGCCTTGCGACCTAGAGGAAGGGACACAGATCCCCCTAGAGACGTGATCTGCTGCCTCACTGATTTCCTCACAAAAGAAGAAATTCTGCGGAAAGCCAGAGGCAGAGCTCGCCTCACATATAGAGGTACTGAGATAAAAATTTTCCAGGACTTATCCACCATTACACTTCAGAGGAGAAGGGAATTGAGACCCCTGCTGGATGTCCTGAGATCACGCGCAATAGTGTACAGGTGGAAGTTCCCTTTCTGCCTATCTGCCACAGCAAATGGCCGTTCTGTTAACCTCAGAGTTCCAGAAGACCTAGAGCATTTTTGCACCTCCCTCAACATCCCTCTTGTCGCCCTGCCGGATTGGTACAGTGACTTCCGTCTTCCCCCGTTGAGAAGAGCAACTTCCATGGATGATGTGATCGAAGCGGGCAACTTCAGCATCAACCGCCGTCGCAGAGCTCATCCTCCTCCGTCACCCTCAAACGCCGCGGGACCGCTGCGAAATGGTAGCCCTACTGCATCTCCGGATCATCGTAAAGCACGTCATACATGAACAGGTACCTAACCCTCCGATTACTGGATGGGTTGGTCTTACACCACTTGTTCTTATTCCACATTGCCTCCCCACACAGTTACCTGGTACACCTTGAACTTCCTCCACGGGAACCATGAACTGCATACAATAGTATAATAATCTTCCCCTTTCATGAGGGCCCCCCCAGAAAAGACTCATGGCCAATACATATACCGCCCCATAGAAATACCCTCACCTAGCCACAGAGGATCTCGATTTCAACAGGTGAACCCCCCCTCCATATGGATTTTTTTTTTTTTTTTTTACCCCCCAGTTACAATTTGTAAACCCCACCCATGCTTACCTAGGAGTTATTCCCTACAGCTGATACCAGATGATCGATCCAAATGTTCAACCAGGTCTGGACTTACACCTTCAACAAAGGTGACTCTCCTCTCAGCACAGAGGCAGTGCTGTATGACATTGTCAAACCCACTCACCTCTGTAAACTTTCAGACAGATGTGCCGTATCCTTTTCCTGCCCCGATTGACCCTACATTAGGAAATGCACTACTCTGTTCTCTCCGAATTGCCGCTAGATATTCCCACCCCTGTACACATGATATGTAATGTATAATCACTTAAGCTCTCTCTTCACAGGTTGCTGTACAAAGTTTATAGAATTGGAAATATGACGCTGTGATATACTAAAACTTGATTTTATTACCCTAGTGAGGGAACGTTGTGTTGAAATATGGCCATTGTCTGTCAAGGGGAGTCACTTCAGACCACCCCAACACTAGAGGGCACGAGATACCGTACCTTGACTCATTATATATGCACTCCCCACTTAACTTGGTAGAGAGCAGACCTTCGGAGGGGCCACTACCGCTACTGGCACTAGTCAATTCCACTGTAAACAGCACGCAGGATATTTTGAGGTGTAGAGAGTACGAATATCCTGAGGTAAGGGTGTGAGTTGCACAAAAAAGAGGTAGGGATGGGGGGGGATGAAATAGAATTAGGGAAACAATGTCTTCAATTGGGGGGGGGGGGGGAAATGGCGAGCATCCACTTTTTACTTTAGTTTAGAGGAACATGCAATTCTGACATACGGAATAGGACCGGTGCTTCCAACACGAAGCACCCGTCCTACTCTTTACATTAACCAGACCACAGGCCCTCCCTCTCACTCCGTATGTGCAAGTGATGTACACTTTGCCTATCCATATAACTTGGGCTGTAATCTCCTTTTTTGGGTCTGGAGGTGCCTTTCTTAATGGTAATAGCACAGAGGAGGGTGCTCAAAAGATTCCTCTTCTTAATATATTGAGCTTACTTACCTTGTCTCTACACTGGCTTGAGACTCTCTCACTAACTACCCTTTATCCTTCGCATGCTGAGCCATCACACAGGATGCCATCCTGACCTTCCCTACGAGTTAGAGGATGATCCACCATGCAGTGATCCTGTATCCAAAGGGGCCCTCAGGTATTTTTTTTTAAGCACATCATCTATAAAATACATATGCACGTTCCCGTGGAACCCATCGTTAGACAAGTTTGTCTCCTCATAATCTGTATACAACTGTTGTTGATGTTACATTGTGGTTATATACTTTTCTTACCATGTGACGCTATATCTTGCCGAAACATCTCATATCTACTGACACATATACCTAGCGGGCACACACCATACACCTCCCCGCAGAACCCGGGTACTGACCACTATATCTTTTGTACACCCAGCCCCCACCTGCCCACATCTAACCTAATATGGCCTCTTGGGACCGAGAGATTATCTCCCTCTAGGAACCGTTCTCTACCACTCCCACACACAGTGGTCTCTGTGAGATTCCACTGACCCCTTCTGGTACCTTACACACCGGGTCGACCAGTGGTTTGACCCGCCACCAGATCATACTCACTTACCTACCTACCCCCCCTCCCATACCTCCCCTGAGTTTTTCACCACAAGCTCTCTTACCTATATAGATCCCTTTCCCTTATCCCCACCCCACCTGCCTCTCACCCACATCTTTTCTTCCGACCTAACCCTAAAAAACCATCTCCCATAGGTGGTCCGTCTTGTCTCCCTTCCCGGATAGACTCCCCCTTAACACTCTAAAGACGAAGTGAGGAGGGGAGGAAAAAAAAAAAAAGAAAAAAAGGGAGGAACACACACAAAAAAAAAAAAAAAAAAAAAAACACTAAAGATATACAAAAGAGGACAGCCACAGATACCCCAACAATATAGCCAGCTCACTATGGCTGCAATTAACCACAGTTCCTCTTGTCCCACCCTTAAACTGATCTCCCTAAATGCAAAAGGCTTGAATATTCCTGAAAAACGTTCAAAAGTTCTTGCCAATATGCGTAGCATGAAAGCTGACATAGTCTTCCTGCAAGAGACTCATTTCTGCTCAAAATCCAGACCAAAATTGGCCAATTTCTTTTATCCACACGACTTCCACGCTACTAATCCGGAAGCCAAATCGAAAGGAGTCTCGATTCTCCTGTCTAAAAATGTTCCCTTCCAAGTGACAGACAGGCTAGCAGATGAACAGGGTAGGTTCTTATTCTTAAAAGGGACATGGAAGGATAAACACATAACCCTGGCCAATATATACAGCCCTAACTCATCCCAAGTCCCGTTTTTCCGCGACATCTCACAGCGCTTAGCCACCTTTCAATCGGGTATACTAATAGTAGGCGGAGACTTCAACGTGCCCCTGGAACCCATCATTGACACATCCTCGGGTACTTCCCACCTGCCATACAAAGCATTGCGTCAAATCAAACTAAGCCTCCAAAACCTCCTGCTTCATGACACGTGGCGCACGTTACATCCCAAGGAGAGAGATTATACATTCTTTTCTAACCCTCACAATCGCTACTCCAGGCTTGACTACTTTTTCCTGACCCAGAGTGATCTTCCATTCTTAACTAGAGCCACCATTGAGCCCATGACTATATCAGACCATCACCCCATCTCAATCTCGCTATCCTTACCAGAAAAAATGAAACGTTCACAGACTTGGAAACTGGACCCGACAATCCTATCAGATATAGGAAGACAGGAGGAAATTCGTCTCTGTATAGAGAACTACTTTACGGACAATGATACGCCAGACACGACCAGCATGACACAATGGGAGGCACATAAATGCGTTGTCAGGGGAAAACTTATTTCGATGACAGCTAAAATCAGACGGGAAAAACGCAAGACTCTTTCGGACCTATACGCCAAACTACAAACGCTGGAGACGTTACACAAACGCACACTAGCCCAGAATTTACATCAGGAACTTATAGATACCAGGTCTCTAATTCAGGAGGAGTTGGGCAAGATTACACGGAAAAAATACATGCTCACACATAAGCTTTTTTACGAATTTGGAAACAAAAGTGGTCACCTGCTAGCCCAAGCACTTCGAACTAGGAAAGCCAAAAACACAATTCACAAACTTCACTCATCCAAAGGGGAGGTTTACACGAAAAACACGGATATAGCCACTGAATTCGAAAAATTTTACTCAACACTATACAATATTGGGGACACAAATCCCACAACCAACACACCCACCTCTAGGGCAACTGATATCGCACAGTTCCTAAATCAACATTGCCCCAGGACCATCTCCCAAGAGATGTCTGATTCTCTGGAAGGTCCGATTACCCGACAGGAATGGGATACGGCTTTAAAACAACTGAAACCGGGCAAATGCCCGGGCCCGGACGGACTATCTGCTAGCTACTACAAAACTTTTAAGGACTACCTAGATGCCCCATACAGGAAGGCTTTCAACTCAATCTCTCCAAACAGCCCGCTATCCCGAGACATGTTGGAAGCGCACATAGTGGTTCTCCCCAAAGATGACAAAGACCCTACTCAAGCAGCTAACTATAGGCCAATCTCTCTACTCAACGTAGATCTCAAAATTTTCTCAAAGATACTGGCCAACAGGATATTGCCACTCCTCCCCTCATTAGTCTCCAAGGACCAAGTGGGATTTGTCCCTGGCCGGGAAGCCAGGGACAACACCATAAAGGCCATCAATTTACATCATTGTATTACGTCATCAAACCAAAAAGGCTTCTTTCTCTCTCTGGATGCGGAGAAGGCATTCGACAGGGTTGCATGGGACTATATGGCGGCTGTACTGCACTCTATAGGTCTGGGTCCACGCATGCTTGATCTCATTCTATCCCTATACTCACACCCTACAGCGAAAATTAGAGTGAACGACACCCTGTCGAATGCCTTCTCCATCCATAATGGTACGAGACAGGGCTGCCCACTATCCCTGATACTATTTGTCCTCACCCTTGAACCTCTTTTGAACAGCATTAGAATCAACCCTGACATACATGGTATACGGACATCTCATAAGGATTTCAAACTTGCCGCCTTCGCGGATGACATATTAATGTTCCTTACACAACCCCATACTACAATCCCGGTAGTTCTAGCAGAATTCAAACGCTTCAATGTACTGTCCAATCTTAAGATCAACTTTTCCAAATCTTTTGCACTCAATGTTACTCTGCCCCCTCAAACAGTAGCTCTTTGCAAGGAAAACTTCCCCTTCCACTGGAAATCTGATGCAATCACCTATCTGGGCATTCAACTCCCTGCCAAGCTACAAGATCTTTACACAAAAAACTACCTTCCTCTGCTGAATAAGTTAACGATGGACTTGACTCACTGGAATAAGCCGCTGTTCTCGTGGTTTGGCAGGGCAGCGATCCTGAAAATGAACGCACTACCAAGGGTTCTCTACATGCTTCAAACAGTGCCTATCCACATACCCCCCACCTTCTTCAAATCATACAGAAGCCTGTGCTCCAAATTTCTCTGGGGAGGTCACAAACCGAGAATAAGCTATACACAACTCACACTGCCTAAACATTTAGGGGGAATAGGACTACCTGACATTCATAATTACTACAAAGCTGTCCATCTGACACGCATTATCGACTGGAACGTTCATGACTCGACAAAAGACTGGGTAGCTCTGGAAACATCCCTTACCCCGCTTCCCCTTGCATCCCTACCATGGATCAAAAACTGCCTGTCATATCAAGATGTGGGTCTACACCCGCTGATCAAACCCACTATCCACTCCTTTGTTAACATATGTCACAATACATCTCTATCATCCATTCCGGGTCCCATGACTCCGTTACTAATGAACCCCAATTTTTCTCCGGGTATGTCTAAATGCTTTCTGAAAGACTTATGGCCACAATCCCGAGCCCTAGCTCACCACTTCTATGCCCGTGAACGGCTGCTTTCTGCTTCCCAATTAGCCACAATACATGACAAACCTTCCATTCCGACCTGGAAGTATAACCAGATTACTCACTTCCTGAGCTCCCTAAGCAAACAGGCCCCATGCCATAGAACGCTGTCACCCTTTGAAAAACTGTGTGCACAAATGGCTCCCCAAACGCATCTCATATCCACAACCCATTCCCTTCTCTTCGCGGACCGCCGACCTGATGGCTCCACTGCGTGTAGTGCTTGGGAGAGGGACCTCTCCATTACTTTATCAGAGGCAGACTGGACCAACATACACACGAATATCCACAAGGGTTCCATGAATGTCTCAACACAGGAGAACGGTTACAAACTCCAGACGCGTTGGTACCGCACTCCGTCCTTGTTACATAAATTTAACCACGATATCCCTGACACCTGTTGGAGGTGCCTCGCAGACAGGGGCACATTATTGCATATTTGGTGGCAATGCCCTCACATACAGAATTTCTGGAAGGAAGTTCACCGTATCACTAACCATGTTACGACCTATGACTTACCCTTTACCCCCTCTCAATTCTTACTCCATCACACACCCCTTTCTCAATCGGCTTACCACAAATCTTTGGCAATGCACATGATTAATGCGGCGAAACACTGCATTCCTGTTCACTGGAAATCCCAAGCCGTTCCCACCCTTAAGGAATGGTTTAGGAGAATCAACAGAATGTCTGAAATGGAGGAACTCGTTCATTGCTCCCGCGACACCCCACAAAAATACGGACTCAAATGGGCCTGTTGGTTACATTTCCAAACGACCACAGAATTCTCTCACTTAAATACTCAACCGACCTAACTCTGAATAAATAAGAACCATCAGGTTGAGAACGTAAACTGGTAACACGCCGCTCTCTATCTCTCTTGCAGGAATACTGTACTCCCAATCAGGTAAAAAACATACACCCTCCTCGCTTGCTGGTGGTATCTACACAACTATTGGGATAAACACATCCTGTCTGGGGAGGGAGGCAGGACGAGACCACCACCACCCTTTTACCCAATCCTTGTACCTCCCACCTCTATTCTCCTCTTCCCCTTCCTTGACATTCCCACTCAGATCTTCACCCCGTCCCCAATATTTCACGTCTGACAACATCATACCGTCATACTGAACGTATCTTATGTTAATTGAACCCCCCACATAGGTAAACGCTTACATGACCCGTACGGCCACTTTCCCCTATGCCTAACCTTAAGGGTAGAATCATCACCACACTACACACACTTGACCACATGTATCCCTTATGGTGCCAATCCAACCTTCCAGCTTGTACACGGGTCACTTTGCTCCCTATTTTACACGGGTATGCTTAATATACTTCATAATCTCCGGAGTCAACAATAAACCAGACACTTCACTATTCTTTACTTAATGCTGTATGCCTATGTATATAGGCCTATGTTGGATTCTTGTTCCTGACTCTCTCTCTGTTTGTACGTTCCAGCTTGTTTGCCATTTCTGGGGAAAGTCTTCCTTTTTGTCTATACTAACGTTATAATATGCACAATATGCTTGATGTTATGTCACTCTGTTTGATTTTTCAATAAACTTCTTTGAAAAAAAAAAAAAAAAAAAAACACTGTAGCACCTAATGGTGTGTGGAGATTACGTTATTGGACATTTGTTGCACTGTCACTTTTGAATTTTGTATTTTGCATTTTATGATCAATTGAAAAAATATTTAGATGTTATTGCTCATTGAGTGAGCACCACATATACTTTTATTCAATTATCACTGTGTGGGAATACCTTTTCATGTTGGCAGCTTTATTTATATTTATTAGTCATTTGGTTTGTGCATTAGTATATTCACTTCTCAGAAGAGATGAAGATGTTATAGCTGCAAAGGGTGGGCCAACTCAATATTGAACCGTTTGGACTAATGCCGCGTACACGCGAGCGAATTTTCCTTCGGAAAAATCTCGGATGGTTTTTCCGACGGAATTCCACTCAATCTTGGCTTGCATACACACGGTCACACAAAAGTTCTTCGACCCTCAAGAACGCAGTATTGTACAACACTACGACGAGCCGAGAAAATGAAGTTCAATTCTTCCGAGCATGCGTCAAATTGTTTATGAGCATGCGTAGGAATTTTGCGCGTCGGAATTGCTACAGACGATCAGAATTTCCTATCGGAACTTTTTCGGACGGAAAAATTGAGAATCTGCTCTTTATCTTTTGCTGGCTAGAATTCGGCCAGCAAAAGTCCGATGGAGCATACACACGTTCGCCTTTTCTGACCAAAAGCTCTCATCTGTCTTTTGCTGGCCGAATTTCCAATCGTATGTATACGGCATTAGACTAGGATGCCATTAAGTTTATGTGCGTGTAAAGGCAGGGGTCCTAAACTTTTGACAATATAGCGTATATATATATGTATATATATACACAATATATTCAAAACCATAACACAATATAACACCCACTAATACATTTATTTACTTTAAGCTGGTCTCACGTGCAAATATATGATCAAAAAAGGTCATCTGCTATTACCACGTTTCACCTGCAGTGAACTATAACTGGAAATTACCAAAAAGGTACACGAAGAACCCCCTGTATAGCAGTTAGGGACAGATTTGCATTTCAAATTCACAGGAATTACAAAGTGTTTTTTCATATTCCTTAAGTCTGTATTTTGGACAGCCATCCAATTTTCTGCAATCAGTACTGCACGCGCATTGCCCCAGAAATGTCATCTGCGATGTCTTGGAGAAAATCGCTCTGTTTTGTCAAATGAGGACTTAACAGCAAGACTAGTACCTAACTCAAATTAAATAGAGCTTGGGAACATTAATTAAAAAATGTCCTTTTTTTTTTCCCCTATTGATTTGACGAGATCTCGGCTTTCACAGCCACCTAAAAATAGAAAAACAAATGATACATTAATAGATATCATTATGAACTCTCCTCCTAAATGCAAAGCTCTGGTGACACCATTTAGAAGAGATTTAAACTTTTATGAGTGGGACAGTCGGGTTCACGCGAAGGTCATTTACAGGCATTTACAAATCACTGCATATTTAATTAGCACAGCTCAATTTCTAATTAATACTTTATCTTAATGGATCTGGAAATAATATATTTCACCTACATTAGCTCTTAAATACTGTTTGGGAACACAATGGAGGTAATTACGCCCTCCATCCATTAAGCTGCGGTCAGCATAGTCCTTTGAGGAACATAAAGCAGACGACTCCATGGCTGGTGGAATCTTATCGACAGGTCTGCCTCTATGTGTCAAAGTGACCACCTCTATTCGCCCCTAGCATGAACAATCACCAGTCCTAGAAAGCAATTGCACAATGAATATACGGTAGTTCCAATGTGATCTGGAAAACATGGCAAATGAGCAAAGGCCAATACACTCATCCAATGTAAAGGGTTCATTTATCCAAAAGTGATATTTCTGTTATAGGCAGTGCTGGGTCAGAACCTGGCTCTTGTATGTCTTGGATACTCCAACAGCAGGAACTCTGTACCATAATTCTTGACTAGACATGTGCAATTTGTTTAGTTACGAATTTGTTTTTCGCTCAAATTCATTATATTCGTCCATTCGTTATTGTACGAATGAACGATTGGTTTACTAAAAATTTGAACGAATAACGAACTATCGAAACGAACGAATATGAAAAACAACGAAAATACAAAATCATTAAATTAGAAACAACGAAACTACGAAAGAATGAAAATCCGAAAAACGAAAACAGAAACCACAAAAATACCGAACAAAGATTCAAAAATAACGAAAATAAAAATGAACGAAAAAATTTGTACATTCGTAACTTTTTTGTTTGTTTGTTGATTCGTAATTTTCCATGTCTCTTACAATGGCGCTGCTTAACGTGCTTCAAATGGATTCGTAAATTCGTTACTTTTTTTGTTAGTTGATAAACGTGGTTGGGTCGGAGGCACTGTTTTGGTGGATTTTTGAGTTAAGTTCTGACTTGTGAGAGAGAAATTCTTTGTTTCTTAAACATGTAATAGCATACACATTACATAAAATTATTGTCCGTATGCCGGACATTCAAAGCGCATGAGCGGTGACGTCACCAGCTGCATATCTCATAAACAGTGCAAGTTTAGGAGATATTCACAGTACCTACCTACGCAAAGCCATATTATAGTCTTACCTGTAGGTATAAATTGTAAAACTGAGTTTACTAACACTTAAGATTACAATCTATGCACAAATACACCATTTCAAAAACTTTAACAGACATAAATTGACTTTAAGCTGATCATTTATATGTGATACAAACAACCAAAAAAAAAAAAAAAAAGAAGATCTACAATTTCCCTTCAATGAAAGCAACCCTGGCTCCCTTTAATACTGCGAAAATATCTTGTACATTACAGTGTAATGTATATTAAACTCGCCTAACAGCTGGTCAGATTGACAGGCTGTTTTGTTGGAACAATACTCTCCATGAGCAAAACCCCTTCATCCTGCTGGCATCACTGGATTGCCATTTGTCAAATCAAGTGTGCAGTCAATTCCGCCTTTGTTTTGTTAATGTCTCATGTCAGAGCGCTGCCATGCATGACTGCCACACAAGACTGGAGCATACGACTAAGATCTCCCTGATTAATACCAGCAATGCCAGTTAATCCTGAAGCCGGGGCTTTTAAGGTGGAAATTTCATTTGAACTGGGCCAGCTTCTTCTGAGTGACAAAATGCTTTATTTAAAAAGGGGGTCTATTAATTGCACTACACTGGATTTCAGTGCCCAGAAACCGGGGCTAGTGGTTCTTGACAGAGGCATTTTGGTGCCAAACATAAGTTAAAAATAAACACGAGGCCTCTGCCTCTAACCCCAAACCTGAATTTTTTCATGTGATCTGTGATAGTCCATGACCATTCACCCCCCACTAAGGTTGGGCCGAACTCCCCCAGAACTTCTGAGCATGGAAAAAATGCTAACATATTAAAGTCCATGGGACACAAACTTGAAAAATCAAAAGTCCCCATTTTGAAGGCTTATATGCAAGTTATTGGCCATAAAAAGTGTTTGGGGCTCCGGGCACTGCCCTGGTGGACATGTATCAATGCAAACATTTTTTAAGAGAAAATATTTAGAGGAGCAGTGATTTTTCGGCGGTAGAGCGGGCATAGTGATTGACGATGGATCTACATCGGGGACATCGTTTTTTGTGTGTGTGTTTTTATTTCTTTATGACACTTTTTTGGTGAATGGGTAGGGGAACAATGTACTCCATATTCATTCACATGGGGGGCAGGAACTTAGCACCCCCTTGTAAAAGGGGGCTTCCAGATTCTGAAAAATCACCCTGCCTCCGGACCCCCACAACCACAGCCCAGGGTTGTGGGGACGAGGCCCTTGTCCCTATCAACATGGGGATAAGGTGCCCTGGGGTGTGGTGGGGCAGAGCCCCCCATGTTGAGGGCATGTGGCCTGGTATGGTTCAGGAAGGGGGGCGCTTGCTTGCCCCCCCCCCTTCCCTGGCCTGCAAGGCTGCATGCTTGGATAAGGGTCTGGGTATGGATTTTTGGGGGTCCCCACACCATTTTTTTTATTTTGGCATTGGGTTCCCCTTAAAATCCATACCAAACCCAAAGGGCCTGGTATGGATTGACGGGAGACCCCCACGCCATTTTTTTTTATTTATTTTGTTTACCATTCTTCTATTGAAGGCAATGTTTTTTATTTTTTTTATTCAGCTGTCAGCGGTTGAGCCTGATGGCAGCTAATGACTCATCGGTTGTTAAGGATGGCTTCCCGGCTCACTCCTTAACCACTTGCTGACCAGCCACCGCAGCTACACTGTGGCAGGTTGGCTCTCCTGCACGAAACTCCGGGCATGCGAAACTGTGGGCGTGCGCACCCGCTTCACACTGCTGGAGTGTGCCCGTGGGTCCCTGAGGACTCGATTTCCATGGGCGATCGCTGTACACAGAGGAAGAATGGGGATCTGCCTATGTAAATAAGGTGGATCCCCATTCTGTCAGGGACATCTCAGATATCTGCTGTTCCCAGTGATCGGGAACAGCGGTCTCTGTCATGTCCCCGGACATTAGAAAACACCCAGGGAACACAGTTAATCCGTTGATCGCCCCCTAGTGTTAACCCCTTCCCTGCCAGTGTCATTTATACATTGATCAGTGCATTTTTATAGCACTGATCAATTTACTAATGTCACTGGTCCCCAAAAAGTGTCACATAGGGTCAGATTTGACAATGTCAATGTCGCAGTCCCGCAAAAAATTGCAGATCGCAGCCATTAACAGAAAAAGTCTGTAAATCTATCCCCTATTTTGTAGACGCTATAACTTTTGCACAAACCAGTCAATATACGCCTATTGTGATTTTTTTTACCAAAAATATGTAGAAGAATACATATTGGCTTAAACTGAAGAATTAATTTGTTTTTTTATATATTTTTGGGGGATATTATAGCAAAAAGTAACAAATATTGTTTTTTTTTTTCAAATTATCGCTCTTGTTCTTTTTTAGTGCCAAAAATAAAAAATGCAGAGGTGATCAAATACCACCAAAATAAAGCTCTATTTGTGGGAAAAAAAGGACATAAATTTTGTTTGGGTACAACGTCCCATGATCGCGCAATTGTCAGTTAAATCAACACAGCTTAACAACCAGCTTTGCACCTGACCAGCATTGTACAGTGTGCAGTGCATTGCGAGGCGAGCGAACATCCTGCCAAAAGCACTGCAAATGTGGGTGTTCTTCGAATGGGCGAATGTGCGATGTTTAGGCCGAACTTATGCTCGTTTCCCCACCATATATTCAGTCCAACTATTCCCCTACAGCATCAGTAGTGCAGTGGTCCAGCATTGAAGCCGAGAAGGCCAATGGCTCTCCCATATTCCAGGGTAAATATTCTTCTACTTGAAATCTCTCTTAGATTAAGCAAGCATTTATCTTTTGTTATCCGTTTAGGGAGGGCTGGCCTTGTGTGTAGAGGTGGAACCGCCTACCTCCTAGCAACGAAGGATGCTAGGCAGAAGGAGCTAGAAGGCAAACAGTTCAAGATGCCAAGGATCATTCAACCCACTTACTGGGAAATTGGGGCATCATGGACTCACAGATAGTTGTGCACACCCTATTGCTTTAGAGTGTGCACCCCACAGCTCAAACACACATGCATTTGTTTATGTATTTATGGTCCTGGCATTTTAATCTCCCTGCTGGCACAGTGAAAGAGAAGTGCGTAAGCACTTCTCCTATGGAAGAGCCGGTAAGAGGGAGATCTTTGCCATTTCCCCGACTGCACACAGAGCGATAATGCTAATGTGCACAAGGTGATTAGGGTGTGCCCAGGCACACCCTGTGCGCATGCCTATAGACACCTAGTGGCAGCACGTCATCACGGTGCCCTGGACTTATGTTCATGCCACTCCCTCTGCATTATTATAGGAGAGATAGGACCCTGTATGTCATGTGATTGACCGGCAGGCCCCTGTTATAACTGTACGTGGAGGGATGGTGCTGCAGAAGGAAGGCTGCTCAATCAAAAGGGTTTTGAGCATTAAAGCAGTAGTATACACAATAAAAAACATCTACAGCAAGCATAATACCATATAATAATGAGATAAGCTAGAGTGTCATATCAGTGATCTTACTATTTCTACAGCTTATTATTACATTGGTCCATTCCGGCCGAAGCCGTTGTCATCTTAGCAGAAACTTCCCAATGATTTCCCCACCAGTACTTCCGCCATTACTCGTGTGTCACGTGGGAATCTCGCGCATGCGCGTTACAATAAGGCAAGCCTTTGGTTTCATGAGGGGTTTCAGGAACTGATCATTCTCAGCACTCTCACAGGATTAAACTGTGCCCAGGAAATACAATGACATAAACATGACAGGCGGCACACAGACAAGTTGTCTTCTAGAGTTTTTTAATACACAGAAGCCTTTCGTTTCTTGAATTCAGTGATATTATCACATGAGATATGTTTGCTGGACTTGGCACTTTTATGATGCATTGCATGCTATGGCAGCCTAATGAATACTGATTTTGCATGTAACAAATGAGAACATGTTAAAGAAATGCATGAAGCATGAACAAATCTCCCTTTAAATTGCACAACAGCAGGAAGTACTTTGGCGAATTTCTCCATTTGTAAAATCGGCGAAAGTCGACTTTATTTTATTTTATTTTTTTGTGCAAAAATAATAAGCTGGATGTGTTTGTAACCCATACACAGTGCACAGAAATAGGAAATATAAGGAGATTGCATACAGTCACAGTGGAACAGGGGAGATAACAATACCAAGTAAAACATCAAATAAGGACAAAGAACACACAAAGCCTTTGTTCTTGTAATACTGGGAATAGTGAGTAATGGAGACATGATTAACTGTAATGCCAGTGTGAAGTCCAGCTCAAAGAAGAATTATCTCTCTTTAGTGTTTTAGGGAGAGATTAGCAAAGCTGTGAAGGTTGACACATCCCTCAAACCCATGTATGAATAACCATATACAGGCAAGAATTATCTTCTGATGCAGGGAAATATGGGTATCCTATACCTGTCTGTATATAAAACATCGGATAGTTAAATGTTTAAATTTGGTAAGGTTAGAATACATTCCAACGGGAAGTCTTCTGATTAGTGCAAAGCTCACAACTGCCCCTCAATTCGAGGGACTGTCCCTCTTTTGGTGTCCATCTTTCCTTCTCATTTCTCTCCCTTATTTTGGTTTGATGTGTGGACCTTTATAAGTCTCTTGAGAAGAGGCAAATTAACCACTTCAATACAGGGCACGTTCACCTCCTTCCTGCCCAAACCAATTTTCAGCACTGTCCTATGTTGAATGACAATTGCGCAGTCATGGAACATTGTGCCCAAATTAATTTTTTTTTTGCATTTTTCCCCACAAATAGAGCTTTTTTTTGTGATATTTAATCACCGCTGGGTTTTTTATTTTTTGCTAAACAAAAAAAAAAGAGAGAAAATTTTGAAAAAAACTAACAAATTTTTCTTTGTTTCTGTTATAAAACGTTGTAAATAAGTAATTTTTCTCCATCACTGAGGGGCACTGATGAGGCGGCACTGATGATGATGGACAAATATGCAGCACTGATAGGCATCACTGATAGGCAGTACTGATATGCAGCATTGGTGGGCACTGATAGGTGGCACTGATGGGTACTGATAGGCGGGACTGATGGGCACTGATAAATGGCACTGATAGGCAGTACTAATGAGGAGGCACTGATGAGCATTACTGATGGGCACTGATTGCCATCCCTGGTGGGCATGGGTTGGCATCCCTGGTGGACACTGATAGGTGGCACTGATGGGTACTGATAGGCGGGAACTGATGGGCACTGATAGATGGCACTAATAAGCATGCACTGATGAGCATTACTGATGGGCACTGATTGGCATCCCTAGTGGGCATTAATTGCCATCGTTGGTCGGCACTGATTGCCATCCCTGAAGGGAATGGTTTGGCTTCCCTGGTGGGCACGGGTTGGCACTTGTGGGCATCCCTGAAGGGCCTGCACTAATAATCAATGCGCTGATTATCAGCGCAGATCCCCCTGTCAGGGGAGCCGCTGATCAGCTCTCCTCTACTCGCACCTTGTCAGCGCGAATAGAGGAAAAGCCGATAAACGCCACTTCCTGATTACCATGTGATCAGCTGTGATTGGACACAGCTAATCACATGGTAAAGAACCTACGTCATAGGCTCTTGAACAAGATCGGAGATGCGGTGTGTCACAGCGACACACCGCACTACCGATCGCCACGCTGCACGCCCTCGATACGTGGCTTATCCTGCTGGACGTCATATGCGCTTGATGTGCATTTCAATACGCTGCATTTAGTACTGCATTTGCAGTGCATTTACGTTTTTGGGCTTCGCTTTGTTGGCTTAAAGGAGAGCGGTTTCGGGTGCGTTTGAAGCAAGTTTGTAGCACATTCCCTTCATTTGCAATGCAGAAAAATGCAGCATGCTCTACTTTCTTTTTAACTGCGCTGAACTGTACTGCAATGATGTGAACTATACCCATAGGACTGTCTATGCATTTGGATTGCAGTTCAAAATGCAGCCAACTGCATTCAAATGCGTTCGGTGTCAAAGGGCCCTTAAGCTCCTGGTATTTTTATAACATCCACCCAGTGTGTGTACGAGGCTTAAGGCTAAATGTACTCTAGTTTTTACACTTCAGACAGAACAGCGGGGATCTGTATTGTCATTAAACTGGTCTTCTTTCACTCGGCACATGTTGAATTATTTACACTAAACAAGACTATTAGAAAACAATCTTTTGTTGCATAATGGATAATTGTAGGTGGAAAATAAACCCAGGGATGTTAATCAAGATTACGGTTTTCTTCTTCATACTGTCAGCAATTATAGGCTGACTTTTTTTTAAATGCCCCCGAATACGGAAGAACAACGGTCATCTCACGTTGTATTGTCTGCATCTCTTTCTTCAGAACAGAGGGATAAAGAGGCCGCGCATTTACTGACAATGAGTACACAGATTCTGCCGGGCAGAAAGGTGACGGAGGCGCTTATTATAAATGTTGATGTTGTTGAGGATATCAGAGCTCCTTTCCACTTACTGTGTTTTTTTTGTTTTTTGCATTGGCCAGAGAAGGCAAAGTTTGTGGACTTCATAAATGAACTGCTTTGAATAGAAGTTGTTCCCACCAATGTGTTGTGTATTTGAAAGAAAAAAGTCCTGCCTGCTGAATTTCGAGTACCTTGACCTGAAGTTCACGGTTTAAGTCAATTCCAAATAGGAATAGATAAAAAAAAAGAAAAAAAGAAAAAAAAAACACTAGCGCAATTTGAGTTAGAACTTGTTTTAGTGTAATTGAGTCCTTTAGGCTGGGTTTGCACTATTGTGAATTGGATGGAGGTTTCCTAGCATCCAATTCGCATGTCAGGAGATTGTGACTGGCTCTCAATGGACTCGGTTCACATAGCTCCAGTGCGGCTCTTGAGCGAATTGCACAGGGGTCCGGTCCATTTCAGGTCCAAATTCAGCCCAATTTCAATGGACCTGAAACGGTGAACAGGGACGCACCAGACCCCTGCTGTGAGCCGCTCCGTACGGCAGTGTAAACCCAGCCCAACCCAGAACTAAAAAGAGGAACCAGAAACTGTGCCCGAAAAAAAAAAAGGCAGGCAGAGGGCAAAGGACTAATCATCAATATTGCCTGTGCTCTCCTTCCTTTGCCTTGTTATGGACTTACCATGCTTTATTCTGCACTGTGTCTCTAGGCAGAGATGGCCATCTTAGTAGAGGCAGGCCTTTGCTTTGTCATGTCAGAGCCTTGGAGCAAGGAGAATGGTGAGCAGCGCATTGGTGACATCATCAAATTTCAAAAGACTAGCCCCCAGAGACAGCTGTGCCTTTACGTGTCTATAAACCCAGACAATGAACAACTGTCATTACAGGCTATATATATATAAAACAGAATGTGCATACTCACAAAACCACAAAAAGTATTTATTTTGTGTAGAATGAAATATACCCGGTTGATCCTGCCTTCTGCTGTCCCTCCTAATGTCTCAATGTCCACACTGCAGGTTGAGATTGTGTAGACCAGCTGATGTCCTCTACGGAGCATGCTCCAATTTCAGTTACCTTCTAAGTTCTTCATTTCCTCCGATTTCTTATATGTGCAGACCACATGACTATAGAGTCCCACATGTGGGTGTATAGACAAATAACACTCCCCTCCCTCCTCCTTTATGTCCTCCTATTGCTAAAAATGATGGTGGGTGGGAAAAAGTATGCCGATTGATTACATTCACTAAGAGACTCATAAAAAAGCTTAGTTTTCACATTAGATATATTAAATATTGCCTTATGTAATTGCTACCTTTCTCATTACAAAAATCTTGTATATAGTCCCTTATTATACCCTCCAAGAGCTTGCATACTATTGATGTTAATGGTCTGTAATTCCCAGGGATGTATTTTGGGCCCTTTTTAAATATTGGTGCTACATTGGCTTTTCTCCAATCAGCTGGTACCATTCCAGTCAGCAGACTGTCAGTAAGAATTAGAAACAATGGTCTGGCAATTACTTGACTGAGTTCCCTAAGTACCCTCAGATGCAAGCCATCTGGTCCCAGTGATTTTTTTTAATGTTAAGTTTCCCAAGTCTAATTTTAATTCTGTCCTCTGTTAACCATGGAGATGCTTCCTGTGATGTGTCATGAGGATAAACACTGCAGTTTTGGTTACTGAAGCCCCCCCGATTCCCTTGTGAAGACTGAGTAGAAGAATAAATTCAATACCTTCGCCATATCCCCATCCTTTGTAACCAGATGTCCTTCCTCATTCTTTATGGGGCCAATATGGTCTGTCCTTTTTTACGGTGTACACACTTAAAGAATTTCTTGGGAATTTTTTTTCTCTCCTCCGCTATGTGTCTTTCGTGTTCTATCTTAGCCGCACTAATTGCACCCTTACATTTCTTGTTGCATTCTTTCTAACAGTTTTTTTTTTTTGTCATGTGACTGGCACAGCACCAATCATGGCTGTGCAGACACAGACACATAGTGTAGAGAGCATATATCAGCAGGTTAATAGAAGACCCTCCCAAAGATCTTTCCCTGCAGATGCCAAAGAACAGGGAGAGATCATGTGACCACACAACAGCACTGGTGGAATAAGGTACTTAGAGGATTTAACCACTTAAGGACTGCCCCATGTACATTTACTCTGGCAGGTCGGCCCTTAGGCGCAATATCCTGCACTCCTGCTGTGATTGGACACAGTGGGAGCCAATCAGCGGGTCCGGTAGCCGGTGGCCATCGCAGGATCGCTCGCCGAAGAGGAAGAAGGATGGTCTGCTTATGTAAACAAGCTATGTAAACAGTTCTCTGGAAGAATGTACTGGAAATATAGCGAGTACAGAGAAGGGCAACAAAGCTAATAAAGGGACTGGAGGATATTAGTTATGAAGAAAGGTTGCGAGCACTGAACTTATTCTCTCTGGAGAAGAGATGCATGAGGGGGGATATGATTTCAATGTACAAATATTGTACTGGTGACCCCACAATAGGGATAAATTCTTTCCAAGGAAGGGAGTTTAATAAGACACATGGCCACTCATTAAAATTAGAAGAAAAGAGGTTTAACCATAAACTACATAGAGGGTTCTTCACTGTAAGAGTGGCAAGAATATGGAATTCCCTTTCACAGGCGGTGGTTTCAGCGGGGGGAATTGAATAAAAAAACTTTTAGATAAGCACCTGAATGACTACAACATACAGGGATATACAATGTAATACTGTCATATAATTACACACATAGGTTGGACTTGATGGACTTGTGTCTTTTTTCAACCTCACATACTATATAACTATGTAAGGTGATCCATCCCCTTCCGTCTGTGATCAGATCGGAGGGCCTGTAGATTAAAGTGGGCTGTGTTCATGTCCGTTCATTGTGGCCCACAACCGGTTGCCTAAGTGGCCATCTCTCTTCAAAAGCATGGCAATGGGCACCTCTGCTTTACATGAATTTGAACTGCATCTCTAGCTGACTGCCTGTAGTTGTGATTGAAAAAAAAAAAAAAACGTTTAAGCTATTGATTTCACATTACGGATATGTTAGTTCCGATAATGTTTTAGCTTGGATTCCTAAAAATATGAACCTGAACGTCCATGAACTTTTCATACAACAAAGAAGCTGAATACACGCAGTATGAAGAGGGACTCAGTGTGGATTCTTAAACACAACAGGGCAGTTGTATTCCCGACGAGCTATAATAAAGTATACAGTATATATTTAAGCCAGGACTTTGACATCTAGCAAAATGTATATGTTTTATTAAGTTGTTTTTTGCTGGAGATGACAGGCCATTAAACAGAGCACCCATTATTAACACGCAGCTGGACTCTCCCACATTCTGCCTAGCTGAAGATTTTAGGCAGCAGGGGGTAGAACAAATGAAAGATATCTAAGAAGAAGACAAACCTGAAACAGCACATTAAAAGGTATTCACATGTGGCACCGCTTTGTACGGAGTGATGTGAGCAAAATGGACTTGGGAATAAAATGCTTTCATTCAATTATGTTTTCAGCAAAGTTCAATTTGACTTTCGCCAAGTTTTTTGCTTTATTTTGACAGCCTTCACCCATCCAGAACCTTCAAAGTCTTAATGATTAAAAGAGAATTCGTTTTTGTACGTTTCTGGTTTATTTTATTTTGTATTCCAAAAATGTATAATTATAATTTTTTTTTTGTTTCATAAATTTTTATAATTATTAACATGTACATTAACCTGTTATGGGCCGCCCCACACAGATATACTGTGGCAGGGTGGCCCTACTGCGCAAAATCATGTACCTGTATAAGATTTCGTACACTGGGTCTGAGGCACGTGCTGTGATTGGACACAGTGAGAGCCAATCAGTGGATCATACTCTACATTCTAAAGCAGTGGTGGCCAGTGGTAATTTTCTTTGGGGGGGCAGCATACAGTCGGTCGGTCGGCAGGTCTGGTGCAGTTACCCCCATCAGCGGCGCTTCTCTGGGGCACTCGGAGGTGGCACATCTCTCCCTTCCCCTGCTCTCCACGGGCAATGGCTCTGGCTTCCGTTTCCTCCTTCTCGGTGGCCAATCGGGAGTCTTCTCTTTTTGGGTCTCAGAACTGATTCTGATTGGCCAGATTGAGGATCAGTGTTGTAAAAAGCAAATATTAATTCGCTGTTGTAACACGTGGGTGGGCTCATGGCTCTCTGACTTGCCTCTGCCTGATGTTCCAGTACTCTGCTGCCCGCCTGTTAATGAACCCAGCTATCCCTGTGACCTTGCTCCTGTGCCCTGCTCGGCTCAGCACTTCTATTTGAGTGTCTGCCACTAAAGTCCTGCGACCAGCTGTGACTTCCTGCTACAAGTCTCCGAGTCTTCATCTGCAGGCACTCATGTGCCTCCTGTTCCTCGGCTCCTTATGTTTCACTCTCAGCGGGACCTGGGCTGGAGATACAAGCGAGGCCGACCTTGTGATTTCAGTCGCCTTTCAGCTATGCGACACCTGCTTCTTAACATAGGGGGCAAGAGTTGATGAAAGCAGGGGTCCGTCATCCGCAGATAATTCTGATTATCTTATTTCATCTGGATTATTCTCCTGGGGCTCCCACAGCAAAGGCATATGACATAAGTGGTCACGATTAATAAAGCAACCAAGTTTTGGTCCAAAAAATCCTCCTCCTCCTGTTCC
Source organism: Lithobates sylvaticus (assembly GCA_028564925.1). Lineage (NCBI taxonomy): Eukaryota > Metazoa > Chordata > Amphibia > Anura > Ranidae > Lithobates > Lithobates sylvaticus. Next base: position 38,237,779 of record CM053031.1, read on the forward strand.
TGGACTGGACTTGGGTCAAAGCAATAACTCCAAGGCCAATAATAAATAACACGTTATCTCCTCCGATTCCACAACATGTCTGGTTGACGAACAGCCACGCAGAAACAAACTGAAAAGCGCTAAATAAAAAGCACGAAATGAAAAGCGCGAACTGAAAAGCGTGAATCAACACTCACCAAACTTCTACTAACACGAAATTAGCAGAAGGAGCCCAAAGGGTGGCGCTAAAGAGCCGAAAAACCAAGTAGTACGCCACTACGTTCGTGTTTGTTGGTCGACAATTCCTTGCCATTTGTATGCAAGACAAAATCCAGGCACACGCCTTCAGACAAAAGTCCAAAGTTTTTTCTGAGGAAAATCCGATCCTGTGTTCGAGGCTTAAAGCGGTGTTTCAGCTAAAAAAACATTTTTTTTAAAAGTCAGCAGCTAAAAAATAGTAACTGCTGACTTTTAATAAGTACACTTACCCTCCCAGGGCGCCCGCGATGTCGGTCGTGGAGGCCGAGATGTCCCTTGGCGCTCCAGTCCCAGCGCCACCATCCTCAGTAAGGGAAACGGGCAGCGGTGGCTGCCTGTTTCCTACTGCGCATGAGTCGTTGCGCGGCCTTCTGCGCATGTGCAAGTCGTCGCGCGGCCTACTGCGCATGCGCGAGTCGTCGCGCGGCACTTTGTGAATGGGGAACGCGATGTGTTGTGGGACACACAGTTCCCATAACACACCGCGCCCCATTCACTAGAAGACGCCGCTAGGAGCAGAAGACAGAACAGCTCCACGGAACAGGAAGAGGCAGATTAGGACGATCTGCCTAGCAACAGCCATTTCTGGTAAGTACAAAAAAAAAATTTTTTTTTTTCATTTTACATTTTTATTAACATTTTTATCAAGTTTTTTTTTCAGGGTGGCCCTCCACTTTAAGACTGGGATGCCACTAAAGTTCATGTGCATTTAAAACATTATTGCATAGGTTGTTATTCTTTAAAGCTGAACTCTAGAGAAACAGCTAAACCAATACACTATATACATAAATATTGGGAAGCCTAAAACGGCAGCCGTCCCAATACTTAGGTATATAGTGTATTGGTTTAGCTGTTTCTCTAGAGTTCAGCTTTAAAGAATAATAACCTACGCAATAATGTTAGTAAATCCACTTTACATACATGTCCCCCGAAATTTAATATTATAATGAGAAAAAGTAAAACGTGGTAAACAAACAAGAGCCCTGCAACACAGCTGTTCACAAGTTGAAAACAGTATTTTCAATTTTCTGTGAATATGATTAGTATAACAAAAAAGAACAATCTAGAGGTTAAATAAATATGACCCATACGATAAAACCTTTTCTAGACTGGAAATGTAATTTTCAATAAAAATAAATAAATCACAAATAACTCACAGTGGTGAAATTACCAGATGAATTATTATTTAGCGGTGTCATAGTCCTTCAGAGAAGCTGTTTTTTTTGTTTTTTTTTGCAACATTTTATTTATTTATTTGTAACTTCTGCAAAAAAAAATGTTTTATTTTTTTTTATTTTTATACATTTATTCCCCTCTGATGTAGACTATAAATTATCTACTATTTTTTTTCCTTCTTTTCTCCCTTATTGGCTGTTTTCCGCAGCAGTTGGACTTTGATATGTATATAAATAAAATATACGGTAACCATTATAACTGTCATTATAGAAGATATTATAGTGCTCTGTATACGTGTGTTCCCAGCAGGGAAGAATCACATTTTGGAATCCACAGATTTTTCTCCATCATGTATGGAATGCATTTCAGGGATGGATAATACTATAATTACATGCATGAGGAAATATACCTTTTACCTAGTGATGGGCCGATCACATGTTCGCAGCATGAATCGGCATGGGGCGTTTTCCAAAGATCCATTGACTGCTGTTTTACTGCACGGCCTCAGCGGCAGTGTAATGACAATTTAGGACAAAATTTGCATTCCATGTTCTCTCCAGCTGCTTTGTCTGCTTAACAAAACCGACTTTAGTGATATTTTATTTGGAACTTAGCAGAATGTGCACAGTGAGAAACAAAAATAGGGAAAGCAACAAAAGCACATTAAAGGAACAAAAAAATAAATAATTTGCTTAGCATACAAAAGTAACACTAAAATGTAAAAGTAAAAAAAAAAAAAAAAAAGTCTATCATATCCATTCTATTCTAAAGCCCCATACACACGGTCGGAAAATCCGACCACCAAATCCATCGGATTTGGTCCGACGGATTTAGTCCGACACTGGTGTTGCATACACACGGTCGGACAAAGTTGTCGGAAAATCCGATCATTCTGAACGTGGTGACGTTTGTTGCCTACGACGGGACTACGTAGAGGCTAGTAGCCAATAGCTTTGGTCTTGTAATGTGATCTGAGAATGCGTGGCACTTTGTCCGTCGGAATTCGCTACACACGATCGGAATTGGTATGATCGGACTTTGTTGTCGGAATATTTATAGAGCAGGAGATAGAACTTTGTCCGTCGGACAATCCGATGGAAACTGTCCGATGGTGCCTAAACACGGTCGGAATTTCCGACAACATTGTCCGATAGGACAGAATCCATCGGAAAATCCGACCGTGTGTATGGGGCTTAATACTGTTGTAATACTGTTGATCCAGAGGAAGGAAAACTGACTTTGGTGATAATTTTTTTTTAGAAGAAGTTACACAGTAAAAAAAAAAGGAAAAGCAACAACATCAAAAAAAAAAAACTGCAAAAAAATTTTTTTTTAATCATACAACAGTACCACCAAAGCTGTAAGGTTGAACTTAAAGAATAAGTTCACCTTTTGGAAACAGGTAATTTTTCTCCTTCATTGATGTGCGCTGATAAGGCTGCACTGCTGGGCACTGAATAGGCTGCATTGATGGGCACTGATGAGGCGGCTCTGGTGGTCACTGATGAGGCGGCACCAATGAGGCTACACCGAGAGGTGGCACTTATGGGCACTGGTAGGTGACACTGATAGGCAGCATTGATGGGTTGCACTGATAAGGCACTGATGGGCACCGATTGGCAGCACTTGTGGGCACTGATAGGTGGCACTGGTGGGCACTGCTTAGTAGCAGTGACTGTCAGTGTGCGGGGCCAATGTCCCATTTACACCAACTGGTAATTGGCTTATTTTTTCTCCGTGAGGAAAAAAAAAGCTGATTACCAACTTCTGTTTACATCATGTGATCAGCTGTCATTGACAGGATTGGCCCTTTACTCCGATCTGTGATCAGAGGTTAACCACTTACAGACTGGAAGATTTTCCCCCTTGATGACCAGGCCATTTTTTTGCAATACGGCACTGCATTGCTTTAACTGACAATTATGCAGTACCCAAACAAAATTTACGTGCTTTTTTTCCCACAAATAGAGCTTTCTTTTGGTGGTATTTGATCACCCCTGCAGTTTTTATTTTTTGCGCTATAAACGAAAAAAGCTACAAAAAAAAAAACGAATTTCTTCATCAGTTTAGGACAATAGGTATTATTCTACATATTTTTGGTAAAAAAAAAAAAAAGCGTATATTGATTGGTTTGTGCAAAAGTTATAGCGTCTACAAAATAGGGGATAGATTTATGGCTTTTTTATTATCATTTTTTTATTTTTTACTATTTATGGCAGCGATCTGCAATTTTTAGTGGGACTGTGACATTGCGGCGGACAGATTGGACACTTTTGACACTTTTTTGGGACCATTGACATTTATACGATTTAAAAAAATGCACTGATTACTGTATACATACCACTGGCAGGGAAAGGGTTAACACTAGGGGGCGATCAAGGGGTTAAACACGTTCCCTGGGTGGTGTTTCTAACTGTGGGGGAGATGGAATAATCACTAGGAACAGCAGATCTCTCTCTCCTCCCCTGTCAGAAAAGGGATCATATCCCTGTTCTGGTTCTCTTTCCCACGATCATGGGTGGCCGGTGACATCGCGGTGGCTGCCCATCTGCATCGGGTCCCCTGCCGTGCAGTGCTCGCCTGCTATGGCTCTTAAAGGAGCCGATGTACACCTACCGCGATTTTAGCCGACCAGCCTCCGTCATTATACTGTGGCAGGTCGGCAAGTGGTTAAAGGATCACCTTTTAAAAAAATAAAAATAAATGCACCTTTTTTTGCAGGTAAAAAAATGTACATTTATTATTTTTTTATTGGGAGCCTGGAAATCATTGCACCCATGGCTAGCAGATCGTGGGTGCAATGCAGGGCTCTTGCAGACTCTGTGTGTAAGCTGTCTGCCTGTACATTGTATGGCCAAGCAGTTACACACTCACAGGAAGCATCAATGAACTATTACAGAGCTTAAAAGCACCGTGGTAATTCTTTGAGAACTGCAAACCAACAGCTGCAGAGGCTGTCAAACCTTTTACATTCACAGGACACTGTGAATGGATGAGGCAGCTGGGCAGGCGGAGCCCCACACAGCCACGTTCTTTTCAGATTATGACAGAGAGCTGGGGGAGAAAATCCCCTGCACCCTGTCACAATGGGGAGTTTTTTCAGGGGCCAGTGGATTTGTAACATGTTACCCCCTGAATATGGGTGTAACGTGATATGCTACAAAAGGTAAACTTTTCCCTTAATTTTGTTCTAACAGTTTTGTAATACTGTTGATCCAGAAGATGGAAAACTGACTGTGTTGATATTTTATTTGGAACAAATTAACCACTTTCCCACCACGCTATAGCCAAATGATGGCTACAGCGTGGATGGTCAGTTCTGGGAGGCCATCATATGATGGCCTCCCGTGATCTCGCCTGCTTCGTGCCCGCCGCGGCTCGCTCTGTGATCACAGTGTCCTCCGATACAGAGCCATTTAGCGGTTCTTTATCATGTGATCAGCTGTGTCCACACTGGGTACAGTGTTGCATGATCGTGCAATTATCATTCAAAGTGCGACAGCACCAAAAGCTGAAAATTGGCCTGGGCAGGAAGGGAGTAAAAGTGTCCATTAGGCAAGTGGTTAAAACAAATAACAATTTGCACATGCAACAGTTAGACCCCTTTCACACTGGAGGCATTTTTCAGGCACTTTAGCGCTAAAAATAACACCTGTAAAGCACCTAAAAAAAGCCTCAGCTGCAATCCCAGCGTGAAAGCCCAAGTGCTTTCACACTGGGGCACTGCACTGGCAGGACGTCAAAAAAAGTCCTGGAATCAGCTTCTTTGAAGCACTTTAGGGGCGGTGAATACATTTGTTTTATTATATTTTGAATTTTCTAAGTTTTTCCTACTATTTAATTAGGCCTTGCTGCTGTCAATCAAATCCAGTGAAACGGGAGCGGGGGGCGGAGCCAAGTCCTGCTGTCTGTGTCAATGGATGCAGCAGCAGGACTCGGGAGCGCGCCCACACGGGTGCCCCCATGGAAAGTGGCTCTCCGTTGGGTCATGAAGGGGAGGAGCGCCGTTCGGGAACCCCTAGAAAAGGAGGGTTGGGGCTGCTCTATGCAAAACCTTTGCACAGAGCAGGTAAGTATAACATGTTTGTTATTTTAATGAAAAAAAATGTAAAGCTTTACAATCACTTTAAGATAAAAGACTTTCTTTATATAACCATTTTAATAATAAGTTATAGGAAAGAAAAAGTAAACTTCTTTTTTTTTAAATACTTATATAAACAGTTTATTGTTCAAATAAACATTTAGTACAGAATACACTTATAAGCGAATGCTTGGGAGAAGTTGTTTGCTTTCAGACTCTCTCTCACTGTTTAAAAACGCATAGGGATGGAGAATAAGCACTTTTGACTTATTCAGCTGTTCAGGGTTTTTTTTTTTTAATAACACTGCTAAGAATTGAGAGTTAAATCCCTGAAAATATTTGTTATTTAAAAAAATAAATAAATGAACCTTTTACAATCACTTCAATATTGACCTCTAAAATGTATAAATATAAAAATATGGTTTCTTTAAATCATTTATTTTTTTTTTTTATTAGTTTAATAATTCAGGGCAAAGTGATAACTTCTTTCCAAAACTCACTCCCAGTTTACTATAAATAACAAAAATAATGATGTGCTTAAATTACATTTATCATAGCATTTAACTAACAAAAGTGATGTTTTTTTCTTTATTTTTTAATTTAATAAGATATGTTTGGAGCAACATTATGTACAATTTTCAAGTTCACAATGGACTAGTTTGCCAAAGACATTTGTTCATAATCAGAGCAAATATTAGTTTGATTAAGGAGGACAATTAATCCTGCGTGTTCTTTCTCGTGTCCATAGAGGCTGTGCGACAGCATAAAGCAAATAGTTTTCCTGTAGCGGCCACCTTCCCTGTCACTCTCTGATTAACAGCGGAGTTCAAGGAGAACCGCTTTGTAACACGCTCAAGAAGAGAGTCCCAGCGGGTCGTTGACTATTTGTCTACACCCAAGTGATGTCAAAAGTTTGTTTATTATTGTGAAAAGGACACTGGAATCACACCAAACTTATCTTAATGGGCTGTCATATTACATTAAAGCAAAGCTCTAGGTAGAAATTTAAATAATTGTTTAAAAAAATATTTAATGTGTTATAAGTACCTAAATATGACATTTATCAACCTCCAGTAATTCCCTGCACAGCAACACTGTGATTGGGAGAGCGAGGGTTAGCACTATGAGCCAGTCAGAGGTCTATTGTTTTGCACAGTGCTGTCAGTCAAAAATGTGAACATGCTAACAGGAGGGGAGAGCACACATAAAGCCTCATCTGCTACATCTTCATTGTAAACTCACAGGCTGGACAGGTCTCTGGACCAAGTTGTAACAGCAATGGTCAGCAGAGGGTATCACAGGACTAGCTGAAGAGAATTGTGAATTTGGCAGGATTTCAACTGAGTGTAGGTATTTTCCAAGATTTCGCTTTACATTTCTTAAGAACCAGAAGAAAAAAACATTAACTCCACTACAAGGAAAACATACCTACATAAATATAAAAAACTGTTTAAAGAGAATCTGAATTAAATAAAATGCACTATTAAGGGGGCGTGGTTTGGAGCCGGACCGTAATGGACGTCTGATCCGTGTGCTCCGGTCCTCAGAGGTGAGATACAGCAGCTAAGTGGAGCCATCTACCCCCACAGACATGGGGAAACCGAAGGGGAACCCATCCCCACCCCGATCCCGATCCCCCAGGGGATCGGACCCGCAAATGAGCCGCAGCCTACCGGAGCTGTTCCGGACGCAGCCATCACGCGAGGCCCCGGCTTCATCTCGGGCCTACTCCTCCACAGCGCGATCCTCCAGCCATAGCCCTGCAGGGAGGCACCAACTACATTCCTCTCCTCCAGACACAGCTGCGGACCAGCCCCTAAGCATTAGGGACCTAAGATCTGTGGCAGAAGATATTAAAGCCACACTAGCCACAGCCATTACGGACCTCAGGAGGGACATCCAGTCTATGACAGTACGCATGGATGATATAGAGGAAACAGCAGCAAGGAATGAGAATGACATACATCAGCTCCAAGCATCCTCCCAAGCAAACAACGCTCAGCTCAGAGACCTACACAGGTACATGGAAGACCTCGATAATCGCGGCAGACGCCACAACTTACGGGTAAGAGGCATGCCAGAAACGATCGATCATACCCAAATTACCCAGGCCACTATTGCCGTCTTTAACGATCTTTTAGGCAGACCCCTCGAATCTCCCATTGAATTCGAACGCCTGCACAGAGCTCTCAGACCCAGGGGAAGAGACGCTGACCCTCCCAGAGATATAGTGTGCTGCCTGGTCAATTTCAAGCTGAAAGAGGAAATTCTGCGTAGGTCCAGAGATCGCCGCAACCTAATGTACCAAGGCACATATATAAAAATTTTCCAAGACCTATCGCCCATCACTCTCCAGAATAGAAGGGACCTACGCCCCCTCCTTGACCTACTACGAGCAAATGGGATCCAGTACCGCTGGAAGTTTCCCTTCTGCCTCTCGGCCTCTGCACAAGGCCGCACGGCCAACCTGAGGGTACCAGAAGATCTCACTGCATTCTGCGAGACACTGCATATACCTCTCATTGAATTACCCGATTGGTACAGAACCCTCCGACCTCCTCATCCCAGCAGATCTACTTCAACAGATGCCATACCAGTCCGAGACGACTTCCACATCCGTAGACGCAGATCCAACTCGCCCAGTTCCAACTCATCCGCAGGACCCAGGAACAATGCAAATAGCCCCACAGCCTCCCCTGCGCACAGAAGACCCCGCCACGGAGGTTCAGAGTAAAGAACTACCTTCTCTTCTCTCCTTGCTCATCCGAAGCCCTGACACCTGATACCTCATGAATAGCCCACAAGCCTACTCTGCTCTCAGGATTATCCCCAAGAAGTTTTCTACAAGCAAACCTCGGTATATGAGATGACTTGTCATATGTCCCACACGACCAGACCAATATCTCCCCATCACTCTGAACTTGACAACTACTACGTACTTCAACCTCAAGAGATGCCCACATCCAGATGCCAATCTTTCCTGTTAGTCAATACACAACGTATGCCCAAGAAAGAAGAACCCGCTAAGACGCCTGATCTCGCAATCTAGAAGCAACAAGAGACAATCTTTGCATCACAAAGTACATATCGCCGACCTCAACTTTGTCACGCAAGTATATCTAGGCCTGCAATGAGATGGACAATCTCTAAATATACTGAATAGTATTGAACAGTCTCTCCCTTTCCTATCCCTCTCCTATCTCCATAACCCCCATATATATCCCTCACCCACCTCCTTTCCAATCCCCCTCCTATACCACCGATCGCATTATATGCAGGACTATGGTTACCACAATGGAAATGCACCCCCCTTTTTTTATTTATTTATTTTTTTTATTTTATTTTTTACTTATTTTTTATTATTTTTTTTTTTTTTTTTTTTTTTTTTTTTTTTTAAGGGGGAGGGGCCTTCTAGTATTAATCTATAGGCTTCCACTGAAAATCTGGTCATTGGAACTATACATTATGAACCTGAACCCTCTTCCAGGGAGGTGATCTCACACGGATTACGAGATTAAATGTACACGACACCCTCCCGCACTACTCATTCCCAAGCAATCCTCTCTCTGGCCAAAAGAGGTACATCTAAAAACACTTATTACCCCCAACCCCTCCGGGTTTTTATAATAATAAAAAAAAAAAAAAAAAAAAAATCAGTGAAAAGCTTACAATTGACCTTGTAGCAAGGTAAACAACACGCTAAACTGAATTGCCTACCCCACGAGGGCACATTGCCCCTATAGACGTACTTTCCGTGTGAGGTCACCCCCCCCCCACTTGAACCCGAGGACTCACAAAAGGTAATATCCTCGGTCTCCAGTTGAGACAACATTTTTAGTCAAGCAGGGAACCCTGAGAGGGAGCTTTACCACATACTGTTTACTGTTACCGTTCTCTGTTTGAGATTGACACATCTCTCCATTCTAACAGTTATAAGTGACGACTGAATAATGAGTCTCATTTAAACCTTGTTTCTGTTCTCTGTTATTATTGTCTGTTTTCAGGAACTAAACAAAGAATTCTTGGTGGATCTCTGTCATGTGGGGCCGACCCGTACACATCACCTGTCTTACGCTGCCCACCCCATCATTTTGCTAGGCAAGCCTGTGGCCAGGTGAGCAAACTCGTTCTATGCGTAGGACCGGCTCTCCGAAACACACCCTCAATCTAACTGGGACTCGACCACACATGCCAGAGATCTAGACAAGCTTGGATATGACAGCTAAGTGGACATTTTGATTGCTAATAATGCCAATTACACAACAAAGGTATCATTATAGAGAAGGCACTTCTGTTTCCATGATGGAACTATACCCATGTTAACTTTTTATGACCGACATCCACCACCAAAATGTTGATTTTATCCCACCTTACTCTAATCTAATACATTATAGCCCCCGGTTGACCTCATACTATACTCCGATTTACCAATTTCCACCACATTATAACCAAGCTCCCCCTCTGTTGAACCACGGTCTTTTCACAAAATCTTAAAATCCAAGGGCTCCAACACCTAATTTTCACACTCGCCTCTGAGGACCAGAGGACTCTACTTACCAATTTATTTGTTTCATACCGGTACCTTCCGCTTCCCCACACAACGGGAACCTACTCACTCCCGTTGACCCCTACCGGACCACGTGACATCTCATAAGGAGGGTCTCTACACCCTTCCTTATCTCCGGAACACTTCTCTCCCTCCCTCAGTAATACTCCCTCCCCCCTCCCCTTTTTGTTTTTGTTTTTTTTTTCTCTACCTCTCCACTTCCTTCACTGATCTCCTTCCCCTCCCCCCACCTGTCTCCTCGGTCTCCGCCACCCTAACAACAGGTCCACGACCCTAATCCCCGGGGTCACCAATACTTGCGCAAACCACCCTCAACCACACTTAAGTGAGAAAACGACTACCCCAATCTCTTTCACAAGCACAAAGCTTTACCCCTCACACAAAATGTCACATATCAGACCTGCCACTAAACATACCACGCTGAAAGTTGTATCCCTGAATACGAAAGGGCTCAATATCCCGGAGAAACGCAGCCAGGTTCTCTCACAGATGCACAAATTAAAAGCTAACATAGTCTTCCTACAGGAAACACATTTCCGCACAGATAAGATCCCTAGGCTCACAAACCACCTGTTTCCAACTTCATATCATTCTACTAACTCACAGGCAAAAACTAAAGGAGTCTCAATTCTGGTCTCCAAAAACCTGAACTGGGAGCATACTGACTCGCTAATAGACAAGGAAGGCAGATACATATTTTTAAAAGGTAAGATTCTAGGCCGACCCGTAACCCTGGCCAACATATATAGCCCTAACTCTGCACAGACCAGCTTCTTTGGACAGATCTCCCAACTATTGACAGGCTTCTCTACTGGACTGACCATACTTGGTGGGGACTTTAATGTTGCCCTGTACCCAATATTAGATACCTCATCAGGTACCACATCATTGCCATATAAAACCCTACGCCGTATTAAAATGCAATTTCAAGATCTACTCCTACATGACACATGGCGCACCCTCCATCCCAACGAAAAGGACTATACCTTCTTCTCTGCCCCTCATAATAAATATTCCAGAATTGACTATCTCTTCCTCTCCCAAACAGATCTACCTTTCCTTTCCCATGCAACCATTGAACCAATGCTACTATCGGATCATCACCCAATTACTATGACGTTAACCTTCCCAGACCAAAATACCTTCTCAAAGATCTGGCGCTTAGACTCTTCGCTATTGACCTCAGAAAAAGATATCAAAGACGTTAGAAAATCCATACACGACTTCTTCCTAGACAACGACAATGGAGAAACCGCTCCGCTGACACAATGGGAGGCCCACAAATGCGTCCTAAGGGGTAAATTCATAGCTCTAAAAACATCACGGAAGAAAGCCCATCAAGCCGAAATCACAAATTTGTTCCACAAAATTAAAACACTGGAACTAGCTCATAAACAGACCCAAGCCCAACAGACATATCATGACCTTACACAAACACGGGAACTCCTACGGGCGGAACTATCCCACAAAACAAAACGTAAATTTGTTCTACAACAAAAACTTTTTTATGAATTTGGGAACAAAAGCGGAAAGTACCTAGCCAGAGCCATCCAAACGAACAAAGCTCAGACCAATATCCACACGATCAAAGACTCCCAAGGTAGACCCAAAGTCACAGCCCCAGATATAGCTTCGCAATTTGAGGCGTATTATTCCAATCTTTACAATCTCAATAAGCAACCAGATGGGCCCGCAGCAAGTAACACTAGACGTTCCCTTATAAAGCACTTTTTAAAAGATCACTGCCCGAAACCCATCGACACAGAAGATGCCCGCCATTTGGAAAATCCCATTTCAGAAGACGAATTAAAAACTGCCATCAAACAGCTAAAAGCAGGAAAAAGTCCTGGCCCGGGCGGGTTCACAGCCGCATATTTCAAAACCTTCACAGAGGTACTCACTGGCCCTTTCCTCAAGGCCTTTAACTCCCTCTCCTCCTCCACACTCCCCTTCCACAGACTTCTCGAGGCACACATCACAGTAATCCCAAAAGAAGATAAAGACACAACACTAGTTACTAATTATAGGCCAATTTCTTTACTAAATGTGGACATAAAAATTTTTGCTAAAATCCTTGCCAATCGCTTGCTTCCCCTCCTCCCATCTCTAATAGTAAACGACCAAGTAGGCTTCATTCCGGGACGGGAGGCAAGGGATAACACTATCAAGGCTATAAATCTACATCACTGGATGACCACAAACAATCACAAAGGGTTCTTCCTCTCATTGGACGCGGAGAAGGCGTTTGACAGATTGGCCTGGGACTACATGGGAGCAGTACTGAGACGCCTAGGACTGCAAGACCGAATGTTTAACTCAATAATGTCCCTATATACGACACCAACTGCGAGAGTCCGGATTAATAGCCATCTGTCAGACGCCTTCTCCATAACCAATGGGACTAGGCAAGGGTGCCCACTCTCCCCTATCCTTTTTGTACTAACCCTGGAACCACTCTTGAACTGCCTCAGAAATAATGAAAATGTCAAAGGAATAACCATAGCGAACCACACCTATAAGTTAGCAGCATTTGCTGATGACATTTTACTTTCCCTTAGCGAGCCCCATATCTCAATCCCAAATTTACTGAAAGACTTCAAACTCTTCCAACGCCTTTCTAACTTCAAGATTAACCTCTCCAAATCCCATGCCCTCAATGTTTCCATCCCACAAGAAACGGTTACGCACTGCGAAGCCAACTTCCCCTTCCAATGGCGACATGATGCGATAAAATATCTAGGAATTAATTTAACGACAAACCTCTCAGATCTTTTTGCCAAAAACTATCTGCCCATCCTCAAAACTATAACTGAAGATCTCAGAAAATGGAACAAACCACAATTTTCCTGGTTCGGCCGCGCAGCCATCCTAAAAATGAACATTCTCCCCCGTATCTTATACATTCTACAAACCATCCCCATAAAACTCCCCCCGTCCTAGCCTACAAAAGGCTTTCCACACAGTTTCTATGGAAGCAAAAACATCCGAGAATAGCATATGACTTCCTCACACGGCCGAAAATAAAAGGGGGCATTGGCCTTCCAGATCTCAAAAGATATTACTGGGCTTGTCATCTTACTAGAATCGTAGACTGGACACTACACAGCCATTGCAAAGACTGGGTCAGATTAGAGAACTCAATGTCCCCCATACCACTACGATCAACACCCTGGCTGTCGCCTAACCACATCCCCCCCACACTAAAGGTACATCCTCTCATCGACCCGACACTCCGCTTGTTTAAGGAAACTTGTAAAAAACTACACGTTTCCTCCGACCCGGGACCCTTAACCCCCGTAAGACTTAACCCTGCCTTCCCCCCTGGTATGTCTGCGCAGTTTTTAGCACAAAGCTGGCAACATCCAGAAATACTAGCACACCAATTTTTTCATGGCGGCTCTCTCCTAGATCGCCTTGCATTAGTACCCACTCACACCGACAACCCTCTCCCACTCTGGACCTACTTTCAAATCCGCCATTTCTTACAAGAGATCAATCGCGACTCCTCCGTCACAAGACCATTAACCCCATTTGAACAACTATGCTCCCAATCTAGCCCCCAACAACATTTAATCTCCAATATCTACACTATGTTATTTGCAGATATATCCCCTAAGGATGGGAAAGCCCTCAATACATGGGAAAGAGAAACACACTTAGACCTATCAGAAGACCAATGGGAACGTATATTCACAATAGCCCATAAAGGCTCCCTAAATGTCTCCATTCAGGAGAACAACTACAAGACAATAACACGCTGGTATAAAACCCCAGCAATCTTAAACAAATACGACTCCTCCTATCCCAACAAATGCTGGAGATGTGCTGAAGAACCGGGCACGTTGCTACACATTATGTGGTCATGTCCAGCAATCCAATTATTTTGGTTACAAGTCCGAGAGCTCACAGAATTAATATCCACATATACATTAGACCACACACCAGCCCAATGTCTCTTCCATCACTCAGCTATGCCAGCACACCACTATCGTAAGACCCTGATCTTGCCTCTACTCAACGCAGCTAAATTGTGCATTCCTAGGCACTGGGGCTCTCCTCAAGTACCGACCATCTCAGAATGGTTTACACAAATCAACAAAATAGCTGAAATGGAAGAACTAATTTTCATTGCTCGAGATTCCCCAGACAAATTCTCTAAGACATGGGCATGCTGGACGCATTTCCGGACAACCGACAGGTATCTAACATTGATGAACTAACCCATGACCATATCATACCCATACATGAAAAGCACCTACTGATTACGCTACTCCGTAATCCCCACCCCCCCCCTTTTTTTTTTTTTTTTTTTCTTCTATCTCAGGCAACATGGGCCTCCCACCCCTACCCAAGGGACGAGTATGGGAGACCACATGTTCACATTCCGCTTTGAAGCATCTGACCCCAGATGTCTCGCATACCTGACCCCCACCACCCTAAAGCGATAACATTTCAAAACCACATACCAACTAACGGAGACCGAGGAGACAATCTCTAACCCCTCCTGACCCTTCTTCTCCAGCCCCGTCCCCTTACCTTCCCACACCTCCCCTCGCATATTACCCTTACCCTCCACCCCTCTACCCCCCACCATCCACCAAAACCCAGTATTGGAATCTGTTGCGACTCGGGTGCCCTAATTAGACCACCCGACCAGCAACCTCATACGCCTTCAGACCGAATTTTCATACAGACACCCGCACCATTATTCGCAATCTCAGATTCTCTCTCGAATAGTCTCTCCACAAGATAGGACAATGTGCTTTGGTACTTGAAAATACTCATTCTAAGGTTTATTCAATATGACTCATATTACCATACCTAACACTTAATCCCCATCTAGATCCTATACTAAATGCTTATGAAAACCTAGATGATACCAGGAAGTTGAATATGTACTGTATGTCTTCTCACAACAACCATTGTTCATTGTTCATTTGTTCACTTGTTATCTGATTTCTAAACGAATGTATGATGATTCTGTAACCTTGATTTTTTCTTCAATAAAAATTCATTTTGGAAAAAAAAAATGCACTATTAAAAGAAGAACATCACTCATAATTATTTTATAAAACTATAAACAAACTCCCAATCCCCATGCATGCAGGCAGGTTGAGGTTGGGTCCACCAGATGGCCCATATAAGATTGTTGTTCTTTAAAATACTTCCAGGAAAGAGGATGATTTCAGTTCCTTCCTGGCAAGAACCCAAATATATGGTGGGAGGAGCTTAGACAGAGAGAGCCCTGGCAATGGGAAGGAATGTCATGTGAGAGATGAGCACCTAAGGGACAGTGACTTTAAAACCCTTAAATTGGCGTATTACAGTATTTGAAGGAAGAATACTGTGTTGGGGTCTAAGACCTGTATTGGTTGTATTACCACTTTGTATCGGAAGTAAAGAAGTTCATCTACGTGTGGCCTTAGTGTGCAGTTATCCGGGTATCATTGTAGATGTGGTGAGAGAGAGAACGAGAGTTGTCAGTGATGTCAGCTGGCTTATTGTCACTCTGATGTACCAATAAACGACACTTCAAGGATTACAGTTTTGCCGACTCTTCTTACTACTGTTGCATTGGAGTGTGTTGGGGCACCTGTGAGTGAACCTGGTGTATGGATTGAGTTGTCCCTGCAGAAAGCGCTGTTACATTTCTTCTTTTCCATGTCAGCTGGCTGTGGAGCTCTAGAAGGATGAGTGCCAGCATCTGGATACCCTTGGGAGTGAGGTGGTAAAGCCACTCAGCCTGGAGGGTGGAAGGGAGCCTAGTCTCTGGCCACCACCTACACATCGAGCAGAATTAAAAAGCTAGGGCTCGTGTTGCCCGGATGTTGAGGGTGTTCTGGCTGCTTACTGTGGCCACATGTGCGACAGATTGTCACCCGCCAACATGCAGCAAACAAAATTGCAATCATAAACCTCAACATCTAAGAGCAGCTAAACATGAACCCTAAGACAGAGCTACAAGTGTGACATCATCACACTAGGGATGTTCCTAGGAGAAGTAATATTGATCTGTATTAGCCACAGAGAACGGTATATGTGAATTTGATAAGCGATCCATCAGCCTAGATGAATAAACTTTTTTAATGGAATGCACAATGACGTGTCTTTGTTTTGTGGAGCTGTGGTGGGACTGTTGCTATACCTATGGAGGAGGAGGAGGAGGAGGAGGACTAACTCTTGAGAGGCTGGTGTGACTACATACCTTAGAAGCTGTGCCAAGAGAAATCCTTAAGGAGAGAGGATAGAGGATTTAAAGGGTTCTAAAGGCAGAAGTTTGTTTTTACCTTAAAGAGGAAGTATAGTCTTCCTCTTTAATTCTACCTACAGGTAAGCCTATAATGAGGCTTACATGTAGGTACTGTAAATATCTCCTAAACTTGAACCGTTTAGGAGATATTTACTATATACGCTGCCGCCGATGCCTGCTTGTGCTGTTTCTTAAGGACCCGTGCTGTGACTGGCGGCACATGCGTAGGAGTGCCGTAATTGTGGCTCCGGTCAAACCCGGAAGTAACTCCAGGAAACATGTTGGCCGTGTGATTGGCGCCGATCCAGGGCTTCGTTCTAAGGTAAGTATTTCATAATGAGTTCGTATGTGATACATACTAGCTCATTGTGCCTTTGTCTTGCAGGTTGTTTTTTTTTTTTTGGAGGGGGGGGGGGGGGGGGGTTGGAGGTTTACAACCTCATTAATACAAGAGAAATTTTTGGGGCCTTGAAAAAACACATCTAGTTTTTCTCCCAGCATAGGCAAGAAAACTCAAATTTAAATAACTTTAGGCAAAATCATGACTTTCAGATTGGAAAAACCTTAGCATTGGCTTCCCCTGAACACCTAGAGTCAGAAAGGGTGGAGGAGGTGGGCCTAGTGGCTCATCATTGGAAGGGCCGCCGTCTGAACCCAAAAGAGCAGGCAGTTTATTGATGATGCCATGCAAGAAGATGTCAGCAGGGTACCAAGAGGGGGGCAGAAGAGAAGAGGATCTCTGCAGGACAACGCTTTCCCTGGGTGGATGAGTATCTTAACTGTGCTCTGCAATCAGGTAAGTATGGGTGGAAGGGGAAAGATCCACTTTAATTAAGGCTATATGTGTTTTAGTTGAATTCCCCATCATGTGGAGGGGCATTAAAAAAATAAAAATAATATACAGTATATATACTGTATATATATATATATATACATATACACAGTATCTCACAAAAGTGAGTACACCCCTCACATTTTTGTAAATATTTTATTTTATATTTTCATGTGACAACACTGAAGAAATTACACTTTTCTACAATGTAATGTAGTGAGTGTACAGCTTGTATAACAGTGTAAATTAGCTGTCCCCTCAAAATAACTCAACACACAGCCATTAATGTCTAAACCGCTGGCAACAAAAGTGAGTACACATATGATATTAAAGCCCTATAAACATTATAGATTTCTCTTTTTTATCTTTATACTTTTTTGTTTTTGTACAAAAAAAAAAAAAAGATTGAAGATTTGTCTCTCACGGTTGTGCGGCAACTTTATTTTTAGGAAGTTATATATTTAACCATTCTCTATTACAATGCACATTTTTATTGCAACACAGGCTATCATTTTCCTGCCAGCTTCTGCGGCGGATTTAAGAAAAGCTCCTGCCAGATATGGATTCCCTAATGCACAACTGGATAAAATATTAGTGGATTTCAGATCAGAATTAGTTATCTGAAAGGTCATGCTGAACTCATGATAGACAGGCAAGCTGAGGGATAGAAAGAATGAGAAATAAATAAATAGAGAAAGAGATAGATAGAGAGATAGATAGAGAGATAGATAGATAGATAGATAGATAGATAGATAGATAGATAGATAGATAGATAGATAGATAGATAGATAGATAGATAGATAGATAGATAGATAGATAGATAGATAGATAGATAGATAGATAGATAGATAGATAGATGGATGTGATGCCGCGTACACACGATCAGAATTACGGCAGAAGACCGATGAGATGCGACCGTGTGTATGCTCCGTCTGACTTTTGCTGGCCGAATTTCGGCCAGCAAAAGATTTAGAGCATGTTCTCAATTTTTCCGACGAAAAAAAGTTTCTATCGGAAATTCCATTTGTGTATATGCAATTCTGATGTGCAAAATTCCGATGCATGCTCGGAAACAATTTGACGCATGTTCGGAAGCATTAAAATTCCTTTGTATAGTGCCATTGTACCTGTTGTACGTCGCCACGTTATTGACCGTCGGAATTTGGTGTGACCGTGTGTATGCAAGACAGTTTAAGCTGAATTCCGTCGAAAAAACCTTCAGACTTAATTCCGACGGCAAAACCGGTCGTGTATACGGCATCACACTTTACATGGGAATTTTCCCCGTCAGCAAAGCTTCACCACATTCTCTAAACTCCTTTGCAAAGGGTAACTTTTATTTCAAAGTGAACCGTCTCTCTGCCTTTAGTAAATCAACCTCATAGACTCAGGCAAGCAATGAGATAGAATGACGCAGAATGTCAGAATGCTGGGATTAAACCGCACAATTAGGTTCTACACAATATAGTACTGCATAGTCTTTATCCACAAAAAAACATACAATACAAGATATTTTCTTGAAAGCTTTCTAAGAGATGAAGGAAGTACATAGCAAAAGGATAAACACACATAACAATTTGCACAAACAATAGTTACATAAACACTTAAGAGGAGTAATAAATACCAATAAAATGTCTAATAATAAGTACATGTAAAAAGTTATATAAGTACAGTGTGAGTCATAGGATGCTAAAGAACAAGAGAAAGAGAGAGTGAAAGAGAGGGAAAGAGAGAGGAAGAAAGTGAGAGCGAAAGAGAGAGAGGAGAGAGAGGGGAGAGGGAGGGAGAGAGAGGGGAGAGAGGGAGGGAGAGAGGGGGGAGAGGGAGGGAGAGGGGGGAGAGGGAGGGAGGGAGAGGGAGGGAGAGGGAGGGAGAGGGGGGAGAGGGAGAGAGAGAGAGAGAGAGAGAGAGAGAGAGAGAGAGAGAGAGAAAGAAAGAAAGAAAGAAAGAAAGAAAGAAAGAAAGAAAGAAAGAAAGAAAGAAAGAAAGAAAGAAAGAAAGAGAGAGAGACTTCCTGTCCCATAGCCAAACAGGGAAATTAAGGGAATTCCTTGGAGACACTCAGGTCACCAGAACCAGTGTCCCCCCATTGGAAAATATCCCTTCTATTACTTTTCTAGAGACAACCCATAATTTGGGATTTTCTACTGGATAAATAGAGAAGGTGAATCTCCCTAGCAGGAGCACAGTCAGCAATAAACGTTGATGTAAGGAATAGAAAGCTGCTCTTACCCTTAACCCCTTGGTGCCAGCAGTACGCAAATATGCAGCCTCTTAATGCTCGGTCCTTAGCGCTAAGGGGCCGCATATTTGCGTGAATTTCTACCAATACAACTGTGCCAAGAGCATGCACGTTGCTTGCTCCTGGCACAGTTACCATATACTAACTGAAAGCTAGGAGTGATCGGGAGTTTTTGGACCACGTAACCACCATGACAGCCAATCATGGCGGTCACATGCTCTTAAGCCCCGCCTCCCAGTGTCATAAACCTCTTAAAAGGCCAGGAGGCGCCGGCGCTAAGAGTTTAAAATAATAATTTAATTAATCCAATCCCTGTGTTAAAAAATCAACACACCAATTCATATATCGTATACAAATTGATACATGGAAACATGGATGTTTTTTGAAAGTGCAAATTTCCATAAAGTGCAATCCTCAATAATAAATTGCAATGGTGCAAATAACTGTGCAATACACTTGTACCGCAAATTTCTTTAAAATAAATTAAATTAAAGTGACTTGTGCTCTGTGTGTGCTCCACTCCAATCGATTCCACTTGTGTCAACACCAGTATTCCATCCAGGGACTGTACTCATTAAGGCCCCTTTCACACTGGGGCGGTTTGCAGGCACTATTGCGCTAAAAATAGCGCCTGCAAACCGACCTGAAACAGCTGTTGCTGTGTCTTCAGTGTGAAAGCCCGAGGGCTTTCACACTGAATTGGTGCGCTTGCAGGACGCTGGAAAATGTCCTGCAAGCCGCATCTTTGGCTCGCTGTAGGAGCGGTATATTTACCGCTCCTATAGCGCCCGTTCCCATTGAAAACAATGGGGCAGCGCTCCGACACCCGCCCGCAAAATGCAGCTGCAGCAGCGTTTTGTGGGCGGTATTAACCCTTTTCCGCCGCTAAAACGACAGTAAAGCGGCACTAAATATAGCGCCGCTTTACCGCCAGCGCCCCCAACGCCCCAGTGTGAAACTAGCCTAATGGTTGTTGACTTCCTGAACATATGCTTATAAAGGTCAATACAGGCTTTTTGTCACAGGCCCACTGTGCCACTGTACCGATTATGCCATCAACCAAGGAACTCCATATGTTAATCTTATGTAACGGCAGTAAAGAAGCTGGGAAACAATATTCATAGCGTAAAACTGTTTATTAAAATTCCCCAAAAATAAATAATTATACTCACAAATGAGATTGCCTGTCCTTGCACACAGAGCAATCTGCCAAATGCTTTCACAAGAATGCCGCCGCTCCAATCCACATAGGGGCCGGCGTGCATTCCAAAGAGGAAAAATTACATAACTGGAAGATCCTGCAACTACGCATTTCTTCATAGGACGTCATCAGGCACTGACATTCATTCTACTCCTTCTGCACTCAAGAAAAGTTTTGCCTTTAGTTATACTTTAACTTGTCTTGATACTTTAACCTGTTGACAATAAAGCTGCTGCTGATACATATTGTCTCCACCTGAAAAACCACACTCCCTAAACATGTTTTATCTCAAAGGGGATAACTCACAAGGATACAGTGGGTCACAGTGCATACTCTATCCTGATGAGCAAGCCCCATTGGGGTGAAACACGCAAAATACCCCCCCAAGGAGCCGCAAGTAGACTTGGATCACCACCCTGCACAACCAGGCACACCAAATTTCTACAGGGACTCCAGAGTAAGAGAACAGTCCGTGACTTTTTTTATTTTTTGTTTATTGTAGAATAATAACTTGGATAGGAATGGGAGATTATGGGATGCCCATTTGACTTCAGAGCAAACTTCAGGGACAACTCTTCCTATATACAGTCTCTATATACAGCTCCTTGTCTCCCTCCAGCACTCACTTGCTTGCAGAACCTAGCTGGTGCACTGTAAATGTCTGACAATAACTTAGTCAGATTGAAGCAATAGCCCATTACAGGCAGGAACCCGATGCCCCTTGGTTGTGTAGAAAAGTTTAGTGTCCAGCTTACATTCCTCCTGTGGCTATTGATCCCAGCACCACCTCATCAGGAACTGCCAACCCACCTGGCTGCAGCTGCCCCTTTCACTAGCCCTCCAGTCTAACCTCTCCCCACAGTCCTCCAGACTGACACTCACCAGCGAACCCAGCTGACTCTCAGGAGATCTCCATGACAAGCTGACCTGCTCCTGCTGTCCTCTCTCCTTGCTCCCGTGCCTCCAGGAAAGGTTTCCTCCATGTGTTTT
Organism: Lithobates sylvaticus; assembly: GCA_028564925.1. Classification (NCBI taxonomy): domain Eukaryota; kingdom Metazoa; phylum Chordata; class Amphibia; order Anura; family Ranidae; genus Lithobates; species Lithobates sylvaticus. The sequence goes on from CM053031.1 coordinate 38,259,355, forward strand.
AGAGGGAATCTTCCAGCACCCAATCCCCAAGCCTGAGGTAACCCCCCCAGAGTAGGGGACACCCTCAAGGGCCACTGACAGCCTCCTCTGCACTCCATCTTCCACACAACTGCCTTGCTGGCATGGCTCATGTATATTTATAAAGGAAAGCTGGGGATTGGCTTAGGCCTCATGCAGGGCAGCCCCTCCTTGCTCCCACCCTCCAGCTCTGGAAGATTCTCCTTGCTCCCACCCTCCTTTCCTCCATGTGTTTTAGAGGGAATCTTCCAGCACCCAAGCCCCAAGCCCCAAGCCTGAGGTAACCCCCCCCCCCCCAGACTAGGGGACACCCTCAAGGGCCACCAACAGCCTTCTCAGCACTCCATCTTCCACACAACTGCCTTGCTGGCATGGTTCTTATATATTTATGAGGTAAGCTGGGGATTGGCTGAGGCCTCATAAATATGCAGGGCAGCCCCTTCTTGCTCCCACCCTTCAGCTCTGGAAGTTTCTCCTTGCTCCCACCCTCCAGCTCTGGAAGTTTATACATATTTCAGACCAGGGGAAAGTGCCAAAGGGAGCAGCCCCTGAGTCCCAGCCCAAGCTTGGTCCGTAGCCAAGCTAAAATTTTCCTACACTAACAACTACTTCTAGCACATACTAGAGGGTGCTATGCATGTTTAGAGAGTGTTGTTTTTCAGGTGGAGACAATATGTATGCAGCAGCTTTATTGTCAAAAGAATAAACTATCAAGACGAGTTGATGACAAAATGTGACTTATATGTGGTATACGCAATTTCATTGGCCAATTATCTCTCTCTAAAAAAAGAAACTTTTTAATTGCTATTCAGGAACTGCATGGCTACCTTTAGAAGGCTGTTAGCTGTATAAATAGGTTGAAAACTGATCAAAAGAAGATAAGTCCCAGAATAAATGAAAGAAAAAAAATCTGTGTTAATAATTTATTGGTGCATTTAGCAATAACTGCTGTCAACAAGGTAAACTTCTATGGCTGCTCTTAGATAACAAGACGCCAAAATGTTTTAATCAAGACAGTTCAAGAAGGAAGCTCACTAGAGGCGAATGCTTCTTTTTATCGTGACGGAATAGGACATTGGAGGAAAATAACGTAATCTCAGACTGGAAGTCATCGATCCTTAAAATGAATGTTGGGTTTGGAATATGCATAAGTTAACGTTTCCATCATCTGCCTACAAAAAGCTGCAACCTAATTGTCTTCTAAAAGTGTCTCATCATGAAAGGCGCTTTCCTCTCTTTTGACTAAGAAAAAAAAGTAGATTAAAACAACCGGAACAAAAGGTGAGACTTTACAAAGCTTCTGCCATAATCTGGAAAGATACAGGATGAGGGACGTGTGGTGCTTTCTAAACAGAAAACAGCAGGCAGAGAGCTCATGCCTTAGATAGAACTCCAGACAAATATGTTCCACCTACCAAAATAACTGTACATTTTGTTCAGAGGGTGACACCATTGTTCAGTTTCTTTAGCTTAGAAGCTTTCTTTGTCACCCTGTAATGATCAATTTTGAAGCATCACTACCAGCTGGACGTTCTTCAGCATTGAAGCTCAAGTCACACTGCAGTGCACACCTGTTCTCATTAGGAGTGCTAAAAGAATATGTGACACCAACATTTTATAGTTCTGATATGTGCATGTATCATGTATTTGTATGAAAAAGTATCTTGTTATTTTTGTGTTGCTTCCTTTGTGTTCCTGCTAGTCCCCTGTTTTCCTATTGAAAACTGACCACACTAGGCATGAACACACAGTGTGGTCAGTTTTCTGGCTGTGCTGGAAACTCAGCCAGCTCTCTCTCCTTTTATGAATACACAATTGTTTTGCCTTTCATTTCTATTTTAACCATCCTGGTGGTATTCCTGAGTGTGGTTCGGGGTTAAATTTCAGTACCATTAGCAGTAACCCCGGGCCACATTGCACCCCCGGGATTGCATTGCAGCATCCTGGTACAATATACTTACCTTGTCCCCAGGATCCTGCAATGTGTCCTCTGCTGGATCATAGACATGTGCAATTAGTTTAGTTTTTTTTCGTTTTTCGTTTTTTTTCCATTTTTTTCGTTCGTTCGTTTTCGTACGAATGAACGAATCGTTCGAATCGAACAAATCCGAATAACGAATCGTTTGAATCGTACGAATCCGATTAACGAATCATTCGAATCGAACGAATCCGAAAAGCAACGAAAATCCGAAAAAAGGAACAACGAAAATGAACGAAAAAATTTGTACATTCGTAACTTTTTTTTTGTTGAATTGGTAATTTTCCGTGTCCCTTACAATGGTGCTGCTTAACGTGCTTCGAATGGATTGAACGAAAAAATTTGTACATTCGTAACTTTTTTTTTCGATTCGTAACTTTTTTTTTCGATTTGTAAATTATTAAAATGTAATAATAGCATACACATTACATAAAATTATGAATTATGCTCCGATTTCGAATAAACGAAAAATAAACGAACGAAAAAACGAATCCACGAAAAATAACTCTTACAAATGTACGAATAGTTACGAATACGAACAACGACGACTTACGAATGTACGAATCGTTACGAATACGAACAATGACGACTTACGAATGTACGAATCGTTACGAATCAACGGAAACAAAAAAAACGAAACGAAAATAAACAAATTTTTTTGTTGTGCACATGTCTACTGGATCATCTGCCCAATGTCCTGAGTTCCGGGGCTCCGTTCCATGTGAGCGTTGCGACTCATGGGGGTGGAGCCCGGCGGCATATCCAAAAAGTACAAAAAAAACATAACACATACAGTACACTGTAATTTTACAAATTACATTACTGTATCAAATTATTTCACATCCCTTTTATCCCCAGTGCTTTGTTCAGTCCCCTGCATGCAGTTTTACATTATATATACTGTTCTTTTTGCCTGGAAAATTGAGAGTGTCCATAACAACCAAAAAGTGTCCCTTTACGTCAAAAGTGGTTTTAGACCAACTAGAAAACAGCGATAGTAAATTAGAATCACTTGCAGAATTGAGCGATAGTGATTTGTGGGGAAATTAATTGTATTATTATTATATTATTATTTTTTATAATTATTTATAGTTATTTATTATATTATAATTTATGATTTCGTATTTCAAACTTTATCATACCTGGGATGTCTGCTATACTCTTGTTTGGACAGATTTAAGTGAGTTATTCCTAAGAATTACAGGCCTACAATATAAAACGGCAAATTTCCATGCAAAACAATATACTGCTTTGAGATTCAAAAATCTGACATAATCATACCGCCAGGGAGGCTACAGTGAATGGGTTGCTTTAGAAGGTGAGGATTCCCAGTTACTTTAACCGCTTGCCGACCAGCTCACGCCAATATACATTGGCAGAAGGGCACATACGGGCATATTAACGTACCTGTATGTTACCCTTTCAGAAGCGGTTTGCGGGCGCGTGCGCTGCAAGCTCCTTGATTAGGATCGTGGGTCCCATGGACTCAAAGTCCATGGGGATACCCGTGATCATCTCATGGAGAGGAAGAACAGGGAAATGCTAATGTAAACAAGCATTTCTCCGATCTGCCTAGTGACAGGACACTGATCACAGCTCCCTGTAATCGGGAGTGGTGATCAGTGTTACACACACACAGAGCCCCTCCCCCCACAGTTCGAATCACTCCCTAGGACACACTTAACCCCTACAGCACCACCTAGTGGTTAACCCCTTCACTGCCAGTCACATTTACACAGTAATCAATGCATTTTTAATTGCACTGATTGCTGTATAAATGTGAATGGTCCGAAAATAGCACCAAAAGTGTCCGATCTCTCCGCTATATCCTCTCCGAAGCAAAAATAAAAAATAATGTGTTTTTTTTCAAAATTGTCGCTATTTCTTTGTTTATAGCACAAAAAATAAAAACCGCAGAGGTGATCAAATACCACCAAAAGAAAGCTCTATTTGCGGGAAAAAAAAAGGACGTCAATTTTGTTTGGGTGCCACGTCGCACAACAGCGCAATTGTCAGTTAAAGCGATGCAGTGCCGAATCGCAAAAAGTGCTCTGGTCTTTTGGCAGCCAAATGGTCCGGGGCTGAAGTGGTTAAAATAGACTTTAGCAAATACAACCTGATCAAATGGTCTGTCTGTCTGATTCCATTTTGAATTGCTTACTTTAAACTATTTGGGCTGTATTGGTTCTCCATCATAATAAGGCCCATGGACCATTGCAGTTAGCCCTACTCACTTCTCACTCTAAAAAATAAAAATAAAAAAAATAAATGAAGAACAGTAGCCATGTCAAGGTAAAAAAGTTACATAAAGGTGCCCTCCCAGAGAAGATCTCTTATATTCACCTTTCTCTGTCTCCTACTATCTATTGCAGCTTTGTAGCCTCAAATCAATCAATCAGTCTTCATTTAGCACTTCTGGGATTGTCAGATGTCTCCCCTGCTGCACACAGTGGTTCCATACATTGACTCCTGCAACAGTGCTGTGTCCTGCTGTATATTTTTTTTTTTTGGGGGGGGGGGGGCAAACAAGACACCCGTCACCATCCCCCCCATCCTGCGTTTCTTCCTCCTCCTCGGCGGCTTCCTTCCTCCTTCCCTCGGTGGCTAATATGATCGATTCTCCTCTCGGCTAGTCAGGTCGTAAGACCCCCTTCCTGATTGGCCAGGAGGAAAATCAGGAAGATAATAGTGAATATTAATTCGCTATTGTCACACAACCAGGTGGGCTCAGGGCGCAGTGCTCTGCACCCCGGCCCATGCCTTTTTGAAGCCAATTAGAGCCTCAGACTCTAATCATGTGCTTCTAGAAAAAAAAACACTGAAATCCATGCTTCCGGTCAGGGGGAACTGACCATTCGGCCACTCGGGCACTGCCCGAGGGCCCCGGGCCACTAGGGGGCCCCATCAGGGTTGCCAGCCTCAGTAAAACCAGGGACAGTATGTAAAAATCTGTGTATTATTTTAAATCTGTCTCTGAAATGTCCCTTACCGACATCCTTTTGGTCTAAAAATCCAGAGAATATAGCTGCCCCACCTCTCCAGTACCTTCTCAGCTAATAGAAACATATCTGTGTATACTGTGTGTACATGTATGTGTATACTGTGTGTGTGTGTATACTGTGTGGCCCCATAATCACTGATTGACTGGGGGCCCCATAATCTCCTATTGCCCGGGGGCCCCATGAGTTGTCAGTCCGTCCCTGCTTCCGGTGCCCTGCATGTAGTTTAGGGGCCAAACGTTATCGGCACATGCGCACTGAAGCAAGCTGAAGCAATGGCATGTATGCAGGAGTGTCGTCATCACGGCTCTGGCCAATTGCAGCGCCGGAGCCGCGATATCCGGAAGTAACCCCCAGGAGTGATGTCGCCGGCCGGTGCTGTGTACGGGCACCGCAGCGAGGGGTTCGATCTCATGTGAGTATTACATAATGAGCTAGTATGATATGCATACTAGCTCATTATGCCTTTGTCTTGCAGGTGTTAGTTTTTTTTTTCAAAGTGGGTTTACAACCACTTTAAGATAACAATAACAGTAAAATAAACCTACGGGTCCAGTGCTATCTTTCCATGTTCCGCAAATATTCTGGAATATGGCTTAATTCAAGCATTATGGATAGGACTTTCTGTGCAAAGCTGTGAACCCAAACTTTGTTAAAAATGTTCTTAAAGCGGGATTCCACCCTAAAGTGGAACTCCCGCTTTTCGGAACCCTCCCCCCCTCCGGTGTCACATTTGGCACCTTTCAGGGGGGAGGGGGGTGCAGATACCTGTCTAAGACAGGTATCTGCACCCACTTCCGGCATAAACTCCCGTGGAAGTTTACGCAAGTTCCTGTCCCGGCGCGCTGTCTGCTGGGACACACACGTGTCCCGGCAGACAGCGCTGAAGATTCTCATTGCGCCGCGCGACTCGCGCATGCGCAGTAGGGAATCGGGAAGTGAAGCCACTTCCTGATTCCCTCACCGAGAATGGCGCCGGCTACAGCAGAGAGCCGAGCGAGCGATTGGCCTCTGCTGCCGACACCGCTGGAACCAGGGACAGGTAAGTGTCCATTTTTTAAAAGTCAGCAGCTGCAGTATTTGTAGCTGCTGGCTTTTAAAAAAAAATTTTTAAGTACAGTCCCGCTTTAACCGGAAAAAAACAAAAAAAACAAAACAAAAGCAGAGACCACATCTAAGAACTGGTAAGCTGCAATATACTACATCTTGATTCTCGGTTTTAGTTATCCTTTAAGATGTTTTTCATAGGCACCGATTATATTTTAGGATTGCTTTGAAAATTGGAATGTGATAGGGGATACATGAAGCTTTCTTTACTGCTGCGTATTACACACATTTCAGATTTTTTTTTTCTGCTTTTAGTACAGCTGCAGTGTTTGCTGGAGACCATTAGTAGCTCAGTGATTGCTTTCAGCTGTTGCCTGGAACTGCTCTTTAAATACAAACGTCCGTAACACCGTAATAACAGATCATATATGAACATTGGGAAGAAGATGCACTCTTTAGTTTTTACTTTGAGAAATGACTGTAGTCACACAGAGTCAGGACGGCCATCTGTTATATTCAGCAATATGGCTTCATTCAAGGATTATGGATAGAACTTTCTGTGCAAAGTTGTGTTTCCAAGCTGTTCTTGTCAGCCTTAAACCCATTGCCATGATGCATTTTAATATCAATCAGGGGAAGCTGAGACTGACAAAAGTCCACATATGGGTGACAAGCTGTTTCTTCCATAAATATTTTTACATTATTCCAATCAAGGCTTCAAAAGGGATTTGAGTTTGCAAATGCTTACCATCCTACTGACTGATAGAGTCAGAAAATAGATGTGATGATTACAATATTATGATTTGTCTTGTTCACTTAAAGGGGGCTTCTCCCTTTAGTTTCCCATTACTTACAGTACTTATAAAAAAGAAAGATGATGATCGGAGTTAGGCTTTTAAATCACAAACAACCAAGTTGTGGAACGGGCATGTTCCATATTTAACTTATAGTGTTCATTTCACAATGGCAAGGTTGGAATATTATTAACAATGCTAAAGAAGTATTTTAGTGGACAGTATGTTGTGGAGGGAATGACATGGGGTGGAACAGAAGAGAAGTTAGGGGATATGATGATGGACAGTGTATGACAGACAGGAGTGCAGAGGGTAGGGTGATGGGCAGTGTATGCTAGAAAGGAGTGCAGAGGTTATGATAATGGGTAGTGTATGATGGTGAGGAAAGCAGAGGTTATAATGATGGAAAGTATATGATGGAGTGGAGTGCAGAGGTTATGATAATGGGCAGGGTATTTTAGAGAAGAGTGCAGATGGTATGATGATGGGCAGTGTATGATGGAGATGAGAGCAGAGGTTATAATTATGGGCAGTGTATGCTAGAGAAGAACACAGAGGGTATGGCAGCTGCCAATGCTTGTTGGAGAGCTGTGCAGAGGATATGATGATGGGCAGTGTATCCTAGAGAGGAGTGCAGAGGGTGTTATAATGGTCAGTATATGCTAGAGAGGAGTGCAAAGGGTGGGCAGTGTATGCTAGAGAGGAGTGCAGAGGATATGACGACAGGCAGTATATAATGGACAGGAGTGCAGAGGTTATGATGATGGGCAGTGTATTCTAGAGAGGAATACAAAGGGTATGATGATGGGCAGTGTATGCTAGAGAGGAGTGAAGAGGGTATGATGATGGGCAGTGAATGCTAGAGCAGAGTGCAGAGGATATGGTGGCAGGCAACGCTTGTTGGAGGTGTGCAGAGGGTATGATGATGGGCAGAGTATGCTAGTGAGGAGTGCAGAGGCTGTTATAATGGTCAGTATATGCTAGAGAGGAGTGCAAAGGGTGGGCAGTGTATTCTAGAAACAAACGAGAAAAAGAGGCGCCTCTGGGTGCTGACTGTAAAACAGTTTTTTAATCAAACAGATAGTTGTAAGCAAAACTCAAATTTTAGTAGTGAATATAAGGCATGGTATGGTCCCATACAACGGGGGGCATTAGTGTGGTCAGTCCCTGGGCTGGGGTGGATGTGCTGTCCCTATGCTCATCTCCAGCACCACTAGATGATGTCCCTGTGTATGCTAGAGAGGAGTGCAGAGGATATGATGGCGGGCAGTATATGAGGAACAGGAGTGCAGAGGTTATGATGATGGGCAGTGTATTCTAGAGAGGAATACAAAGGGTATGATGATGGGCAGTGTATTCTAGAGAGGAATACAAAGGGTATGATGATGGGCAGTGTATTCTAGAGAGGAATACAAAGGGTATGATGATGGGCAGTGTCTGCTAGAGAGGAAGGAAGAGGGTATGATGATGGGCAGTGTATGCTAGAGAAGAGTGCAGAGGATATGGTTGCTGGAAACGCTTGTTGCAAACTTGTGCAGAGGGTATGATGATGGGCAGAGTATGCTACACAGCAGTGCAGAGGATATTATAATGGCAAGTATATGCTAGTGGGGAATTCAAATGGTATAGTGATGGGCAGTGTATGCTGGAGAGGAGTGCAAAGGGTATGATGATGGGCAGTGTATGCTAGAAAGCAGTGCAGAGGGTATGATGATGGGCAGTGTATGATGGAGAGAAGAGTAGAGGTTATAATGATGGGTAGTGTGTGCTAGAGAGGAGAGCAGAGGGTATGACGGTGGGCAATGTGTGCAGGAAGGTACAATACAGGGACAGGTGCGTCCAATCTATGGACACACTGTATTCAAGATGCAATGTATGCTACAGTGGAGTCCAGAGGGTATGATGGCAGGCAATGCTTGTTGGAGAGGGTGAAAGATGGTATTTTGGTGGGCAGTTTGTGCAGAAAAGAAGTGGGGTGGGTACAGTACATGGATAGGTATGTCCAATGTATAGACATACTGTATGTAGACACAGTGTATGCTAGAGAGGAGTGCAGAGAGTATGACAGTGGGCAATGCTTGCTGGACAGGAGTGCAGTGGGTATGATGATGGGCAGTGTATGCTAGATAGGAGAGCAGAAGGTATAACAGGTCAGCAGGTAACGACTGTTGGGAAGGATTGCAGAGGGTATGATGGTACACAGTTTTTGCAGGAAAGGAGTGGGGTGCATACAGTACAGTGACAGTTGCGTCCAGCAATCAGGGCAAGGACGTGAATCCACTCCCTCCTCCACTGCTGCTAATAAATTATATAGAATGAGCATGCCACACTCGATGTGTTATTCCCCCTTTGCTCTGGTTGCCCATGTTTGGTATTTCCTTTTCATTGAGTATGCACAACCAATTACTTGCTTCCAAACAGGTGGTTCAGCAGGCACGGTGCATATTTTGTGTCAGCTGTGGACAGCTGGAGCATGTTGTGACAGTAGTAACTGCCCGAGCAGACATGAAGCTGTTGAAGCTGTTGCCCATTATTTGTCAGCCACAGATCTGCAAAGTGTGTGCACAGGGGCTAGCACAGCTTGCCATGTAGAGTCCCACTGTATCACAGCACTGCACCCGGGGCGGCTGTCCTTCCTGCCCCCCTGTCCCAGCTCTGGGAGGATATGATGGTGGGCAGCATGTGCAGGAAAGTAACACAAAGGATATGACAGGGGTAGCAATAGCAGGAATGTAATGCGGAAGGGTATGACAGCATGTGCCGAAGAGGAGCAGGATGGTTATGATGGCGGGCAATATGTGAACGAAAGTAATCGGTGAAAGGTGTGTACAGGGGGGCAGTTTGGATAATATAATATCGGGAAGTATGTGCAGAACCATAGTGGTATGTACTGTATATATTTCAGCTTCACACTGATCTTCTTTGCCATGTGAATGCCAACATATATACTGTATGCATAGGTATACAGTATGTACGTATATAGATTTTTAAAATGTTTGGCAATTTTGAAATGGGCACAGACAGCGCCTTCTGCCTCGAGTGACAGGGAATAAATACATTTGTTCAAAAAAGGTCACTGTACTCAGCAATGCAATCTCACAGAACAAAATGAAATGATGGCACTGAGAATAGAAGAGTACACAAAAATCAAACACTTCCTGAAGATTTACACATTTCAACATTTGCAGTTGATATTTAAGTATCAGAAAGAGAACATTCGGCAGAACCATAAAATGAAAAGCCAACTAGGTGATCTTTGTTGTGCCTCCAACATAACATATTTAGAACTCATTTGTAACGTTCATAAGGTCAGAGGCCTCCATTAAGAAATAAAGAGAAAATATAGATTTCAGCTACAAAGTTAAAAAAAAAATAACTTCTTATGTTAGCCCTAAAATAGTCCATGGAGTCAGTAAAAACTCACGCAATGGTGTTCTTAACGTGTTACTAAACCCACAACAGTAAAATCAGTCTGTAAATGCAGTAAAGCATGTTTGTTATACTCACTGTGGAACCTAACGAGTTAATTGTGTGCATTGTGTAAAAAAGGCTGTTTGATCCTGTCTTCTATGATCCTCCCCTTCTTCCACAGTCCCCATTCTATCTCCTGATAGAACAGTGCCCTAGGAGGCACTATGCACATGCTCAGTTTGGTGTGTATTGCTAAAGCATTTTTTTATTTTTTTTGGCAGGGTGCATATGATCAGAACAGGGCCAATCAGCACTGACCAGGCAGAGGGTCAGGGGTCATACAGCCTCAGTCAGAGGCAGAGGAAAATGAAAACCCCTCCTGCAAACTTTACCAAGTGCTTGGCCAGACACTGATAGAAGTCACATGTCTGCTATATGCTGCTGATTACAGTACTCCCCCTAACAATGCCTTCATCTATTTTTTTATTTTCCAGGATGGAACCATTTTTAATGAGGCATTACACATGATCAACAAAAATTCTTGGACTGAGATGCCAGCTTAGAGATGGCTGGTCTGGTGGAAGTCTAGCCTAGGCCTTTAGTTAGACCTCAGTTAAAAATATGTCTTCAGTTCTGGAAACCTCACTTAGAAAAATATATTGATAAGATAGAACAAGTCCAGAGATGGGCAACAAAAATGGTGAAAGGTCTGGGCCGGAATAAAACATATCAATATATATATATACAGTGGTGTGAAAAAGTGTTTGCCCCCTTCCTCATTTCCTGTTCCTTTGCATGTTTGTCACACTTAAGTGTTTCGTGAACATCAAACCAATTTAAACAATAGTCAAGGACAACACAAGTAAACACAGAATGCAATTTGTAAATGAAGGTGTTTATTATTAAAGGTGAAAAAAAATCCAAACCATCATGGCCCTGTGTGAAAAAGTGATTGCCCCCTAAACCTAATAACTGGTTGGGCCACCCTTAGCAGCAACAACTGCAACCAAGCGTTTGCGATAACGTGCAATGAGGCTTTTACAGCGTCCTGGAGGAATTTTGGCCCACTCATCTTTGCAGAATTGTCCTAATTCAGTTACATTAGAGGGTTTTCGAGCATGAACGGCCTTTTTAAGGTCATACCACAACATCTCAATAGGATTCAGGTCAGGACTTTGGCTAGGCCACTCCAAAGTCTTCATTTTGTTTTTCTTCAGCCATTCGGTGGTGGACTTGCTGGTGTGTTTAGGATCATTGTCCTGCTGCAGAACCCAAGTTCGTTTCAGCTTGAGTACACGAACAGATGGTCGGACATTCTCCTTCAGGATCTCTTGGTAGACAGCAGAATTCATAGTTCCTTTTATCACGGCAAGTCTTCCAGGTCCTGAAGCAGCAAAACAGCCCCAGACCATCACACTACCACCACCATATTTTACTGTTGGTATAATGTTCTTTTTCTGAAATGCAGTGTTCCTCCAAAGAGTTCCACTTTTGTCTCATCGGTCCACAGAATGTTGTCCCAAAAGTCTTGGGGATCATCAAGATGTGTTGTGGAGAAATTGAGACGAGCTTTGATGTTCTTTTTGCTCAGCAGTGGTTTTCTCCTTGGAACTCTGCCATGCAGGCCATTTTTGCCCAGTCTTTTCCTGATGGTGGAGGCATGAACGCTGACCTTAACTGAGGCAAGTGAGGCCTGCAGTTCCTTGGACGTTGTTGTGGGGTCTTTTGTGACCTCTTGGATGAGTCGTCGCTGCGCTCTTGGGGTAATTTTGGGCGGCCGGCCACTCCTGGGAAGGTTCACCACTGTTCCATGTCTTCGCCATTTGTGGATAATGGCTCTCACTGTGGTTCGCTGGATTCCCAAAGCTTTGGAAATGGCTTTATAACCCTTTCCAGACTGATAGATCTCAATTACTTTCTTTCTCAATTGTTCCTGAATTTCTTTGGGTCTCGGCATGATGTGTAGCTTTTAAGGATCTTCTGGTGGACCTTACTGTGTCAAGCAGCTCCTATTTAAGTGATGCCTTGATTGTGAACAGGTGTGGCAATAATCAGGCCTGGGTGTGGCTAGAGAAATTGAACTCAGGTGTGGACAACCACAGTTATAGTATGTTTTAACAAGGGGGGCAATCACTTTTTCACACAGGGCCATGATGGTTTGGATTTTTTTTTCACCTTTAATAATAAACACCTTCATTTACAAATTGCATTTTGTGTTTACTTGTGTTGTCCTTGACTATTGTTTAAATTGGTTTGATGTTCCGAAACACTTAAGTGTGACAAACATGCAAAGGAACAGGAAATGAGGAAGGTGGCAAACACTTTTTCACACCACTGTATATATATATATGCAGGATCTTCTCCCGTACGGAATTTGATTACTTTGGTTTCACTGCACACTGTGATCTTCTCCCGTACGGAATTTGATTACTTTGGTTTCACTGCACACTGTGAGTTTTTCAGGGTGTGCTCTAGAAGCTACAACAAGTCAGTGGGAATTCTGCCCAGGAATGCCCACTCATCCACACTGACATCCACCCATTGAGGTATTGTGATTATTTCATAACTCCTCCCATGAGCAGCACACACACAGCCAATGCAAGAGCGGCACGGTTAAAGCCACGCCTCTCCTTGTTTACAGCAGTGATTGAGAGCGGCTCTTTGTCTCTCTTGTGAAGGATGTATGTGTGGCTATCTGAACGGCTGCATGCAGAGTTGTAGTACACATCGGGAGCGGCACGTAGAGATGAATCCTACAGGTCCTGGCAGCACAGAGATAATAGAAATAAGGCTGCACAGTCAGGGGAAAATTGAAAAAGGAGCTCCGAGGAGGAAATAAAAAAAAAAAATCTAATGCATGCAAGTTCTGTGATTTTTATCTCACTATAAATTGACTTTAATACCACTTTAATAAATTAAGAACCTTGTAAAGATAAGAAACACCCTATCACATAAGCATTAAATGAAAGAGCCATATGCACATTTGAAATCGTTAAAACGTAGCATCGAAAACAAAAAATAAGAGGAAAATTCTACTTTCTCTTATGTCAGCAATAAGCGTGCTATAGGCACAGCTCAGAGATCTGGCAACAACTCTCAGTAACTTTTTCTGACCATCAGCAGGAAACAAGTATAATCGCTGTACGTAGCTATCCATCTTACCCCGCTATCGGGTCCAGCGCAATCGCTTTCGGATTATGGAGATCAAGGTCCACCAAGGTGATGCACACAGTCCCATTGCGGCTACATGTAAAAATCCTGTCGTTCCCATGATCCACAAAGTAAAAGTTTCCAGTAATCCAGTCAATGACCATTTGCTGAACATCTGAGGAAACAAACAAAATAGACAATAATGAACGTTAACAAAGGAAGGCAAAATATTTAGACCAGATTTCTGAGCAAGACAAAACGCTTTTGCATTTTCTAAAGTTATATTTACAGAAGAATGGGTGATTTTGGCAAAAATACATTTTCAGCGAAATTGACGATTTTGCCAACATTTTGGTAAAAATTTTCTTAAATTTCTGCATGAGGAGTGCTGAGCAAAATCGGCCTAAAATAAAAAAAAACAATCACGTGACTATTTTCAATCAAAGCCTTGTGATCAACATTTTAAAGGTTCACGGGGAAAGAGCTAAAAATGAGGCATGTAAAACAGACAAAATATTTTGTGAGTTGGAAGGTCCCTGTTCATCATGACTTAGTAGGTAGAGGAGATGATAGAGCTGAGATAATATTTAGAGCAGGGGTGTCCAAACCTTTGACTTTCTGGGCCAAATTGGAAGAAGAGGATTTATCTTGGGCCGCACATAAAATACATAATATATATAAATATGTCTGATGAACTGAGAAAGTCGGGCAGATCACAAGTTAATGATCACTGATATAGATAATGTACCTATCTGAGTAATACAACTTAATTTGTTCTGCAATATTTTTTATTACAAAAGTAAAAGAGGGCAACATAAAACTAGTGCGATATTTGACACTGTGACATTGCTTTTGATAAACGAACGCACCATTATCTGGTTGGATGGATGGAGTAGCAATTTTCAATTAATTATCAAGATATTTGGTTCTAATTTTGCCCTACCTATGCTTCATCCTTGAAAATAGTTGCTCACAAATATTGATGCTGCCAAAAACTGGTGACATAAATAAGGCGTGATTGTGAAGAGTGGGAGATTTTTCTTTGGCAAGATAAAATTGATAAAAGTCCAATAAAGAGACGCTCTCAAGTTTGTCTTCAGCTGCATGTGTTTTCTAAGTGTTCACATATTTTTACAAAAATAAAACTCCCCAAAACTCAACATTTTTATGTAAGTTTAAGATTTTGTGTTGGGCTGCATTCATAGCTGTCTTGGGCCTCAGGTTGGACACCCCTGATTTAAGAAATACATTCAATCGGGGATCACATGTCTGTTGATAAACTCAGTGTACAGATACTTATACTAATACTAATTAGTGGAGAAAGTGTAGGCTAAACAAAAATTACACATATGTAATACTCGGGAGGGGAATTTTTACAATGAACGCCACATCCTATAATCAAAGAAATAAAGAGGGAATCCCCTATGGGTTGGACTTTAAAGGCGTATAAGTTTAACCCCAGATTGAATGAGAATTAATATGAATTGAAAAAAACGTTTATTACAAAAGATAAAAAAGCAGAAGATTTTACATATATGACAATATAAAACACCTGAAAATGTTTCAACAAAACTTGGTAATGCCATACAAACTATGAATGCGTTCTATATCGTTTTTCTCACACTGACGCGTTTCGGAGATAATGGTTTCCTCCTTCCTCAGAGGTGAGATTGACACAACATTCCTATTATATATAGAAATTGTCAAAATCAGGTGATATGTCAAAAAATGCAAATCTTCATATAAATGGTTATATCTACTGAAAGAATTTTTCTAAATAAAAATAAAACACAAAACTCACATGGGGAGCACACCAAATGAAGCGACATTCCAGTGAGATTAAAAGTAATGGCGGCTGGAAGGAGGAGCTTCTACACCTTATAACCTCAAGAGAGGTAAGTTGGATATCAAGTGTATATGGATGCTCATCAGCCAACTGGAGCCCAAAAGTTGCTCCAATAATTGGAAGTAGTGCGTCTATCCCCAAGGGGAGCGATCGTTGGGGGGGCGCCTGTAGGGCACACTGAGGTCGGACAAAGATAGGAGAGCCCTATAGGATAGAACATATGTACATATATTGAGTATCAAATTGACAAAACAGTTCCCCTTATAGCATAGATGCTGCATATAATGTCTCTGGTCTGTACCTGTTGGTGGATTTTAGCTTGTTGTACCACTGGTTTTAATGTCTCCAAATTGGACAGTGTCGACCGATGACTCTGAAGAGAGATATTCAGAGGGACATTTCAAAAAATGCATGGTGGCTCACCCCAAAGATGTATATATTTTACTCTTTTGTATTTAAATAGATGTCTCAGAGATTGAATAACAGTATACTTCTTTAATTAGTTCATATGTTGATGGATATCTATAGGGCATGATATCCCTCAGATTACTATGGGGAAGTGACAGTTGCAAAAGATAAAGGAACAAAGTCATAAGCTTCTGTAATAATATTTTCTTAGAGTATGGGGGAGCTCTATAGTTGTAAAACAGTGGCGGCAGTATCCAATATGGGAGTTTGCAGATAGCAGCAAAATTGCATTAGTATGGTGAAATAGGGGTATACTTTATAAAAAGTGACACAAATTGAATACAATGGAAAGGAGCTGGTTACCTTCTGATGATATCACGCTGTTCGCCTCCTCCTCAGACTGACTGTTGCAGATTCTGAGTGGGGCGACTAGCGTGTTTTAAATGTGTGTTCCTGCCCAGCAGACAGCTGTATCAGATACAGCTGATTGCTAGATGGCATAGGAACGAATGAGGCTCTCGGTCCGGCCCCCCGAGTGCTGCGTGCGCAGCCGAGTCCCGCGCACCAATGAATGGTTGCAAGACGTGGCTCGGGCACGCCCACAGCTCCCGCCGGCACGCTATGCTTCACCGGCGAACAGCGCATAGCGCGCCGGCGGGAGCGTGCCGGCGGGAGCTGTGGGCGTGCCCGAGCCACGTCTTGCAACCATTCATTGGTGCGCGGGACTCGGCTGCGCGCGCAGCACTCGGGGGGCCGGACCGAGAGCCTCATTCGTTCCTATGCCATCTAGCAATCAGCTGTATCTGATACAGCTGTCTGCTGGGCAGGAACACACATTTAAAACACGCTAGTCGCCCCACTCAGAATCTGCAACAGTCAGTCTGAGGAGGAGGCGAACAGCGTGATATCATCAGAAGGTAACCAGCTCCTTTCCATTGTATTCAATTTGTGTCACTTTTTATAAAGTATACCCCTATTTCACCATACTAATGCAATTTTGCTGCTATCTGCAAACTCCCATATTGGATACTGCCGCCACTGTTTTACAACTATAGAGCTCCCCCATACTCTAAGAAAATATTATTACAGAAGCTTATGACTTTGTTCCTTTATCTTTTGCAACTGTCACTTCCCCATAGTAATCTGAGGGATATCATGCCCTATAGATATCCATCAACATATGAACTAATTAAAGAAGTATACTGTTATTCAATCTCTGAGACATCTATTTAAATACAAAAGAGTAAAATATATACATCTTTGGGGTGAGCCACCATGCATTTTTTGAAATGTCCCTCTGAATATCTCTCTTCAGAGTCATCGGTCGACACTGTCCAATTTGGAGACATTAAAACCAGTGGTACAACAAGCTAAAATCCACCAACAGGTACAGACCAGAGACATTATATGCAGCATCTATGCTATAAGGGGAACTGTTTTGTCAATTTGATACTCAATATATGTACATATGTTCTATCCTATAGGGCTAAAACTCAGCCAGCTCTCTCTCCTTTTATGAATACACAATTGTTTTGCCTTTCATTTCTATTTTAACCATCCTGGTGGTATTCCTGAGTGTGGTTCGGGGTTAAATTTCAGTACCATTAGCAGTAACCCCGGGCCACATTGCACCCCCGGGATTGCATTGCAGCATCCTGGTACAATATACTTACCTTGTCCCCAGGATCCTGCAATGTGTCCTCTGCTGGATCATAGACATGTGCAATTAGTTTAGTTTTTTTTCGTTTTTCGTTTTTTTCGTTCGTTCGTTTTCGTACGAATGAACGAATCGTTCGAATTGAACAAATCCGAATAACGAATCGTTTGAATCCGATTAACGAATCATTTGAATCGAACGAATCCGAAAAGCAACGAAAATCCGAAAAACCAAACAACGAAAATCCGAAAAAAGGAACAACGAAAATGAACGAAAAAATTTGTACATTCGTAACTTTTTTTTTGTTGAATTGGTAATTTTCCGTGTCCCTTACAATGGTGCTGCTAAACGTGCTTCGAATGGATTGAACGAAAAAATTTGTACATTCGTAACTTTTTTTTTTCGATTCGTAACTTTTTTTTTTCGATTCGTAACTTTTTTTTTCGATTCGTAAATTATTAAAATGTAATAATAGCATACACATTACATAAAATTATGAATTATGCTCCGATTTCGAATAAACGAAAAATAAACGAACGAAAAAACGAATCAACGAAAAATAACTCTTACACATGTACGAATCGTTACGAATACGAACAACGACGACTTACGAATGTACGAATCGTTACGAATCAACGGAAACAAAAAAAACGAAACGAAAATAAACAAATTTTTTTGTTGTGCACATGTCTACTGGATCATCTGCCCAATGTCCTGAGTTCCGGGGCTCCGTTCCATGTGAGCGTTGCGACGCATGGGGGTGGAGCCCGGCGGCATATCCAAAAAGTACAAAAAACATAACACATACAGTACACTGTAATTTTACAAATTACATTACTGTATCAAATTATTTCACATCCCTTTTGTCCCCAGTGCTTTGTTCAGTCCCCTGCATGCAGTTTTACATTATATATACTGTTCTTTTTGCCTGGAAAATTGAGAGTGTCCATAACAACCAAAAAGTGTCCCTTTACGTCAAAAGTGGTTTTAGACCAACTAGAAAACAGCGATAGTAAATTAGAATCACTTGCAGAATTGAGCGATAGTGATTTGTGGGGAAATTAATTGTATTATTATTATATTATTATTTTTTATAATTATTTATAGTTATTTATTATATTATAATTTATGATTTCGTATTTCAAACTTTATCATACCCGGGATGTCTGCTATACTCTTGTTTGGACAGATTTAAGTGAGTTATTCCTAAGAATTACAGGCCTACAATATAAAACGGCAAATTTCCATGCAAAACAATATACTGCTTTGAGATTCAAAAATCTGACATAATCATACCACCAGGGAGGCTACAGTGAATGGGTTGCTTTAGAAGGTGAGGATTCCCAGTTACTTTAACCACTTGCCGACCAGCTCACGCCAATATACATTGGCAGAAGGGCACATACGGGCATATGAACGTACCTGTATGTTACCCTTTCAGAAGCGGTTTGCGGGCGCGTGCGCCGGAAGCTCCTTGATTAGGATCGCGGGTCCCGTGGACTCAAAGTCCATGGGGATACCCGTGATCATCTCACGGAGAGGAAGAACGGGGAAATGCTAATGTAAACAAGCATTTCCCCGTTCTGCCTAGTGACAGGACACTGACACAGCTCCCTGTAATCGGGAGTGGTGATCAGTGTCGTGTCACACACACACATAGCCCCTCCCCCCACAGTTAGAATCACTCCCTAGGACACACTTAACCCCTACAGCGCCCCCTAGTGGTTAACCCCCTTCACTGCCAGTCACATTTACACAGTAATCAATGCATTTTTAATCGCACTGATCTCTGTATAAATGTGAATGGTTCCAAAATAGCACCAAAAGTGTCCGATCTCTCTGCTATAATGTTGCAGTCACGATAAAAATCGGTGATCGCAACCATTACTAGTAAAAAATAATTATTAATAAAAATGCCATAAAACTATCCCCTATTTTGTAGACGCTATAACTTTTGCGCAAACAAATCAATTAACGCTTTTTGCGATTTTTTTTACCAAAAATATGTAGAAGAATATGTATCGGCCTAAACTGAGGAAAAAAAAAATAATTTTAGATATTTTTGGGGGATATTTAATATAGCAAAAAGTAAAAAATAATGTGTTTTTTTCAAAATTGTCGCTATTTTTCTTTGTTTATAGCACAAAAAATAAAGACAGCAGAGGTGATCAAATATCACCAAAAGAAAGCTCAATTTGCGGGAAAAAAGGACGTCAATTTTGTTTGGGTGCCACGTCGCAGAGCCACGCAATTGTTAGTTAAAGCGATGCAGTGCCGAATCGCAAAAAGTGCTCTGGTCTTTTGGCAGCCAAATGGTCCGGGGCTGAAGTGGTTAAAATAGACTTTAGCAAATACAACCTGATCAAATGGTCTGTCTGTCTGATTCCATTTTGGATTGCTTACTTTAAACTATTTGGGCTGTATTGGTTCTCCATCATAATAAGGCCCATGGACCATTGCAGTTAGCCCTACTCACTTCTCACTCTAAAAAATAAAAATAAAAAATCAATGAATAACAGTAGCCATGTCAAGGTAAAAAAGTTACATAAAGGTGCCCTCCCAGAGAAGATCTCTTATATTCACCTTTCTCTGTCCCCTACTATCTATTGCAGCTTTGTAGCCTTAAATCAGTCTTTTCTTCATTTAGCACTTCTGGGATTGTCAGATGTCTCCCCTGCTGCACGCAGTGGTTCCATACATTGACTCCTGCAACAGTGCTGTGTCCTGCTGTATATTTTATTTTTTTTTGGGAGGGGGGGCGGCAAACAAGACACCCGTCACCATCCCCCCCCCCCATCCTGCGTTTCCTCCTCCTCCTCGGCGGCTTCTTTCCTCCTTCCCTCGGTGGCCAATATGATCGATTCTTCTCTCGGCTAGTCAGGTCGTAAAACCCCCTTCCTAATTGGCCAGGAGGAAAATCAGGAAGATAATAGCGAATATTAATTTGCTATTGTCACACAACCAGGTGGGCTCAGGGCGCAGTGCTCTGCACCCCGGCCCATGCCTTTTTGAAGCCAATTAGAGCCTCAGACTCTAATCATGTGCTTCTAGAAAAAAAAACACAGAAATCCATGCTTCCGGTCAGGGGCGGACTGACCATTCGGCCACTCGGGCACTGCCCGAGGGCCCCGGGCCACTAGGGGGCCCCATCAGGGTTGCCAGCCTCAGTAAAACCAGGCACAGTATGTAAAAATCTGTGTTTTTTTTTACATCTGTCTCTGAAATGTCCCTTACCGACATCCTTTTGGTCTAAAAATCCAGAGAATATAGCTGCCCCACCTCTCCAGTACCTTCTCAGCCAATAGAAACATATCTGTGTATACTGTGTGTACATGTATGTGTATACTGTGTGATTGTATACTGTGTGTGTGTGTGTGTATACTGTGTGGCCCCATAATCACTGATTGCCTGGGGGCCCCATAACCTCCTATTGCCCGGGGGCCCCATGAGTTGTCAGTCCGTCCCTGCTTCTGGTGCCCTGCATGTAGTTTAAGGGCTGGGCGCATGGATTAGGAGGCGGAACCTCTGCACCCCAAACGTTGTCGGCACATGCGCACTGAAGCAATGGCATGTATGCAGGAGTGTCGTCATCACGGCTCTGGCCAATTGCAGCGCCGGAGCCGCGATACCCGGAAGTAACCCCCAGGAGTGATGTCGCCGGCCAGTGCTGTGTACGGGCACCGCAGCGAGGGGTTCAATCTCATGTGAGTATTACATAATGAGCTAGTATGATATGCATACTAGCTCATTATGCCTTTGTCTTGCAGGTATTAGTTTTTTTTCAAAGTGGGTTTACAACCACTTTAAGGCCCCTTTCACACTGGGGCGGGAGCCGCGGTGACATTAAAGCAGCGCTATATTTAGGCCGAAAAAGGGTTAAAATCCCCCGCAGAGCGCCACCGCATCGGCGCTTTGCGGCGGTATTACCGCGGTGTCCCATTCAAATCAATGGGAAGGAGCGGTATAGGAGCGGTGAATACACCGCTCCTATACCGCTCCAGAGATGCTGCTAGCAGGACTTTTTTGATCGTCCTGCTAGCGCACCGCTCCAGTGTGAAAGCCCGTCGGCTTTCACACTGGAGTGAAAGGGGTCGGATTTTTTCAGGCGGTATACAGGCGCTATTTTTAGCGATGTAACGCCTGAAAAACGCCCCAGTGTGAAAGGGGCCTAAGATAACAATAATAGTAAAATAAACCTACGGGTCCAGTGCTATCTTTCCGCAAATATTCAGGAATATGGCTTAAGTCAAGCATTATGGATAGGACTTTCTGTGCAAAGCTGTGAACCCAAACTTTGTTAAAAATATTCTTAACTGGAAAAAAACAAAAACAAAACAATAGCAGAGACCACATCTAAGAACTGGTATGCTGCAATATACTACATCTTGATTCTCGGTTTTAGTTATCCTTTAAGATGTTTTTCATAGGCACCGATTATATTTTAGGATTGCTTTGAAAATTGGAATGTGATAGGGGATACATGAAGCATTCTTTACTGCTGCGTATTACACACATTTCAGATTTTTTTTTTCTGCTTTTAGTGCAGCTGCAGTGTTTGCTGGAGACCATTAGTAGCTCAGTGATTGCTTTCAGCTGTTGCCTGGAACTGCTCTTTAAATACAAACGTCCGTAACACCGTAATAACAGATCATATATGAACATTGGGAAGAAGATGCACTCTTTAGTTTTTACTTTGAGAAATGACTGTAGTCACACAGAGTCAGGACGGCCATCTGTTATATTCAGCAATATGGCTTCATTCAAGGATTATGGATAGAACTTTCTGTGCAAAGTTGTGTTTCCAAGCTGTTCTTGTCAGCCTTAAACCCATTGCCATGATGCATTTTAATATCAATCAGGGGAAGCTGAGACTGACAAAAGTCCACATATGGGTGACAAGCTGTTTCTTCCATAAATATTTTTACATTATTCCAATCAAGGCTTCAAAAGGGATTTGAGTTTGCAAATGCTTACCATCCTACTGACTGATAGAGTCAGAAAATAGATGTGATGATTACAATATTATGATTTGTCTTGTTCACTTAAAGGGGGCTTCTCCCTTTAGTTTCCCATTACTTACAGTACTTATAACAAAGAAAGATGATGATCGGAGTTAGGCTTTAAAATCACGAACAACCAAGTTGTGGAACGGGCATGTTCCATATTTAACTTATAGTGTTCATTTCACAATGGCAAGGTTGGAATATTATTAACAATGCTAAAGAAGTATTTTAGTGGACAGTATGTTGTGGAGGAAATGACATGGGGTGGAACAGAAGAGAAGTTAGGGGATATGATGATGGACAGTGTATGACAGACAGGAGTGCAGAGGGTAGGGTGATGGGCAGTGTATGCTAGAAAGGAGTGCAGAGGTTATGATAATGGGTAGTGTATGATGGTGAGGAAAGCAGAGGTTATAATGATGGAAAGTATATGATGGAGTGGAGTGCAGAGGTTATGATAATGGGCAGGGTATTTTAGAGAAGAGTGCAGATGGTATGATGATGGGCAGTGTATGATGGAGATGAGAGCAGAGGTTATAATTATGGGCAGTGTATGCTAGAGAAGAACACAGAGGGTATTTTTTTTTTTTAAATTCTTTATTTATTTTTGTCGAAAGGTACTAGACATTACATATTCACACCATATTTCCACATCAACAATCACATATTTATTTACTAATGTTTACTTATCACCTATATTGGTTTGGCGAACTTCCATCTTTTTACCGACCTATTTCGTCTTTAAGTCCTTAATGTTTACCTCCCCGGTAATAAGTACCATTTTGCACATTAGTTATCTTATTCTCTATTCTTCCCTTTTTCTTTATTCCCCTGAAAAACCCTAACCCCAAAAACCCCTCCCTATAAAAAAAAAAATTTCCATTTTTTCCATTTCCGTCCCCCTGTCCCTCAGCGAGATGTGATTATTATAACTTTTTCCCCCTTTTTTTTTTTTTTTTTTTTTTTTTTTTTTTTTTTTCCCTTTCCTATTTACCTTCTTTCTGCTTTCTCCCTTCTCATCTTCTCTCATTCTTCCCTCCCCCACTTCTTTACTCCTCCCTTCTCTCTTCCATCTTTTTTTTCCCTTCCTCTGACTGTACAAATCGGTCCCATATTGCCCATGTTTGCTCATATTGTTCTTTCCTATTTTGTGCCGAATAAACCAAATCTTCCATAGCTCCAATCTCTCTAACCTTATTTAACCATCTTGCTATGGATGGCGGTCTGGTATCCCTCCAATGCAGAGTAATACAGGCCTTAGCCGCGTTAACCAAATGACGAAGCACAGACCTTTTATATACCTTTGTTGGAATCTTTGAGAGATGGAGCAAAAAAAAGGCAGGATCTTCCGGCACCAAAATATCGGTAAGTTTTTGGGAGAGTTCCTGAACTTCCTCCCAGTATGCCCTCACTTTCGGGCAGGCCCAAAAAATATGTAGCATGGTTCCTTCCTCTCTACTGCACCGCCAGCACCTATCTGAGATTTCCCTCGAGAATTTATTCATCTTCGTTGGGGTATAATACCATCGGGTCAATATTTTATAATTTAATTCCTGTGTCCTCGTATTAATTGACGAGTTCAGTGCCCAATATATGATATTTTGGCGCTGAGTTGTAGTAAAGGTTTTATTCAAGTCTCTTTCCCATTTACTAATGGATGGTATCATAAACCCCTCCCTCGGTGTATTCAAAAGCGAATACATCTTCGAAATCACCCGGTGGAGAGGTTCTTTTTCATCACAGTATAATTCGAATTTGGTCAATTGGCGTTGATAGTTTTTTGGTTGCCCCAACGTTCTCAAAAAATGGTTTACTTGTAACGCCTGCCACAAACTCAACTCATATTGTCCTCCTTTCTTCATCAATTCTATTATTGTTGGCCAACCCCCTCGACAGATAAAGTGCGATACTTGAGAGAGTCCCTTCTCCTCCAATTTTTTAAATGCTCCCTTTTCCATTCCCGGTTGGAAGCTTGGATTACCCAATATGGGGTACAAAGGCGAATTATCTGAGGAGTACCTGGGGTCCCGACATATCTTAGCGCCGATTCGAAGTGTGGGGCCTATAATAGGATGTTGCTTAAGAGGGGATGGGAGCACTGCATAACACCAAGGTGCTCTGTATAAGGGTATTACACTCTGCCGTTGCTCCAGACCTACCCACTGTTTGAATTCTTCATGTCTACTCCAATCCACTACTCTCCCTAAGTGGGCCGCTTGATAATACCCCAATACATCGGGAACCGCCACTCCCCCGTATCTCTTAGGCATCGTCATAAGCCCTCTACTAAGCCTCGGTTTTTTCTTTGACCATATAAATTTTGTAAATAAAGCTTGTATTTGTCGGAAAAAATCTCTTGGGATGGCAATAGGCAGCGCCTGAAATAAATATAGGAATTTTGGCAAGATGCACATTTTAATAGTATTACAGCGACCGAACCATGAATATAGTCCGTGCTGCCACTTGTCTAATAATGCCCTTACAGTTTTCAGTAGTGGTAAGAAATTAACTGTAAAAGTATTTCCTATATTAGATGGTATATGGGTGCCCAGATAACTCAATGTCTTAGATACCCATTTAAAATTAAAATTTGGCTGTATGGAGTTTCGTATTGACGGTGTCAATCTCACCCCCATCGCTTCCGATTTAGCATAATTAATTTTTAGGTTTGATAGCTCTCCATAGATCTCAAATTCCTTCATCAGGTTAGGAAGTGACACTTGTGGCTTCGAGATGGAAAACAACAGGTCGTCTGCATACGCAGAGACCTTATAGTTCTTTTCCTCCACCGTTACTCCTTGGATTTCTGGGTTTTGTCGAATCTTATTGAGTAGCGGCTCTAATGTTAGGGCGAACAATAAAGGTGACATCGGGCACCCCTGGCGCGTGCCATTTGTAATCCCAAAAGATTTTGATATTAATCCGTTCACCTTAACCGCTGCTTGAGGTTTGGTATATACTCCGGCTATCCATTTTATCATATGGTCTCCCATACCCATGTGTTTAAGCACCTCTAGCATAAATTTCCAATTTATTCTGTCGAATGCTTTTTCTGCATCCGTGCTTAGAAATACACATGGGGTATTTGTTTTATTTGCGTATTGGACCAAGTTAAGTACCTTGATAGTGTTATCCCTCGCCTCACGGGTCGGGATAAACCCTACTTGGTCCATGTTTACTAGCTGGGGGAGCAAGATTTGTAATCGGAGGGCCAGTACCTTAGTAAAAAGTTTTAGATCGACATTTAATAATGAGATGGGTCGATAACTACCGCACTCTGCCGGGTCTTTCCCCTCCTTTGGTATCACTGATATATGTGCCAATAATGTCTCCGGCCGGAATGCGGCGATGTGTCCCACTGCATTAAAAACCTTTGTCATCTGGGTACCCAGAATTGCAAAGAATTCCTTATAATACTGTGTTGAAAATCCGTCAGGTCCTGGGGCTTTCCCCGCTTTCACTGTTCTCAGCGCCATGTTTACCTCCTCACTTGAAATAGGTTTCTCTAAATTCTGCCGCATTTCCGATGTTAGTCGCGGCAACCTTGCGGAACTGAGGTATTCCTCCAACTTTGTCGAGGGTGCTAATGCCGGGTTCAAATTATATAGGGAAGAGTAATATTCACCAAACCTCTGGGCTATATCTCTTGGCAGTGAAATTATTTGTCCCTTCCCTCCTTTTATTTTAGGTATATATGTTGTTCTACTTCTTTCCTTCAATTTCCCGGCAAGTAGTTTACTGCATTTGTCTCCTAATTCATATGTTGATTTTTTGCCTACTTGTATCGCTGCCTTTGCCTTATACCGGAGGATATCCGTAACCTGTCGTCTCAAATGCGCCAATTCCCTCCCTACCGGCGGTGCCTGTGTCTTCTTATGCTGTTGTTCTAACGCCTGTATTTCTTCTAGCAACCCTTTTATCTGTTTTTCTCTCTCTTTCTTCAGTCTGGATCCATGTTTAATTAAGATCCCCCGTATCACTGCTTTATGCGCCTCCCATATCGTGCCAGGGTCACCCCCCGGAGTGTCATTTATCTGGAAATATGTTTTAATTTCCTTAGCTACATCTTCTCTGATTTCCTGATTTTGCAGCAGACTTTCATTTAATCGCCACCGCCACTCCGGGGAGGGAGCCGAGCACGACACGGCGAGGCGCATCATTACTGGGGCGTGGTCTGACCACGTTATACTTCCTATGGATATCTCCCGTACTGAAGAAAGCAAATGGTGTGGGATCAAAAATAAATCTATGCGCGAGTATACTTGGTGGGGGTTAGAAAAGAAAGTATAATCTCTTTCTCCTCCATGAAGGAGTCTCCATGCGTCTACTAGCCTCAGTTCCTGTAGCTTCTGTACAATATTCCTCCTAGTGCCCCTTGGAATTGATGAACTCCCAGAGGAGGTGTCCACCCCAGGGTCCAATGGGATATTCAAATCCCCCCCTAGGATTAACTTTCCCTCCGCAAACCCCTCCAGCTCTAATAAAACTTTCCGCAAAAAGACATCTTGACGTACGTTCGGCACATACACTGTGGCCAAAGTTACTTTTATATTTGCTAAGTGGCCCTTTAAGAAGAGATACCGACCATTTATATCTTCAATTTTACCCATAAGACTCCATGGCACCCGATTTGATATCAAGACCGATACACCTTTAGATCTTGCTTTCTGATTGGGGGCATGGTATGCACACGGAAAAAATCTATTCTGTAAAAAGGGGAGCCCCCCTACTTTGAAGTGGGTCTCCTGCACGAATGCCACATCCGTCTTAGACCTTCTCAATTCATTAAGCAGCATCCTTCTTTTTTCCGGGACATTTAGTCCCTTCGCATTTAGAGTAATCACTTTTATCTCTTCCATTCTCGCCGAGAGACAGTGGCACAAAAAAGGAAAAAACAAAAAAAAAAAAAACAACAAAAAAAAAAAAAAAAAAAAAAAAAAAAAAAATAAAAAAATTCTAAACCCCTTCCCTCCCTTGTTCCCTCCCCACCCTCTAAATCCCTTAGGAAAAAAAATTGAAAATCCCCACTTATGAACCACTATTCTTGGTTCTTGTGGGTTCAAACCTAAATGGGGGATTTACCTGAATCTAATGGGGAGCTCTGCTCCTCCCCCCACCCGTCTGTCCTCCTATTTTATTTCCTCTGCCTTCTTGCCTCGTTATGTTTTCCACTTACCCCCTCTCTTCCCACACCCCCCTCTCCCCCACCCTCCTCCCCCCTCCTCCCGCTCCCCGTCTCCACCCTAAACTACCCTCTGCTTACTGATATAAGACCTGTTTAAAGGATCTAACCCTCCACTCTTCCGAAGGGGATAACTATTACAGGGGTAGAAGGTCGAGGCGAGGGTGAGGATTACCTCAATCTGTCCCTCAGGCCTAAGTGAGGAAGTGGGGAAGAACGATGAGCGGATGAGGGGACGGGGGGTGCGGGACAATAAGAACGCTAAAAGGAAAGGGGAGAGGGGAAAAAGGGAAAAGAGAAAAGACAGAGAGACAAAGCAAAAAAGGGGGGGGACTTTCTTCCCCCTAACTTCCATATACATATGATTTCATATGGTTTCCTGACATCTTGTCCTCTTCCTGACATTCGTATGTTTTCGCCTCTACCTTCTCCCCTCCTCCCACTCTCCTCCCTCCCCCCGGCTCCACCCTCCAACCCCCTCCCTCCACATTCTTTACCCCCCCTCCTACATGGATCAATAGTAGGGATTAGGGGTTCTATTTCCTCCGCATCTCCATATAACTACCACCTCTGAAAATAAATACATACATAAATAAATTCACCAAGGAAAGCAATATATATAAAAAAAAAAAAAAAAAAAAAAAAAAAAAAAAAAAAACCCATAACTAAATAAATACATAAATAATAAATGAATAACTAATTACCTAACAAAATTAATAAATACATAAACTGAATCTCCACATTCTGCTTTTTCATTTCCAGTACCTAATTCCATACTACTTATTATTCACAATTCATACTCCCCACAGGTTTACATATATCCTACATCATGGGGAGGGGAAGAAGAGGGGAAAAAAAAATTTTCTTTTAACTTACTCAGGAGGGGATATTACCTTTCTCAAAGTGCACAGAAAACCCCCTTTCTCTTCTTTTAGTGTCATTACTTATTCTAATGTGATTCAGTGTGTTTATATTCCCCAAAAACAAACCAAAAAAAAAAGAAAAAAAAAAAAAAAAAAAAACCCCAAACAAAACAAAAGATACCCCTCTCCACAAAAAAAAAAAAAAACCAAGAAAGAAAGGGGGAAAAGGAAGGAGCTGTACATATATACTCCCCTCTCTTCCCCCTTATTTCCCCTATACCCCCCCTCCCTCCCCCCATGTGAAACTCTATTTTCCAATTACTTTGTGGTGTAATCCCAGAAAAAAAAAAAGAGTGATATTATATTATATTATGGAAAAATTTATTACCCTGTATCTTTCCCTGCCCTACCTAGTACTCCTCCGTGTACGATGTGTATTGTGCCTAGTGATGTCTCACTCACTTAGTGGGTATTACTTAGTGGACCCCAAAAAAAGGGAAAAAAAAAAAAAAAAAAAAAAAAAAAAAGTGAGAAAGGTATTTAAAAGGGGACCTCCCCCCTATACCCCTCCTAATCATCCAATATAGTAAAGAAAAAAAAAAAAAAAAAAAAAAAGGGTTTTTCTTTCCCCCTTCTTTTTTCCCTAAAAAAAAAAAAAAAAAAGAAGGAATGAACAGTCAATAATAATAAATAAATAAATCCCTTGTGTCAGAGGTGGTCTCCAACTGTTCAATACACCGTATGTCTTCACTCTTAACCTCTCCCCTTAGTTTGACGGGGTGTACAGAGATAACGAGCCGAAAAAAAAAAAAAAAAAAAAAAAAAAAGGGGAGATGCTGGGCCAAGACGGGGAGACCTCTCTTTCTAAGTCTTTCCGTCCTGTGTCTTCTGCGGAGGCCTCACTGTTCTTCCCAACCCCGGATTAGGCTGTAACCAATTGGGTACCTCTATAGCTTCCACCCCCAAAAAGTCAAACAGGTCTGGAATGTCAGCGGGATGTTTCATCTTGAATACTTGTGGACCCTTTTTTATACTCAGGGAGATCGGGAACCCCCATCGGTATGTGCCTCCTGTCTCTTTAATTCTGTCTAGTAGCGGACGTAGAATTGCCCTACGTTGTAGGGTCGCCCTTGACAAATCCGGTAAAATCTTCACCGAGAACCCCTCATGTAAGATCTCTCCAACTTCCCATGCTTTGCGACTAATCAATTCTTTATGCACGTAACGATGGAAACAGCATATCACGTCTCTCGGTCTCTTTAAGTTTACTGATGGGGGGCCCAGAGCTCTATGTACCCTTTCAAATTCTAGGGCCTGTTGAGGGGGGAAGGGCGCCAGCTGTTGGCATATAGCGGTGATTGTAGATTGCAGTACCTCCTTCCCTATTGCCTCGGGGATCCCCCTAAACCTGAGGTTCTTGCGTCTACTACGGTCCTCTAATTCCTCCATACGGAGCTGAATTGGGGAAGCATAAAGAGATTGTATAGTCTGTACCTGTTCCAGATGGGCGACCCGTTTCTCCAGAGCGGTGAGGGTGTTTTTCTCCACTTCAAACTTCTCCGTAAGTTGCTGCACCTCCGTTTGGACCCCCTTCAGCTCCCTGCCATGTGCCTCCATATGCCTTGCGATTATCTCCTCTATGTCCGCTCGTGTCGGGAGTGCCAGTAATATTGCTCTCAGATCTGTCTCTCTGACTTCAGGGGCCACCTCTCCTTGTTGTTTATTTGCCTCCATTGTTAGTTTCTCCAACCTGCCCACACTAGAGGAGAACGCCTGGGGGTCTCTTACAACTTTGGGGCTTTCACTCACTCTATTCTCTTTTATATTTCCGTTCCCCTCTATGTCAGCTTGTATCACCGCTGGTTTCTGTAGTGCTGGCAGATTCCCAGCTAGAGTTATAGCTGATCGGCTTTCCTCTACTCGGGTCTCCCCTACCTGGGTCTCGTCTGCTCGGCACTCCGTTCGGCTCTCTGCTGGTCGATCCGCCCCTCTGCCACCGGCTACCCGGCTCTCCGTTCGGCTCACAGCTGGTCGGTCCGCGACCCTACCTCCGGTTGTACGGGTCTCCACTCCTACTCTCTCTGCTCGGGTCTCCCCTGTGCTGCTCCCCGCTCTGCCGTCGGACACAAGGATCTCTGCCGCACGACCCCGGGAAGTTGCTGCCCTGGTTCCCGGGAAGCACTGCCGAATCTCAGGCTGCACAGACCTCCGGCTCTCTCCACTGTCTCTCCTCCTCATCCCGCTCTACGGTAAGGGGAATGAGCCCATATATGTAACACAAGGCTTATAATTTGCAAAGAGAAATCGCAGACAAGATTGCTCCAATTATTAGATGGAATAGGGACCGGCACAGATGCTTTGGCAATAACTCACAATTTGTGATTTTGTGAATGACAGTCCTAGGATTGCCGTTAAAAGAGCCAGTCACACATGCATATCGCTACGCAGCCTGTATTTTTAGCAGTAAGGCAAGTTGTGATAGAAAAAGAAAAAAATGGAAAAACACATATATCCAGCACAACCCAGCACCGGTTACATTCTTAGCAGGGGAGTAGTCCTCAATTTACGATTTAAAAGGGATCCCAGTGTATATGCGCACTCCAGCAATACTTATAAAAAAAAAAAAAAAAAAAAAGGCAACCCTGATCTAAAAAAAAAAAAAAAAAGCCCAACAGAGTTGCACAGCGCGGCTCAGCTTATATTTTTCTGGCAGTAGAATAGGGAAAAGAAACCAGCACCGATGCCTAGCCTGGCCCCCAGTTTCCTCCAATATATACACAGCTTCCAGAATATTATCTTCTCACCTTCTCCTTGTAGGTTTGGGGGGGGCTTCAGGGGCAGAGGTTTTCAGAGGCATCCAAAAAGTCCCGTGAATTCTTTAGGGTTCCCTCCTCCTGCGGTTTTCGTCTCTTTCATTCAGCTGCTCCTGCTATTGGGGAAGCCGGTCTGTTGGTTTGAATCTCCCGCCGCTCTAGCGTGAGCGGCGAGCAGGAGACGGCGTGTGACGTCACCCTCGGCTTCGGGTTTAGCTGTCTCAGCGAAGATAGCGCTGTAGTAGGTAGCACACGCTCGGGCTGGCTTCAGCAACCCCCGGGAATCCCGTACTGTGCACCGCTACAGAGCGACCATTGAGGGGTTTTTCTCTTTCTTAATATGAGAAAAAGAAGACATGGAAAAGTCTCTCATTCAGCCATATGGACGCGTGGGGTGGAGGAGCTTCCCTGAGCGTGTGTCTCTACTCCATCATCAGCAGGCCACTCCCCCTAAAACTGTTTTTTAAAAACAGTCCCTGGGCTGGGATGGATGTGCTGTCCCTATGCTTGTCTCCAGCACCACTAGATGATGTCCCTGTGTATGCTAGAGAGGAGTGCAGAGGATATGATGGCGGGCAGTATATGAGGAACAGGAGTGCAGAGGTTATGATGATGGGCAGTGTATTCTAGAGAGGAATACAAAGGGTATGATGATGGGCAGTGTATTCTAGAGAGGAATACAAAGGGTATGATGATGGGCAGTGTCTGCTAGAGAGGAGGGAAGAGGGTATGATGATGGGCAGTGTATGCTAGAGAAGAGTGCAGAGGATATGGTTGCTGGAAACGCTTGTTGCAAACTTGTGCAGAGGGTATGATGATGGGCAGAGTATGCTACACAGCAGTGCAGAGGATATTATAATGGCAAGTATATGCTAGTGGGGAATTCAAATGGTATAGTGATGGGCAGTGTATGCTGGAGAGGAGTGCAAAGGGTATGATGATAGGCAGTGTATGCTAGAAAGCAGTGCAGAGGGTATGATGATGGGCAGTGTATGATGGAGAGAAGAGCAGAGGTTATAATGATGGGTAGTGTGTGCTAGAGAGGAGAGCAGAGGGTATGACGGTGGGCAATGTGTGCAGGAAGGTACAATACAGGGACAGGTGCGTCCAATCTATGGACACACTGTATTCAAGATGCAATGTATGCTACAGTGGAGTCCAGAGGGTATGACGGCAGGCAATGCTTGTTGGAGAGGGTGAAAGATGGTATTTTGGTGAGCAGTTTGTGCAGAAAAGAAGTGGGGTGGGTACAGTACATGGATAGGTATGTCCAATGTATAGACATACTGTATGTAGACACAGTGTATGCTAGAGAGGAGTGCAGAGAGTATGACAGTGGGCAATGCTTGCTGGACAGGAGTGCAGTGGGTATGATGATGGGCAGTGTATGCTAGATAGGAGAGCAGAAGGTATAACAGGTCAGCAGGTAACGACTGTTGGGAAGGATTGCAGAGGGTATGATGGTACACAGTTTTTGCAGGAAAGGAGTGGGGTGCATACAGTACAGTGACAGTTGCGTCCAGCAATCAGGGCAAGGACGTGAATCCACTCCCTCCTCCACTGCTGCTAATAAATTATATAGAATGAGCATGCCACACTCAATGTGTTATTCCCCCTTTGCTCTGGTTGCCCATGTTTGGTATTTCCATTTCATTGAGCACGCACAACCAATTACTTGCTTCCAAACAGGTGGTTCAGCAGGCACGGTTTATTTTTTGCGTCAGCTGTGGACAGCTGGAGCGTGTTGTGACAGTAGTAACTGCCAGAGCAGACATGAAGCTGTTGAAGCTGTTGCCCGTTATTTGTCAGCCACAGATCTGCAAAGCGTGTGCAGAGGGGCTAGCACAGCTTGCCATGGAGTCCTGCTGCATCACAGCACTACACCCGGGGAAGCTGTCCTTCCTGCCCCCCTGTCCCAGCTCTGGGAGGATATGATGGTGGGCAGCATGTGCAGGAAAGTAACACAAAGGATATGACAGGGGTAGCAATAGCAGGAATGTAATGCGGAAGGTATGACAGCATGTGCCGAAGAGGAGCAGGATGGTTATGATGGCGGGCAATATGTGAACGAAAGTAATCGGTGAAAGGTGTGTACAGGGGGGCAGTTTGGATAATATAATAGCGGGAAGTATGTGCAGAACCATAGTGGTATGTACTGTATATATTTCAGCTTCACACTGATCTTCTTTGCCATGTAAATGCCAACATATATACTGTATGCATAGGTATACAGTATGTACGTATATAGATTTTTAAAATGTTTGGCAATTTTGAAATGGGCACAGACAGCGCCTTCTGCCTCGAGTGACAGGGAATAAATACATTTGTTCAAAAAAGGTCACTGTACTCAGCAATGCAATCTCACAGAACAAAATGAAATGATGGCACTGAGAATAGAAGAGTACACAAAAATCAAACACTTACTGAAGATTTACACATTTGCAGTTGATATTTAAGTATCAGAAAGAGAACATTCGGCAGAACTATAAAATGAAAAGCCAACTAGGTGATCTTTGTTGTGCCTCCGACATAACATATTTAGAACTCATTTGTAACGTTCATAAGGTCAGAGGCCTCCATTAAGATATAACGAGAAAATATAGATTTCAGCTACAAAGTTAAAAAAAAAATATCTTCTTATGTTAGCCCTAAAATAGTCCATGGAGTCAGTAAAAATTCACGCAATGGTGTTCTTAACGTGTTACTAAACCCACAACAGTAAAATCAGTCTGTATATGCAGTAAAGCATGCTTGTTATACTCACTGTGGAAACTAAAGAGTTAATTGTGTGCATTGTGTAAAAAAGGCTGTTTGATCCTGTCTTCTCTGAGCCTCCCCTTCTTCCACAGTCCCCATTCTATCTCCTGATAGAACAGAGCCCTAGGAGGCACTATGCACATGCACAGTTTGGTGTGTATTGCTAGAGCATTCTTTTATTGTTTTTGGCAGGGTACATATGATCAGAACAGGGCCAATCAGCACTGTCCAGGCAGAGGCTCAGGGGTCATACAGCCTCATAGGACAGTCAGAGGAAAATGAAAACCCGTCCTGCAAACTTTAACCAGTGCTTGGCCAGACACTGATAGAAGTCACATGTCTGCTATATGCTGCTGATTACAGTACTCCCCCTAACAATGCCTTTATCTATTTATTTATTTTCCAGGACGGAACCATTTTTAATCAGGCATTACACATGATCAACAAAAATTCTTGGACTGAGATGCCAGCTTAGAGATGGCTGGTCTGGTGGAAGTCTAGCCTAGGCCTTTAGTTAGACCTCAGTTAAAATATGTCTCCAGTTCTGGAAACCTCACTTAGAAAAAGATATTGATAAGATAGAACAAGTCCAGAAATGGGCAACAAAAATGGTGAAAGGTCTGGGGGATAAAACATATCAGGAGAGTCTTCCGGAACCTAATATGTACAGTCTGGAGGAACAAAGGGAAAGGGGAGACATGACTGAAAACTACATTAAGGGTGCAGGTAGGGTTCAGGAGGGCAGTATTTGCAATATGAAGATCAAGAACACAGGAATATCACCTCAAAATAACAAGAAGAAAGTTCAAAACTAACCCTAGAAAGTATTATTTTTTCTGAAAGATTTCTTGCTTACAATAGACTTCCAGCGGTAGTAAGTCAGACAAAAGTCAGTGAATAAATAGAAAAAAAAAAAAAAAAATAATATATATATATATATATATATATATATATATATATATATATATATATTTATATATAGGACTCCGTGCCCTTGCATTTGTCAAAATTTCTCAAAATTCTACTGATATGACATGTCAACTTTTCAGTAATGCATGACTAATACATACAAAGAAAAATAGGTTTATATGTTTCTATATATATATATAGATATATAAATATATATATATATATATATATATATATATATATATATATATAAAGACAAAAGTCAGTGAATAAAAAAAATTAAAAAAAACATATTATTTATACATATATATATAACATATAAACCTATATGTTTTTTTTTTTTTTTATTCACTGACTTTTGTCTTTATATATATATATTTATCTATATATATATATATATATATATATATATATATATATATATATATAAACATATAAACCTATTTTTCTTTGTATGTATTAGTCATGCATTACTGAAAAGTTGACATGTCATATCAGTAGAATTTTGACAAATGCAAGGCCAGGGAGTGATTCCCGAGGACACAAAAGACATACTATCATATCTCAGTAATCAAGGCAACAAGAGTGACAGCAGCCAGCCTAGCCGTGCAGATACACGAGTACAACATTCTTTATTATATCTCTGGCAGTTTCCTTCTCTGGTTCCTTTGGAAATGACCTGTCAGGACATATCTGTCACGCCTCACCTGATCATAAAAGTGCAAAGTTCCTATCCTTAAAGCCTTCCGTTCAGACTTGCACAGTTGTACAGGATCTTCTCCCGTACGGAATTTGATTACTTTGGTTTCACTGCACACTGTGAGTTTTTCAGGGTGTGCTCTAGAAGCTACAACAAGTCAGTGGGAACTCTGCCTAGGAATGCCCACTCATCCACACTGACATCCACCCATTGAGGTATTGTGATTATTTCATAACTCCTCCCATGAGCAGCACACACACAGCCAATGCAAAAGCGGAACAGTTAAAGCCACGCCTCTCCTTGTCCACAGCAGTGATTGAGAGCGGCTCTTTGTCTCTCTTGTGAAGGATTTATGTGTGGCTATCTGAACGGCTGCATGCAGAGTTGTAGTACACATTGGGAGCAGCAAGTAGAGATGAATCCTACAGGTCCTGGCAGCACAGAGATAATGGAAATAAGGCTGCACAGTCAGGGGAAAATTGAAAAAGGAACTCCGAGGAGGAAGTAAAAAAAAAAAAAAATCGAATGCATGCAAATTCTGTGATTTTTATCTCACTATAAATTGACTTTAATACCACTTTAATAAATTAGGAACCTTGTAAAGATAAGAAACACCCTATCACATAGGCATTAAATGAAAGAGCCATATGCAAATTTGAAATCGTTAAAACGTAGCATAGAAAACAAAAAATAAGAGGAAAATTCTACTTGCTCTTATGTCAGCAATAAGCATGCTATAGGCACAGCTCAGAGATCTGGCAAAAACTCTCAGTAACTTTTTCTGACCACCAGCAGGAAACAAGTATAATCGCTGTACGTAGCTATCCATCTTACCCCGCTATCGGGTCCAGCGCAATCGCTTTCGGATTATGGAGATCAAGGTCCACCAAGGTGATGCACACAGTCCCATTGCGGCTACATGTAAAAATCCTGTCGTTCCCATGATCCACAAAGTAAAAGTTTCCAGTAATCCAGTCAATGACCATTTGCTGAACATCTGAGGAAACAAACAAAATAGACAATAATGAACGTTAACAAAGGAAGGCAAAATATGTAGACCAGATTTCTATGCAAGACAAATCGCTTTTGCATTTTCTAAAGTTATATTTACAGAAGAATGGGTGATTTTGGCAAAAATAAATTTTCAGCAAAATTGACGATTTTGCCAACATTTTGGTAAAATTTTTCTTAAATTTTGGCCTGGTGAGCAAAATCAGCCTAAAAAAAAAAAAAAAAAAAAAAAATCACGTGACTTTATTTTCAATCAAAGCCTTGTGATCAACATTTTAAAGGTTCACGGGGAAATGGCTAAAAATGAGGCATGTGAAATACAGAATACATTTTTTTACAGAAGATGCAAGCTGTAAAACAGCCAAAATATATTGTGAGTTGGAAGGTCCCTGTTCATCATGACTTAGTAGGTATAGGAGATGATAGAGCTGAGATAATATTTAGAGCAGGGGTGTCCAAAACTTTGACTTTCTGGGCCAAATTGGAAGAAGAGGATTTATCTTGGGCCGCACATAAAATACATAATATATATAAATATGTCTGATGAACTGAGAAAGTCGGGCAAATCACAAGTTAATGATCACTGATATAGATAATGTACCTATCTGAGTAATACAACTTAATTTGTTCTGCAATATTTTTTCTAAAGCCCCATACACACGGTCGGACTTTTTCATGGATTCTGTCCGATCGGACAATGTTGTTGAAAAATCAGACCGTGTGTATGCACCATCGGACAGTGTACGTCGGATTGTCCGACGGACAAAGTCTTATCTCCTGCTGGAAAGATTTGCCGACAACACGGTCCGATCACACCAAATCCGATCGTGTGTACGGTTGTCCGACCGGACAAAGTGCTACGCATGCTCAGATCACATTACAAGACCAAAGCTATTGGCTACTAGCCTCTACGTAGTCCCGTCGTAGGCAACAAACGTCACCACGTTCAGAATGATCGGATTTTCCGACAACTTTGTCCGACCGTGTGTACGCAAAACCAACATCAGACAAAGTATGACGGACAGGATCCGACCGACCTGGTCCGCGGATTGTCCGACCGTGTGTATGGGGCTTTACAAAAGTAGTGCAATATTTGACACTGTGACATTGCTTTTGATAAACGAACGCACCATTATCTGGTTGGATGGATGGAGTAGCAATTTGGTTCTAATTTTCTGGTTGGATGGATGGAGATATTTGGTTCTAATTTTGCCCTACCTATGCTTCATCCTTGAAAATAGTTGCTCACAAATATTGATGCTGCCAAAAACTGGTGACATAAATAAGGCGTGATTGTGAAGAGTGGGAGATTTTTCTTTGGCAAGATAAAATTTATAAAAGTCCAATAAAGAGACGCTCTCAAGTTTGTCTTCAGGTGCATGTGTTTTCTAAGTGTTCACATATTTTTACAAAAATAAAACTCCCCAAAAGTCAACATTTTTATGTAAGTTTAAGATTTTGTGTTGGGCTGCATTCATAGCTGTCTTGGGCTGCAGGTTGGACACCCCTGATTTAAGAAATACATTCAATCGGGGATCACATGTCTGTTGATAAACTCAGTGTACAGATACTTATACTAATACTAATTAGTATACTCAAATATGACTAATATTACTAAAATATTACTACTAATAATAATAATAATATTAATAATAATAATAAACAACTTTTTTTATTATATTTCATATTTTTTGTCCATTTTAAAAAGTAATGGTTCCTCTCTTCCTCAATATAACCATTTTTTTTTTAAGTGAAAACAAGTCCAGGATAGTTGCAATGAGCTTCTGCGACTCTCAAGAGCTTTTTAAAGTGCATTGCACTTTAAATATTCAACAAAAAAA
Organism: Lithobates sylvaticus; assembly: GCA_028564925.1. Classification (NCBI taxonomy): domain Eukaryota; kingdom Metazoa; phylum Chordata; class Amphibia; order Anura; family Ranidae; genus Lithobates; species Lithobates sylvaticus. Next base: position 38,297,742 of record CM053031.1, read on the forward strand.
AAACATTTTAAAGTATACTGTATATATAGCCAATCCTTTCTTTTTTTCAGTTTGTTTTGGATAGAATGGATGGGTTAGAAACTGTGTCAGGTTTATATTTCTCTTACTGTCCCTGTTGAGTTAGCTCACCTTCTGTCTATCTTCATAGTCATTGTCAATGAGACAGAACTTGAGAAGAACTTGAGAAGTGATGAGTAGTTAAAATTTCTGAGCTATCATCAAAACAGAAGGTGAGGATACATTTTCCAATGGGGTCGAGTGACAACTATCTAAGAAAAATTCTACAAATTTTGTAGCGATTTCCTCTCGCTTCCTGTTACGTCTCCAGAACAGGAAGCGAAGGGAACTTTCTCCAAAAGACTTGAAACCATAAATGGCTTTCTGCAGGTACTACACAATGGCATTTGTTAGCATTGTGGTAGAGCACAGTGAATTATCACAGGAGGTATTAATCTATAAGTGTAAAGCTGATCTTCACCCTACAATTCATCATCCTTCTCCTCCACCCCTCTTTTTTTTTTATGAAACTCTCCAGTCCTGCCCCCCCCATTTTTAAGTCATTCGCCTAGGTAAATGATGTGCACTGTCCTCCCTTTGCCACCTGGGTTATACATATCACACATCCCCCAAGGGCAAAGCATTTCATTAAGAAAAATAGCAAGAGGCCTAGAGGGGCATCACTGAGAGACGTGCCGGATAAACCTGGAACACCTGGCAGGCTCTCGATGACATCAAGCAAAATATGGCAGCACAGAACCGAGCGCAAGTAGGGGCTAAAAAAATATTGTATATATTCCTAACTCCAAAAAGTCCAGTTTATTGCACTCAGCCTCCTCCAAATTCCATTTTTTTTTGCTGCTATGATCTGACTTCCTGTTAGAGGGTGACTAAGTTCACTCTCAGGGCCACACTGTATGTAGACACATAGCCACCCTTCTCTATTGCTCCTGGACTAGGGAGTATGGACTTTGGGATTTGGGATTTGTATAGCAAATAGAGCAGTGCACTTGACTGCACTTGCACTGCTCGTTTTAAACAAACACAAGTGGGGGGGGGGGGGGGGGGCGAAGGGTTCAGGAGCTTGTGGAGGACATTCCAAGAAGGCATAAAAACACAGTAAAAAACTATTTCATGAAAAATGGATCACTGAGCCATTAAATAGTGGATGTGGATAGATTATTTTTGGAGACAAAAGATATCTTTTAAATGTGTCCTCTGACCCCAATACCCCACCCCCCAAAAAAAAAAAAACTTAGCTGTCCTTGACTCTGCAAGAGTTTCCTTGTGGGGCCCACTAGGCGCTGTACAGCCTCTATTCTCAAAGTCTCCTGGATAGCCAAAATAATCCTAATTTATTCCTATAGATGGGCAATCCATTGATGAAACTAAGAACAGATCAATAACTCTGGGCCAAGAGAGTGGGTTGAATGATGCTCCCTGCCATCCAACCCAGAGAATTGAGGACATCTAATGGTGGGAAAAAAGTACTGTAGGAAACAGCTGGATTGATAGTAAGCACTGTAGCAAAAGCTGCTTTTTTATCTTTGAGTTGGCTATTTATTTTTTTGGATTTCTTCTTTAAACTTAAACTGTTTTGGTTCCTAGTTGCTTCTTCTGTTTTTGCTTGTTTTCATGAACATCCACTCTGCTAACATTCAACATCAGCCAAAGACAATTACAAAATAAAATCCTGTTTCAAACCAACCTCCGGCTTCCCAGCTTGCAGTGTTTAGATGCCATTTTTTTTTTTTTTTGCCTATTTTAGATTTTTACACGTGTAGATGGCTTTTTCTCTGCCAGGACCCATGCAAAACACGAAGGCAAACAAAAGGCAACCATTATGAGCCTAATTTCTATGTAAGTGAATTCCTAGCCCGTTGCCAAACGATTATAAAATTATAATGGCGTCCCTCAAGCCTGGCATCTGAACCGCACAATAAAACAAGATTTATGGAGGTACACAATGATTACAATCTTTTCTAAACGCGTCTCGTAAATCTGCTATTATAAATCAAAAAAGATTTTTATTTTACTTCCCTGAATGCAAGAAGGCCTTTCACTGATGATCTTAAGCTAAAAAGCGTAATGTGTTATTAGTAAGGAAATCATCAAATATATACAGCCAAATGAGACGCGCTGTTGAGGATAATGCGACACGACCACTTAATCCTGCTAGACTTTACCAATTCTAATTGCGCATCTCCAGGGAAATAATTCTGTAGCCTCTCCACCCTTTTATCAGAATACAAACCCCTACTGCGCCGACCATCACTACCTACAGCCTCAGAGTAGAATTACCGCCACAGACAATTTTGACAATGCTTTGATTTTTTATTATTTTTTTTCAAAGTAAAAATTAATAAAGTATGCAAATATTTTATCTGAACAATTTAATTGAGCATGTTTGAAGATTCATTTTAGTAGTTCTCCGAGACAAGGCTTCTATTTTATCTCCATATGCTATTCACAATGATGCAATGGTTGGTGCTGTGACCTTGCAGCATTAGAGTTTTGTGCTCAATTTCTATCTAATTGGTGTCTTTGTGTTTGCTGAAGGTGTTCACTAGTTATTGTATTTGTTCCTCATATTCATCAGAAAAGCATGAGCATTTCTTACAGCATAAAGTAGCACGATAAGAGTTGAAAGGAAGGGAAAAGGAGAAGGAGAGTACCTCTATCCCTTAACATGTATATCAAAAGACATTAACCTATTTGAGACTTTATTGATACTAAACACACAGAAATCACATAAAGCAAGAGTCCATTAAATCCTTTATATATATATATATATATATATATATATATATATATATATATATATATAAATTTACAAAAAGGATTTAATGGACACTTGCTTCATGTGATTTCTGTGTGTTTAGTATCAATAAAGTCTCAAATAGGTTAATGTCTTTTGATATATATGTTAAGGGATAGAGGTACTTTCCTTCTACCTTCCTTTCAACTCTTATCATGCTACTTTATGCTGTAAGAAAATGCTCATTCTTTTCTGATGAATATGAGGAACAAATACAATAACTAGTGAACACCTTCAGCAAACACAAAGACACCAATTAGATAGAAATTGAGCAGAAAAATTGTCTCGAAAAACTGCTAAAATTAATCTTCAAACATGCTCAATTAAATTGTTCAGTTAAAATGGTAACATACTTTATTTGTTTATATATTATATATATATATATATATATATATATATATATATATACAGTATATATACACATTATTGTCAAAAGCATTGGAACGCCTGACTTTACACACATGAATTTTAATGGCATCCCAGTCTTAGTCTGTAGGGGTCAATATTTAGTTGGCCCACCCTTTGCAGCTTTAACAACTTCAACTCTTCTGGGAAGGCTGTCCACAAGATTTAGGAGTGTGTCTATGGGAATGTTTGACCATTCTTCCAAATGCACATTCATGAGGTCAGGCACTGATGTTGCAAGAGAAGTAATGGATCGCTGTCTCTGCTCTAATTCATCCCAAAGGTGTTCTATCGGGTTGAGGGCAGGACTCTGTGTAGGCCAGTCAAGTTCCTCCACCCCAAACTCCCTCATCCATGTCTTTATGGACCTTGCTTTGTGCACTGGTCCAAATCATTTGGTGGAGGGGGGATTATGGTGTGGGGTTGTTTTTCAGGGGTTGGGTTTGGACCCTTAGTTCCAGGGAAGGGAACGCTTATGGCATCAGCATACCAAGACATTTTGGACAATTTCATGCTCCCAACTTTGTGGGAACAGTTTGGGGATGGCCCCTTACTGTTCCAACATGACTGCCCACCAGTGCACAAAGCATGGTCCATAAAAACATGGATGAGCGAGTTTGGGGTGGTGGAACTTGACTGGCCTGTGCAGAGTCCTGACCTCAACCCGACAGAACACCTTTGGGATGAATTACAGTAGAGACTGCGAGCCAGTCCTTCTCGTCCAATATTAGTGCCTGACCTCACAAATGCGCTTTGGGAAGAATGGTCAAACATTCCTATAGACACACGCCTAAACCTTGCGGACAGCCTTCCCAGAAGAGCTGAAGCTGTTATTCAAGGGTGGGCCAAGTCAATATTGAACCCTATGGACTAAGACTAGACTGGGGTGCCAGACTTGCTGGATCACATGTTCTTTGTTCTGCCATCGCTACGTTTAAAAGAAAAAGAAAAATGTGCGCGTAGTGTAAACATTGTATCCAGAACTGCTCATCTGAATACTAGACATGTGCAATTAGTTTCGTTTTTTTCGTTTTTCGTTTTTTTTTTCGTTATTTTCGTTCGTTCGTTTTCGTATGAATGAACGAATCATTCGAATCGTACGAATACGAATAACGAATCGTAACGAATCGTACGAATCCGAATAACGAATCATTCGAATCCGAAAAACAACGAAAATCCGAAAAAAACTAATTAGAAACAACAAATGTACTAATGAAGAAAATCCGAAAAACTAAAACGAACGAAAACGAACGAAAAAATTTGTAACTTTTTTTTTTGTTGAATTGGTCATTTTCCGTGTCCCTTACAATGGTGCTGCTAAACGTGCTTCGAATGGATTGAACAAAAAAATTAGTACATTCGTAACTTTTTTTTCGATTCGTAACTTTTTTTTCGATTCGTAACTTTTTTTTTCGATTCGTAACTTTTTTTTTTATTTTTTTGATTTGTAATTTTCCGTGTCTCTATTGAACCAAAAAATTTGTACATTCGTAACTTTTTTTTTTTTCGATTTGTAACTTTTTTTTTTTTCGATTTGTAACTTTTTTTTCAATTCGTAATTTTTTTTTTTTTTTTTTTTCATTTGTAATTTTCCGTGTCTCTATTGAACAAAAAAATTCGTACATTCGTAACTTTTTTTTCGATTCGTAACTTTTTTTTTTCGATTCGTAAATTATTAAAATGTAATAATAGCATACACATTACATCAAATTATGAATTATGCTCCGATTACGAATCTACGAATGTTACGAATGTACGAATAAATGCGAATGTGTCCGAAAATTAAACTAACGAAAAAACGAATCAACGAAAAAATAACTCTTACGAATGTACGAATCGTTACGAATACGAACAACGACGACTTACGAATGTACGAATCGTTACGAATCCGAACAACGACGACTTACGAATGTACGAATCGTTACGAAACGAAAAAAACGAAACGAAAAAAAAACGAATTTTTTGGTTGTGCACATGTCTACTGAATACATGATGATAAACAAATTATGTACACAAAAAGTGCACAACCAAACAGATCACAAATTATATATTAATGTGTAAAAGAAAGTGTCCAAAAACCCAATCTAGAAAAATCAGGAATTGAACATTATGAAACAGTGATTCCATCAAACAAATAATTGTATGAAAGGTTCCAGCCTTCCACTGAGGAAGTGAACACTTCTTGAAAAATTGGATGTGAACACCTTGTGCCCTCCACCACAAATATGAGCCTCTTACCGGATTATATTGATTTCTTATAACAGAGATCAATAACACATGTTACAATACGTATCAACGATAAATATTAATGCAAAACACATTAGAAGGGATTTGACTTGTGACGTCATCATGCCTGCTGAGGCTTCACCAGTGTGACTTTTGTATTGTGTGCTGACTTGGTTTTAAATTGAGTCATTTGGCATGCTGGTGATATCTTATCCCTTATTCTTATTATCCCTAGATTGCTGGAGGATATGTGGTCAACAGGGCAATTTATTAAATATATTATGGTTTTGTTTATCGATTGTTAGCTTTTTGAACCCAGTATTCTCTCTAAATTCATCCATCTCAGGTATTATAACAACTTCACCTACTACAACGTTAGCCCTTTTGGGACTTAAAATTAACTGTTTTCCTAAACAATTCCACAGGATAGTTATGCATATCATGATAGCTGCCCAACTTCCGGGCTCTAATAAGTGGAGTGCAGCTTGCACATGCGCAGCTGTGGGCGGTCGGGCGCCGCCGTGCTCTCGCTCCCGCTGCATGCTGTCGAAGCGTGCCCATATGTCAGGCAGACTCGATGTCTGCTGCAAACCCGTGCTCGCCTAGTAGAGAGGCAGAACGGGGATCTGCCAGTGTAAACAAAACGGATCCCAGTTCTGACAAAAGGCATGTCAGAGATCTACTGTTCCCAGTGATCGGGAGCAGTGATCTCTGTCATGTCCCATGAGCCCATCCCCCCTACAGTTAGAACACACCTAGGGAACACATTTAACCCCTTGATCGCCCCCTAGTGTTAACCCCTTCCCTGCCAGTGTCATTTTTACATTGATCAGTGCATTTTTATAGCACTGATTAATGTAATAATGTCACTGGTCCCAAAAAGTGTCATTTGGGTCAGATTTGTATGCTACAATGTCCCAGTCCCACTAAAAATCACAGATTGCCGCCATTACTAGTAAAAACAAAAAAAATAAAAGTCCCTAAATCTATCCCATAGTTTGTAGACACGATAACTTTTGCGCAAACCAATCAGTATACGCAATTACAAATTTTTTAACCAAAACTATGTAGAAGAATATATATCGGCCTAAAGTGATGAATAAATTAGTTTTTTTATATATTTTTTTTTTATCTGTATTAAAGCAAAAAAATAATTATGTTTTTCAAAATTGTCGCTCAGTATTTGATCACCCCAGAGGTGATCAAATACCACCAAAAGAAATCTCTATTTGTGGGAAAAAAAGGACATCAATTTAGTTGGGTACAGCGTCGCACGACCGCGCAATTGTCAGTTAAAGCGACGCAGTGGCGTATTGCAAAAAATGGCCTGGTCATGAAGGGGGCAAATCCTTCCGGGGCTGAAGTGGTTAATAAAGTTTAGCTTTGAGTCAGGAGTGACTTCTATACACAATTCCTATATAATCAATAGAAAACAATCAATCTACTTACTGTGTAGTTGCTGTGATATGTACATTGTTCTCCCTTCTGTGAAAGTCCATGTCTTTGTTATCTTGTGGCATTTCAGTTGGTATGAAGACTTCCTGGATTCAATCCAGCAGACGGTGTTCTCATCATACAGAAAATCCAACGTTTGAATCCCATTTGCATTCATAGGGCTCCTGATGGGCGCTTTGCCCCCACTAAGATCCAGCACTTCTATTGTTTCAGAGTTTGCAATCAAAAGAACTGAAGGCCTGTCAGCGGGCTCTAGAATTAAACATAATGCAATCATAAGTATTAATTTGAGAGCAATGTCAATCTGCATATCACATAGCAAAAGAAGGCCAGAATGAGCTGAGACTATTGCTGCTAGAGCTTAAAGCTAAACTTCAAGCGGATAATAAAGACACATTAATTCAGCTCTGTATTCATTAATAAATCATTAAATGTGTTTTATTTTACGTCAAGCAGGATAAGTATTTGAATCTGACATGGTTTCAGTCTGTTGCAATTACTATTACTGAAACACAATAGGCCAAATAGGCTGAAAATCATAAAAAAAAAGAAAAACAAACACAGATTTGAACACCATTGAAGTCAATATCTAAAAAGCCCAAAAGACTTCTGCACTCATTCACTGTGTGGTGAATGTGGTGAATGTAAGTGGTATTTCAGTCAACACAGGCAATCATTCAGTTGTGTGATAAATACTAAAACGCTGCTAGGTTTGTATGTAAATACTAATGAGGTGAACACAGAACAGCTGCACCACTCAAAATGATCTCAAGCATAGAAAGTATAAAATTCTTAAACCGTGGTGTGCTTGTTCTGTATATAATAGTGTGCATAGTGACATGTGCAAAAATAAATCAAAACATTTATGCAAACGCCAACAATTAATAATATGAAAAAAATTGTGATAAAAGGTCCAATAAGATAAGTCAATATAAAACGATTATTAATAAAGTGCTCCGCTACAAAGTGTGGTAGTTGGTTATTTTGTCCATGCCACTACTTCCATCACCAGGTGCAATGCCTGCTCACCTTAGGAAGCGACCCCCTTGGGTCATATAAAGCTCTCAAATGTGTTATAAGATGATCCAGCCTGGAATTGCATCAAGCATCAAGACATTTACAGCATCCTTTAATATAAAGCCACCTGTTTTCTAAAGTGACTCAGGAAGAGAAAAGAACAGACTTTCGCGCAACAATGTAACTTTATCAGGGCCATAGATAAAGGACATATACCGATATCCCACTCACATATTATATCATCTTGTGTATAGCATATAATTTCTATGTAAGGCTAATCAGGGAGACACTGCTCTCCTCCTCGCCGTTAACTGTGTAACTGAGACAACTGATGTGATGTCACCAACTCCTCCCGACATGTTGCGTCACTGATCACGTGACTTTTTCAAATGTTGAGTCTAGTGACGAGCGCTAGGGTTATAAGCATGGGCTTGTATACATGTACACATGTTGCTGTGGTGATGGGTGACTCATTAGATCATCATGCCTTACTTCCGTGAGTAGCGATAGATATCGCTTTCCCATAAGTATAAAACAAACTCTAATCCATTTTTTAAAAATCCTAAATGCTAAAAAACGAATTAGAACCATATGAATTCTAATTCTGAGTATGCAAACATACATTTAATATTACATAAATAAACTGTACAATAATAATTGATGTGAGATAATTGATATAAAATGTTAAAAAATGTATATATATATATATATATATATATATATATATATATATATATATATATATATATATATATATATATATATATAAACCCCTGCTGGCGATGCATCTAAATTCATAAAAGGGATAACATTAAAATGAACTAAAAACATCTAAACAATGTATAAACATAGATATCTAAATGGGGGGGGGGGATGTGAGAGACATAGGAACTGCATCAACATCACATATACGATGGGGACTTTGTATAAAAAGTTGTAATCTGATATAAAGCAGTTAAGGTTGAATTCTACATTCATTCCATACGTCAGAACTTCAGACATGAAGGGTCTTTTGCATGAAGCTGAGCAAAATGTTTTGAAATAGCATGTTTGGGGAAAACCATTTAATATATTTTGTACATGCTCTCTTATACCTTTCCACAGGGGTCGTTTTGTTCTGCCAACATATTGCAGGGCACATGAGCATTCTAAAACATAAACCACACCCTCTGTTCTACAGGAGATAACATCTTTTATTGGGTATTCTTTCTGGGTAGTAGTGGAAATAAATTTATTGCACTTTTGCCCATACATTTTTGTGTGTCTACAGGCAAAGCATCTTCTGCATGGATAAAATCCCTTCCCTTGGAAAAAAGATAGGGTGCCTGATCTGATGGGTGGATCTTGTTCGGGTAGAAATTTGTGAAGTTGTGCATCCACTCGGAGAATTGACCAGTATTTTTTTTATTTTTTTTCAATTTGCCTAAACTGGATATTGTAGTCAAAAATAATTGGTACATCATATGGTTTCTCTGATTGTCTTAAATTGTCTTTGATCAGTTCCTCTCGTTTTACAGTTGATACTTCTTCTATTTTTTCTTTAATGAAACCCTCATTATATCACCTTTGGACAAATCTTTCTCCAATCATTGATGCCTGCTCTGTAAAATCCTCCATCTTACTGCAATTTTACCGTAGTCTGATGAGCTGTCCTTTTGGGATATTAATGAGCCATGGGTAATGATGACAGCTGTCCACCGAAATATAACTATTCCTCTCCACAGGTTTAAAATAGGTTTTGGTTATAATTGTTTGATCTTCCAACTGTATAGTGAGAAATTATATATTTTTATCATATTTAACAGACAGATGTATATTTTTTTGGTTATCATTACATTTTTCAAAGACTCTTTTTAGACTCTCCTCATCTCCCCTCCATAGTACGATAAGATTGTCTATGAATCTTCTGTATAGAACCAATTCAGTCGGTCAATTTTGAAATACCATTTCTTCTTCCCATTTTGACATGAATAGGTTTGCTACACTAGGGGCAAACTTTGCTACAATCGCAATGCCTTGTAATTGTCTGAAATAATCAGACTGGAACCAAAAGTAATTATGTTGTAAACCAAATTCCAAACATTTCAAAACATACTCTTTTTGTTTTCTTGGGAGATTTCCATGAATGAATGATTTGTATAGCGCTGCAACTGCGAACTGAATCGCCTCGATCGAATGTACCAATGCCCATTTTGATGCCTGAATCGCCTCTTCATGATTGATTATCGTGTATAGGGATGATGCATCTGCTGTTGCTATTAGGTATTCACTATTATCCAATTCAATTGTATGCAGAACTTCAATGAGATGTGTTGTATCCTTCAAATATGATACAGTGTTCTTGATAAGTGGTTGCAATCTATTATTGCAAGATTGGGTGAAAAAAAACATTGACCATTTCTTGCAACCACTTATCAAGAACAAAATTTATTTTGTTCTTGATAAGTCTGTCCGTTAGATAAAAAAGTGAGAGCCAAAAATACATTTTTTGGCTCTCACTATACAGTTGGAAGATCAAAAGATTATAACCAAAATCTATTTTAAACCTGTGGAGAGAAATAGTTATATTTTGGTGGGCAGCTGTCATCATGACCCATGGCTCACCTTGGAGAGGGAGCTATAAAATTAGACAGTTGAGCAAAAATTTCTCAAAATGGATTTATGAACTCAACTCTTTATCTGTATGGAATTAATGTAGAAATTCAACCTTAACTGCTTTATATCAATTTTTTATACCCAGTCCTCATCATATATGTGATTTTGAAGTGTATGTATCTCACAATACCCCCTTGTTTAGATATATATTTTTATACATTGTACATTTTTATACATATTATTATACATTGTTTAGATGTTTTTAGTTCCTTTTAATGTTTGTTTCTTTATACTTATGGGAAAGCGATATCTATCACTACTCACAGAAGTAAGGCATGATGATCCGTTGAGTCACCTGTTAACACGGCAACATGTATACAAGCCCATGCTTAAAACCCGACGCTCGTCACTGGACTCCTTATCCCTTGAAAAAGTCACATGATCAGTGACGCAACGCGTTGGGCAGTGTTGGTGAAGTCTCACCCGTTTTCTCAGTTACACGGTTGTAACGGTGAGGAGGAGAGTTGTGTCCCCATGTTTAGCCTTACATAGAAATGATATGTTATACACAAGATGATATAATGTATGAGTGGGATATTGGTATATGTCCTTTACCTACGGCCCTGATATAGTTACATTGTTGCGCAATGAAATTCTGTTCTTTTCTCTTCCCGAGTCACTTTAGACTGGTTTATATTGAAGGATGCTGTGAATGTCTTGATGCTTGATGCTATTCCAGGCTGGATCATCTTATAACACATTTGAGAACTTTGTATGACCCAAGGGGGTCGCTTCTTAAGGTGAGCAGGCATTTCACCTGGTGATGGAAGTAGTGGCATGGACAATATAACCAACTACCACACTTTGTGGAGGAGCACTTTATTAATATTCATTTTATATTGACTGTATCTTATTGGACCTTTTTTACAATTTTTTTCATATTATTAATTGTTGGAGTTGGCATTAATTTATTGATTTATTTATGCACATGTCACTTTATGCACACTACTATATAAAGAACAAGTCCACTATTGTTTCAGAACTATAATCATTCATTTGGCCTGCTTTTTCCTAGGTCACACAGAGCTCTTCATTAGAGCTATGATAAAGAGGGGACACCCTTGAAATGTGTCAGCATCTGCTACACATCACCAGGTGTCATCTGTATCTGTTGAAGGTCCAGAGTTGCCAACCTACAGATTAAAATTTACTGACACGACACCCAAAATGTACTGGCACTGGCAAGTTTTTACTGGCATTTCCAAAAGTTACAACATTACAGTTTTAACTGCAAATTTCAGTATTTAGGCTACAGACAAGGACAATAAGCAATTAGCAATGTGATTTAAGGTATATATTAAGGCAAAAAACATATTTCTTATTTTATTTTCAATAAAGTAAGAAGCTCAGGGACAGGACTCAAGTGGGCAAGAATTAGAATGGGCGGCACACATACCATGAAATTGACTCTCATGGTGACACTTACAGCAGTGTGCAGCAGCACAGATGATGAGGACCTCTCACCGACATGACACGTCCCCTCCTGTTGAGAGTCACGGTCTCTCAACACCAGGTGGTCCCTTCAGTCCACTTCAGTCCAAACAACATTGACAGTCCTGTTCCCGGCTTGCCTTGCTCCCATCCCACAGACCCGCACACTCCGCTACGGCCTCTCCACTCAGCTCCATTACACCATGACATCACACAACACACTCTGGTTTCGCCTCTGTCAGACCCACTCCTCGCCGACACCACCTGAACACACTGTAGCAGACACTTGGATGATATCGGCCGGCTCCACACTGGAACTGCACAGTTCCGAGCCGAGCATCACACCCATAATTTTTAATGGTAACCTTTTCTTGTCACTGGCATTTTGTGGCAGGAGAAAAGTGCCTGCCAGTAAAAAATACTGACGATTGGCAACACTATGAGAGCCATGGGTTGTGGATTTGGTTGCAGTTCCTTCTGTTGTATGTTATGAGCCTAACACTTTGTAAGTCTATGGTGTGCTACCTTTATTTTAATAAATGATGCCATAGATGATGCACTAGGCTTGTGTGCCTTTTTTTGCTTTTTGTATACCATTGAAATGAATGGTGACGGAATTGAGGTGGACTGTACACGTTACACTCCCACAACTAAAATACAGATTTCTGGGTGCAGTTATACTTCCAGGAATCCCAGATGATGTCATTAGGCACATTTGGTCCGTAACATTACTCGGTATTCCTTGCAGTAAATATAAATTAGTCTTTAAATGTATTCTTCAAGCAGTACTTGAATTTGACTTGGTATCAGCCTCTTGTAATTAGTATTGCTCAAACACATCCACAATTGATTCATCAGCAGTTTAGCCAAACAAGCCAAAAACCAGCATAAAAACCCAAAACAAATTTTAACACCATTGAAGTCAATAGTGACGGAATTCAGGTGGACTGTACATACCACACTCCTGTCGCTAAATTACATATTTCTAGCTACAGTAATACCACTTTTAATACCGGGTAATGTCATTAGCCAAATGTGGTAAATTCCTGAATTAAATTTGAATTACTGCAGCTAGGAATCTGTCATTTACCTTCATGCATTTTATTCATAAAGGTAAAAAAACTTCTGTGTGCAGCAGTCCCCTAGCCCCCCCCCCCAATATTTACCTGAGCCCCCTCTCGATCCAGCAAAGTCCACGAGAGCCTTGCCTCTCTGGGGACCTGAACTCCCGATTGGCTATTGGCTGTCAATCACAACAAGTGAGCCAATCAGGAGATGGAGGGGGCATGGCCAAATCTTGGCTGTGTGTGTGTATGGACACAAGCTGCTTGCTGTGGAGGACAGGAGAGAGGAGCCAGGAGCTCTGGCGTGGGACCCAAGAAGAGGAGGATCGGGGCTGCTCTGCGCAAAAACAACTGCACAGAGCAGGTAAGTACAGTATAACATGTTATTTTAATGAAAAAAAAATGAAAGCTTTACAATCACTTTAAGGTAAAATACTTTCTCTTTTCAACCCCTTTAATAATAAGTTATAGAAAAGAAAAACTAAACGGATTGTTTATTTTTTAAAAATACTTATATAAACAGTTTATTGTTCAAATAAACATTTAGTACAGAATACACTTATAAGCGAAAGCTTGGGAGAAGCAGTTTACTGCCAGGACCTGGCACTAAAAGGTAGATGCCAACATATGCCCCCCCCCCCCCCCCCCCCCCCCCCAAGTCCAATTTTGTCTACTTCCTGGCACATATATTTTTCTACATGCTCTTCCACAATAATTTCATTACCTGTGATTTGGGATATCTAGCAGTTTATTGTAAGTTGTAACTACAGGGGGTTGGAATAACAAGATAGCTGTAAGAAAGGCCAATAGTGCAAGTCATATTACCCCAGTCTATTAGGAGAATGTGTTCCTATTATGTGTTAGAGTAATTATTGAGCTATTTCTGAATATCTTTTTCATGGATGGATTGTTTGAGCCTTCTATTATGAAGATATATGTAAAGTGGCTAATCGGAATTTTGTGCTCACCAAATATAAATAGAGAACAAAACCAATTCAATTGCTAATATCATCGCCATTACAACCCAGAGACAGCTGTTAAAAAAAGAGTAAAAATCTGAAATTCTTAACTACATACTTTTTCCACGTCAGTGACTGAATTGCATAAAAGAGATAAATGCCTGCCCCATTATCATGTGTGTTGCTGTTCGGCTCAGCCCATTCATTTTGAATGGGGTGTTTAACATAACCCGACACTTGTGTTGCAGCACACAACCTTGTGATGTGAATAGACCCTACAGCACAGTGCAAGGCACACTTACAAGAGGAGAGGTCACGGTGTTATACTTGCAGTGGTTTTGCACAGCAGATCGGATCCTCTTCTTTTCAGGTTCCCTGCCAGCACTCCTGGCTCCTCCCCATCGAGCAATGGCCCCCTCGGAAAGCCGCTTGCCATGGGGGCACCACTGTGTGCTTGCTCCGGAGCCGCGGCTCTGCGCATCCATGAAGCTGGCTACACATTATACAATTTCTATTCAATTCTTATACAATTTTCTTGTACAACTTTGCTTTGGATTTACTAAAACCATATATTACCAGGTCAAACCTAAACACTTTCATATTCTATGCAATCGGGCAGGCCCCTGCACTGCATAGTTGAAGGTAAATCTAAAGAAAATTGAACAACAAAAATTGTATAATGTATATCAGGTTTAAAGTATAACTAAAGGTTTTTTTTTTAGTTTTGGATAGAGTGGAGATGGATTAGAACATCTGTCAGTTTTTATTGCTGTATGTGCCCCTATTAAGGAGATTCACCCTCTCCATTTGTCCTGTTTACCATTATCATTAAAAGGGAAAGTAAAAGCAAATCCCACATTTTGAGTTGTTCGCTAGAAAAGTAATATAGGAGAAACATTCCAATGGGGACACTAGTTCTGGTGACCTGGGGATGCCCAAGGAATTCCTTTAATTTGCAGGGATTTCCTCTCACATCCTGTTTGGCTATGAGACAGGAAGTGAAGGGAAATCTCTGCAATGGGATGTAGATTGTTAAAATAAATCTGATTGGGGGTAAAAACCCTCTTTTGCTCTATCCAAAATGACAAAAAATAAATATTTGCCTATAGTTCTACCTTAAGACACATACAGACGCAGCTCACCCTACGCTCTCTCCTCATTGGCTTACTGTGTGATTGACAGCAGTGGGAGCCAATAGACTCCCACGGCTGTCTTTGTCAATAAGGAGGGAGAGTCCTGTGACACCGGGACCCCTGAGGCTATTGTAAACATCGCTGGATCGGAAGGAGCTTAGTTAAGTATTAGGGGGGCTGGGGGGGGGGGGGGGCACACAGAAGGTTTTGTGGTCTTCAGCCTTTAGAACTACTTTAAACTGTATGATGTATAATTGGGGCTCTGCATACTCTTAAATATACTTAAAAATGCCCTACGTTATTCCATGTACAATTAAACATGAATACATTAAAACATTGGTATAATGCTTAAAGTGGAAGAAAAGTCTAATTCCCCATACACACGATCGGAAATTCTCCCAGCAAAAGTCTGATGTGAGCTTTTGGTCGGAAATTCCGACCGTGTGTATGCTCCATCGGACTTTTGCTTGCGGAATTCCAGCCAGCAAAAGAATGAGAGCAGGTTCTCTATTTTTTGGTCGGAAAAAGGTCAGATCGGAAAATTCCGATCGTCTGTACCAATTCCGACGCGCAAAATTCCTTGCCATGCTTGGAAACAATTCGACGCATGCTCGGAAGCATTGAACTTCCTTTTCTCAGCTCATCGTAGTGTTGTACGTCACCGCTTTCTTGGCGGTCGAAAGTTCAGAGAACTTTTGAGTGCCGGGTGTATGCAAGCCAAGCTTGAGCGGAATTGTGTCATTGGAAAATCCTATCGTGTGTACGGGGCATTACACTATTCTTAAAAATGCACCCCCCCCCTCACCTGTCCTAATAAACCTGTATACAAATCTGTGTATTTTCCTATTTTTCATCTTCCCTGGTCCACAGCAGCAGCGCCCCTGTGTCAGTGAGCAGCTACTGCAGGGGAGAGGAGGGAGCACCAACAATAGCTAGGCCATAGGACCCTATGGGTGACGTCACAGCTCCTGGAATTCCCAGCCATTGTTGAGCGTCCCCTAAGCCAGAGCTCCAGGATCCTGTGACCAGACTGGAGGGGATTAAAAATAGACAAGCATACATATCGTTTTTATACAGGTTAGACAGAATAGGTTGGAGGAGGGTCTAAGGAAAATTTTTAAGAATATTTTTTTCCACTTCAATGCTCCATTTTCAAAGGAACCCATTCAAGAGAAAAATATCCTGACCATTGCTCATCTGTTTTAAGGGTGCTAATGCTGTCATCCTTACCCTTCCTTTATTTATTGCAGCCAGTGATATCTAATTTGTACCCGTGTTTCAGGTTAGTAATTTATCAAGTTTTGAAATAGGAATGACAACCCTGCAACCTATACTTTCATAAACAAGTTAGCAATAGCATATCTTTCTGATGACAGGCCCTCTTTATATTAGTTATCTATCCTATTAATTAGAAAGCTGTTACACCTATAAAGGATAATACAGGTATACATAGACAATTATCTTTATCCTAAATCTGACTTTCCTATATACTACAGCACAACGCTTGGAATTTACTAGCTAGTAACTAACCTTGCCAAGAACTTAATCTGTATGTATTTCGTCCAGGCACCGGAGGGGACTTTGAACTATTTCAAGGTAGCAGCACTTTTAAAACCGTCTGTTGTCTTGTGTGCATTTGGTGCCAGGGGAGACATCTTTTATACTTTCCTCGTGGCTGTTAGGTCAAAGAAATGCTCAGAGGTTCAGGGACTCCAAAGGTTTGAGGGATATAATCGATTCAGAACACTTAGAGGAATTTGTTTGTTTTATGGCTGTTTGTTTTAAGCAGATCTACAGCACAGCGGCAGAACAGACTGTGCCGGTATGTGTCCTGTAATTCCACTATGGAGCACGATCGCAACCTTTGACTTTTGATTCAAGTTTATCTACAGTCATTTCATGTTTGGAATATTAGCAAGACCATCCCGTAAAGCCAGTTTATAGACATATTTAAAGTGGACCCAAACTCAAAAACTGGAGATTTGCTATCTTATAGTCTTATAGGGAACACCTAGAAATGTTATTTATACCTAAGTAGTACACAGAAAAAAATACCATTTGTCTTAAAGTGGAAGTAAATCCCTTTTTTAGAAATCTTGTACCTACATGTACGCCTATAATAAGGCTTACCTGTAGGTACATTGAATATCTCCTAAACCTGCACAGTTTAGGAGAAATTTAGATTGCATGCAGCCTGTGACGTCACTGGCGCATGCGATCCAAAGGGACGGCTTACCCGTGCAGAGCTCCTTGCCCGCGGTCTGTGAAACGTCATTGTGGCATGGCCAAACAGGTGGCTGGAGGTCGCAAACCCAGAAGGAAGACCGCGTGAAGATGGAAGTGCCTTCAGTGGTGAGAGCACGCTGCTGGAGGGCTTTGTTCTAAAGTAAGTATTTCATAATGTGCTAGTATGTATGCACTTTAGGAGATTTGAGTGGTGAGGGGTAGGAAACCCCTGCCAGGTTTTTATCATTGTATGTGTCCTCCATCAGGGAGATGAATTCTCTTTAAGTGTCCTGATCGCTAATGACACTGGGAATGAAAGTTTGGGTAAATCCAAAATTTTGAGTTACCACCAGAACAGCAATAGTTGGGAAATCTTGCAATGGGAACACTTGGTTCCATGACTAAGAGGGTATTTCCCTCAAATTGAAATGATATCCTCACACTTTCTACTAAGTCTACAGGACAGAAAGTAAGGGAAAAAATACTGACAGTAGTTTTAACCCTCCCTCGCACGGTGCGCTGGGTCCAGAGTCTTCCATTTCCTTTCCATGCAAAAAAGGAAGGTCCTTCTCTGGGTGTCCACATCCCTTCCTGGAGTGTATTGAACTTCAAGGGGCAGGACTGAAGACTGCAGTGGATGATGTCAAGGAGGAGACAAACGGTCCACTACCGCAATGGATTGACCAGTCATAACTCCTGGAAGAATTCGGGCAAGGGAAATGGATGGCAGCCTTAGGTGAGTATGAAAAGTGCTCCAAAAACTGCTACAGGGATGAGAGGGGAGGGAGAGGTAGGATTGGGAGAGGTATCAGCTTTGTCTGGAGATGGACTTTGGGAGTTCGGTGTTTAAACTTCATTCTGTTCATGTAAAAATGCTAAAGTCTGGCAGATATCAGAAGTAAAGAAATCATGTTGTCCATTTTTTAGCACTTACCCCTGGAATTTGAGATGAAATCATAAAAGAGCATTTGCATTTAAAACGGTGTCACTTTTGATAAGAGTTGAAGCTATGAATATATAATTGTCTCATTTGCATAATTACAAGCAAGGCTATTTTTATTACATCACAAAAACCTGGCAATATTGCAGCTATAAAGGTTAATCTTCTTTTTGAAGCTGCCATGGTTTGAGAAGACATCCAACATGCCTGTCTGTATCTCTAGGGGGACCTGTTTACCAGGATTGGCAAAGCAACTGTGTTTTCCTGATGCTGTTCTTTGTCATATTTCACTGCAAAATTTCACACTTTTTATTTAAAGCGGTTCTGCACACATTTTTCATATTTAAGCTCACTTGTTTCCAAATCTAGCCCAGAGTGCTCAATGGACATTTTTTTTATTTTTTTGAGCGTACCTTTAGATCGGTGGTCTTGTGTATATTCCCTTTGTTATCTGGCTGCGGCTGTGGGCGGGGATTTTGCGTGATCCGCATCATTTGCTGTCCCCGCTGCACTGTCTCCTGGGATCTTGTGTCATTCATCCCAGGAGTCAGTGCGGAGAGCCGCCGTGAAATCTCGCGGGATTTCAACGGACGTGACGCTTCACATCACAACAGGGGCGGGAGCTTCCTAAGAAGCCACCCGTTGTGATGGCAACAGAGATATTTACGCAGCTCTGCTCAGTTGCCACTGAGCATGCGCGGGAACACGCTGATACATACACATTACTGGAAATAGGAAGTGATTGCTTGTGGGCTTCAAATGCCCACAAGCAAGATGAAAACTACTGTTCATAATTATTATAAGTTACGATTTGATTGCAAAACGTACATGGAGACCGGAAAGGACCCATAAAAGTGAGTGTGACATTAGAAAGAATGACATTTTAAACTGTTATAAAAAATTTTTTAAAATTGTGTGTGCAGAACCGCTTTAAGTTCATGAACGTTTGGTGTTGAAAATTTCAATATTAAAGTGTATTGAAAAATTGTGGAAAAAAAACACCAAATAAAATTAAACATATCGCAAACAAAATCCTGCATTAAACTATTATAAATTTATTAAGTAAGTTATTTACTTATGTACTTACAGTATATTACTAAAAGTATTGGGACGCCTGCTTTTACAAGCATATGAACTTTAATGGCACCCCAGTCTTATGCCCCGTACACACGGTCGGAAAATCTGACCACAAAATTTTTTCCGACGGATTTTGTCCGACACTGGTGTTGCATACACACGGTCGGACAAAGTTGTCGGAAAATTCGATCATTCTGAACGTGGTGACGTTTGTTGCCTACGACGGGACTACGTAGAGAATAGTAGCCAATAGCTTTGGTCTTGTAATGTGATCTGAGCATGCGTGGCACTTTGTCGGAATTTGCTACACACGATCGGAAAAAGTCTGATAGGATTTTGTTGTCGGGGAAAATTTGAGAGCAGGAGATAAAACTTTGTCCGTCGGAAAATCCGACGGAAAAAGTCCGATGGAGCCTACAGACGGTCGGAATTTCCGACAACATTGTCCGATAGGACATTTCCCCTCGGAAAATCCGACCGTGTGTACGGTTCAATATTGAGTTGGCTCAACCTTTGTAGCTATAACAGCTTCAACTCTTCTGCGAAGGCTGTCCACAAGGTTTAGGAGTGTGTCTATGGGAATGTTTGACCATTCTTCCAGAAGAGCATTTGTGAGGTCAGGCCTGCCTGTGTCTCAATGGGGGGATTTCCCCCCATAGCCAAAATTAAGGGAATCCCTTGAGACCTCCCAGGCCATCCGAACTAGTGCCCCATTGAAAGATTTCTCCTCCTATTTCTTTTCAGGGGACAACCCAAAATGTGTGATTTTCTTTTACTTTCACTTTCAATGTTTATGATAAATAGGACAAATATAGCGGGTTAATCTCCCTAAAGGGGACACAGACGGTAATATAAACTGACAGGTGTTCAAATCCCTTTCCACTGTCCAATACTAAAAAAAAGAAAGTTTTGCCTTTAGTTGTACTTCAACAATAAAAGCACAGCTTAAACTTTATTCCAACGAAAATTCAAGAATAAACCAAAATAACATGTTGATATTTTCATTTAGTTTATTTTTTGTTTGTTTTAAAATAAATTATTGCACTGGAATAACCTCATTCTTTGAAAGCAGTAATTAATCTAATTTAGGGTTGTTGAAGGGAATAGGATTCTAAAATTAATATTTTTATGAAAACCCAAGTCTAAAATACTCTTTTGTTTGGAGGAATTAAAATAAACCTGCTGGAGAACATGAAAAAAAAAATATTTTGGCTGTCTGTCTTCTGCACTGAAATAAAAAAAAAATATCTTGCTGTTTTATTAATTAGTTTGGTGGACCAAGTCCAAGATTATTCATAGTCTTATGATATCTCAACGACAAGGCTAGGATAGCAGGATCTACTGCCTTGGTATATCACATGATAATTCCAGGTGTGGGTCACTTCAGGCCAGTGGCAAAACCAGAATTTCACACTTTGACTGCACTGTCAAGGCAATAGAACCTGAAATCAAAGCATTACTATTCAGATATCATAACACTACGAGCACTGTTGGACTTGGTCCACCAAGCTTATCAGCCACATGTTGCTCCAGTCTCCACTTGGAGCAATGGCGTCTAAAAATCGCATATGCTTCTAGAACTAAATTCGCAAAAGTTATAAATGTGAAGATTATCAAGGTAGCTACAGCTCTTGAATAGGGATGAGCTTCAAATTCCGGTCAACCCCCCAAATAAAGCCAGTTCACCTATATGCCCAAACCTCCAGCTCATGCAACCAGAAGTTTGTCATTTCCCGGTGGTATTAGTGCCACCTCTAAATATAAGACTCCTGCCGACTTCCATTTGAAATGATAAACAAGCCGGCAGGGATCCCAGGTGACATCATTGACCAAATATGGCCATGACCATATTTGTTCAAAGACATCACTCAGGTTCCACAATGCTGTTGATGCATTCCAAGAGCTCTGGGGACCTGTCATTTGGAACGGCAGGGTTCTCAGGGGATTTTATTGTCCATATTTGGTCAATGTCATCACCCAGGATCTCTGCCGGCTTGCTTCTGCAATTTCAAGCAGTAAACGTCTTTGATCTGTTATCTAGAGGTGGTAGTGACATGACCACGAAATAACAAACATCTAATTACTGCAAACCTGCTTTTGCTTAGGGGCCCCACTCAGGCTACCGGAGTCTTGTGAGGTAGATGATGCTGCTTATTGAAGGTGCAGGCTGGGGATGAGTCCGTCCTGACTTAAAGCATGCAGAGGAGATAAAGAGAAGTGTCCTGGCCGCCGCACACCTTACCCGGCCATGCGGTTTACAAATAAAAGAGGTGTCAGCTCACTCCATCAAGGCCATGCTTCCAGCGCATTTCTCCCCACCCCTGGGGCTTAATCATGGAGAAGCTCCATGATTAAGTCCTGGGGTTAGGGCAAAATACATCGGGAGTGGCTTTGATGGCATAATCTGAGGCTGCTTTTCTCTAGTAATCATACGGCCGGGTGAGGTGTGCAGCGGTTGGGACACTTCTTTAGATCTCCTCTTTAGCTACATCAGCCAGAGGTCCAGGTGTATGGGTGGACTGAAAAACCTGACAGGTTGTCCACCCATTCACCAAAATGCAAACAGGCTGGGTTTAGGTCGAACCCATGTTCATTCCGAACCAGAATCTTTTTCCTTATATACTATACCACAAAATATAGGAAGCTTGTATTTTTCTTAATAACATGATATAATTAATCTTTAACTGCCTTTCTAGGAAATCTGAAGGCTGTTCTATATTTGAAAACTGGTTATTTAAAACACAGTTGAAAGACGTATTTAATAAAAAAGGCTCTTAAAAGAAAATTGACATGAACAAGTCTTCCTGGGCGAATTCTATCCGGTAAATTTCCAAGTGATGCCAGATTGAATGTCGGAGGAACACAAAGTCCACAGCTGTGTTTTATCACATCCTTCCATCCATCACGGAAATAAGGGTATTAATAAGTAGGCAGCTTCTGTATTCCAGAGCCCCGCATTGTGATGGCTGTAATTTCTCCCCTCAAGATAATTCTTGCAGATTTTGTAAAAAAAAAAGTTGACGCCTAATTACATGGTGACAAGTACTCTTCAAACACACAGGGAATGGGAATTAAAACACCCTTTTTGCTGTCTCTCTCTCTCTGAATTGATTAGATTGTACTAAATTCACTAGTGCTACATAGAAAGCATTCATCCAAAACTAGATGCCAATTTGCCATTTTTTTTAAAAAAATGGGAAAAATTATTAAAAAAATGTCAATGGGTAAAACATTTTATTTTATTCTGGATTTATAAAGTTAGGCAAGTGAGCATAATTTGAAAAAAAAAAAAATGCCATTGTTTCCATTTACTACACTGATGATGGGTAACAAGACTGACATATTTAAAGATAACGAGAATTGAAATTGAAGCGCCACACCACTGCTAAGAGGTCCAGATAGAACTTTTATTCCATTAAAAGTCAGGGGTACAAACCAAAAAAGTAGTCAACACGTTAAAGAAAACCCCAAATTTTAGGTTGCCCCAATAACTGTAATAGAGGGGAAATCTTCCAATTGGGACACTAGTTATGGTCATCTGGGGGGCCCCATGGAATTTTCCTAATTTGCAGGGATTTCCACTCACTTCCTGTTTTGGTTACGGACAGGAAATGATCAAAAATGTTCCTACTGCGACACAGATATACAAAAAAAATATGACCCTCCCTTAGGCTCCTTTCACATCAATGCATTTTTACATGCTTTTTGCAGAAACACAGGATAATATTTTTAACATGGGTTTCCTATGGAACAAGTTCACATCAATGCATTTTTCTGCCTCTGCCTTTTTGGAAAGGGTTAGGGACTTTTTTTAAATGCAAAACGTGCTTATTGTGTGTTTTTGGTTCAATAGAGTCTTCAATGGAGAAGCTTCAGAAAAGCATGTAATGCGCTTTTATTGTTTTTTACTTAGATTTTGCAGCAATTCACGTTTTGCATTTTTTAATCTGCCCAACAACATATTTTCCAAACAAACCCCAGAGGACTACACCGGGTGGGTAGGGGGTGTTTGTGTGGAGTTGGCTTTCCAATAAAAGTGATCCCAGCAGCGCATTCACCACGGGATCACTTTTATAGGCGGGGGAAGAAATGCCCTCCCCCCGCACTGCTTCCCAGTGTCTTCCAGGATTACCAGAGCCATTGGTAAACCTGGAAGTGAACCGGTCCGATCGGTGGCTGGGCAGGAGGTCAAGTTAGGGCAAGATGGCCCTCACTTGACTCTATGCCCTTGGAGAACCAGGACGTCTGACGTCACTTCCACCTCTCGGGCTAGAGGGATTTTTTTTTCTTCTTGAGGTCAAAATGAAATGTATTAAAGTTAAATGTGCTGCATATCAGTGCCGCCTAGTGGTGCCCATCAGTGCTGCATATCAGTGCCACCTATCAGTGCCCATCAATTCTACATATCAGTGCCTCCTCAGTGCCCATCAGTGCCCCCTTATCAGTGCCAACTCATCAGTGCCCATCAGTGCCCATCAGTGCCGCCTCATCAGTGCCCGTCAGTGAAGGGGAAAACATCATTTTATGACAGAAACTAAGAAAAACTATTTTTTTTTAAATGGTGGTCTTTTTTAGTTTGTTTAGCAAAAAATAAAAACCCCAGAGGTGATCAAATACCACCAAAAGAAAAGTCTATTTGTGGGAAGAAAATGATAAAAATGTAGTTTGGGTGCAGTGTGGCATGACCGCGCAATTGTCATTCAAAGTGTGACAGCACTGAAAACTGTAAATCGTGCTGGGCAGGAAGGGACGAAAGTGCCCAGTATTGAAGTGGTTAAAATGTAAGGGCCAATGACGGAGGCCCCCTCTCTCTTTCGCACTCTTTCTCCTGGAGCCCAGCCAACATACAGAATCCTAAAGAAGGACTTATGTAAAGTATCATCTCTGCTCTTTTGTCTTATTGGCTCTGTATTATTATCCTTAGACTTTATGTTTTCTACTTTCTTAGTAATAAAACAAGACGATTGCGTCTTTGAGCATTGTGTTTGTTTTTGTAGCTAGTATTGTTATTATATCATCACCATTATTATTATCAGAGCTTTGATAGACTAGATAATTATAGGAACAGACAAGATAATACATATTTATCATTTAAATAGGGAGAATCCAAAAACACCCCCTATTTATTTCACATACTATACAATATATACCGTATATATTTTTCAGAGTTTACTGTCACTTCAAAGGGATGCATTTCTTTATTTATAATTCTTTTTTCAGGTACATTTGAGCCAGTAAGTTATGGAAACAACCTGCTTCTAGACACTTTCCTTTCCATCATTTACAGTAAATGAGGACGCTGGTAATTCTACAGTTTATACAATTCAGTGGCTACATTACCGTTGCAAACATTTCAGTCCTCCACAATGCTTCCCCCCCAATCCTCAGCATCAATGTATTATTCAATCACTGAGAATTGGCAGCAGTTAGATTGTCTGATCAGCGTTTCAAGGACAGAACACAATCTATTCTTTTAACTAATGTAGATATATATCTGTGTAAGGACATTGTGATAAGCAATGTGCTAGAGACCCAACCTTAATTAATAGCATTCTTTTCCATCTTTTTAATGGATGCAATACTTCTCTCGTAACAGAAATTGCACACATTTCAGGAAAATCCCCTCCAGCTAGCCAACAAAATCACACTGATTAAACTGATACCATCAATAAATTATATTTCAGATGGCTGTGTTTGCATGCCAAGGCTGGGAAGGGTTCATAGTCGTCTCAAGTTTCAGAATTACATTTTTTTTGCTATGAACCTTTAACCACTTGCCGACCAGCCGCCGCAGTTTTACTGCGGCAGATTGGCTCGGCTGTGCAAATCGACGTTAGCTTATGTCGCTTCCCATTGTGGGCACTAGGGGCGTGCGCGTGCCTGCGGCTCGCCACCGGGCACCCGCGATCACTCATGACAGAGCGAGAACCGGAATCTGTGTGTAAACACACAGATCCCGGTTCTTTCAGGGGAGAGGAGACTGATCGCGTGCTCATACAAAGTATGAACAGTGATCTGTCATCTCCCCTAGTAAGTCCCATCCCCCTTCAGTTAGAACACAGTAAGGGAACACAGTTATCCCCTTGATCGCCCCCCAGTGTTAATCCCTTCCCTGTCAGTGACATTTATACAGCAATCAGTGCATTTTTATAGCACTGATTTCTGTATAATTGACAATGGTCCCAAAAATGTGTCAAAAGTGTCCAATTTGTCCACCACAAAATCGTAGACCCAGTAAAAATCACAGATCGCTGCCATTACTAGTAAAAAATAATAATAATAATAATAAAAATGCCATAAATCTATCTCTATCCCTATTTTGTAGACACTATAACTTTTGCGCAAACCAATCAATATACCCTTTTTGCGATTTTTGTTTACCAAAAATATGTAGAAGAATATATATCGGCCTAAACTGAGGAAAAAAAATAGTTTTTTTGAAAAAAAATGTGGGATATTTATTATAACAAAAAGTAAAAGATATTGTGTTTTTTTTTCAAAATTGGCGCACTTCTTTTGTTTATAGCACAAATCAATTAAAACCGCAGAGTTGATCAAATACCACCAAAAGAAAGCTCTATTTTTGGGAAAAAAAGGATGTTAATTTTGTTTGGGTACAACGTCGCACGACCACGCAATTGTCAGTTAAAGTGACGCAGTGCTGTATCGCAAAAAAATGGCCTGGTCATTGAGCAGCCAAATCTTCCCGGGGCTGAAGTGGTTAAAGAGGTGTTAAACCCCAAAACAATTTATTTTTTTATATATTGCAGCCTAAAAATGTGGTAGCTGCATTTCGTTTTCCATTTTAAGGCTTTTTTTCTTTTATTTTCACCCGGTGATTCAGACAGTAATGCCGCGTACACACGGTCAGACTTTCCGGCAGAAAAAGTCAGACGGAATCTTTTCATCGGATATTCCGTTCGTGTGTGGGCCTCATCGGACTTTTTTTTTCAAAAATTCTTACGGACCTAGAAATAGAACATGTTCTAAATATTTCAAACGCAACCAATTCCTTTCGGGAAAACCGCTCATCTGTATGCTGTTCCAACGGACCAAAAACGACGCATGCTCTGAAGCACGAGACGGCAGCTATTGGCTACTGGCTATTGAACTTCCTTTTTCTAGTCCCGTCGTACGTGTTGTACGTCACTGCGTTCTAGACGGTCGGACTTTGGTGTGATCGTGTGTAGGCAAGACAGTTTCAGCGGAACTCCATCAGAGTTTATTCCGATGGTAAAACCGGTTGTGTGTACGCGGCATAACAGACTTACTGTCCTAGGGTGTCTCCCCCCTGGATGGAGGAGCAACGGAGACATCTTTGGTTGGCAGCATTGTTCTAGAGAGAGAGAGAGTAGTGTCTGATGCATTAGTTACACGGACTTGACTTTACAAATTAAAGCTAACACTTATTAAGCAGTTACAGCAATAAGTTTTCTTTTTGGGTAATAGATTTACATAAAGCGGGACTGTACCTGAAATTCTACAAATATTGCAGCTGCTGACTTTTAATAAATGGACACTTACCTGTCACAGGTTCCAGCGATGTCGGCAGCAGAGGCCGATCAATCGCTTGGCTCTCTGCTGCTGCCGGCGCCATTCTCGGTGAGGGAATCAGGAAGTGTCGCCTTTGCGGCTTCACTTCCCGGTTCCCTACTGCGCATGCGCAATGAGAATCGCCAGCGCTGTCTGCCAGGACACGTGTGTGTCCCGGCAGACAGCGCACCGGGACAGGAAGTGGCGTAAACTCCCGTGGGAGTTTATACCCAGAAGTGGGAGTTAATACCTGTATTAGACAGGTATCTGCACCCCCTCCCTTCTGAAAGGTGCCAAATGTGACACCGGAGGGGGGGGAGGGTTCCGAAAAGCGGAAGTTCCACTTTAGGGTGGAATTCCGCTTAAATGAGGAAAAGCTGACCATTGTAAGCACACCTGAAAGTGGAAAAACAGACTTATTGGCTGTATTATTAGATGAAAATAATGGGGGGAAAAAGAAAACAATTCATCCACCACATCTAAGAATTGTTAGGCTGCAAAGGCTTGTTTGTACCACTAGGAAGATAGATAGATAGATAGATAGATAGATAGATAGATAGATAGATAGATAGATAGATAGATAGATAGATAGATAGATAGATAGATAGATAGTAAGGCTATGTTCACACTGCTCCCACACAAAATCGGACTTTGCCCTGCAACTTCAGGCCCGGCGACTTCTATGCGACTTCAATGGACAGGATCTGACTATGATCCAACTTTGAGATGATTGTGACTTGTCCTTTGACCAATCCATAGACCAGCCAATCTCAGCCAGGGTTCCGTGGAACCCTAGCGTTTCTCCAGGAGTGTTTCAGGTTTCCTTGAATTGCAGCTAACTGATATCCCATCTGACGGTACCTGCGTAGTTTTAGTTCCAATGCCACTTGGTAGAGCCAACGGTATGACTGAATAACCCATTTTACGAGGGGTTCCATGGGACCTGAAAGTTATTTCAAGGGTTCATATGGTGTTAATAGGTTGAGAAAGCCTAGCATAGACTGTCAGAAGTGACTCATGCAAATAGCAGAAGAATGAGGCAGCAGACAGAAATCACAGTAGGTGTTTTGTGTTGAGACAAGTACACACTAGAAGGATTGTTCATTTTTTATTTCAAGGGTTTACAACCACTTCAATGCCAGTGCATCTAGAAAAAAAGACTATACCTAGATCAGTCTGCATTCTCCAGATGTCCGCCTTCAGTTGCCCCAGCCATTCATCCCAGCAAAACCTTGCTGGATCTACTCTAGTGTTATACAGTTGGCTCTTTATCTGGTTGTGGTAAGAATGTAGTGAGGAATAAACATTTATTTTCCTAGTGGATTGCAGCTCTCATCTCTATTGATGCTCTGAATGCATACATATGATGATAATTGTGTTGATCCAAGGACATACTGCATATCACGCTGTAGCCTTTGGCTCTTTTTGGTAGACTGCACATTCCATCTCTATCTGCTGGAATACAAGGCTGTCATGTGACCTTAGGCTATGGAGAGCTTTGAGTCTGATGTAAAAAGATCTCCATTTTTTTTTATTGCTTGGATAATATCGAGACAAATGGCAATCTTCATACGAGAGAGAGAAAACAGAAGAATATAACTAGGGTACAGTTAATATGCTGCCAACATAACATTTGCATTTATGGCATGCTCACAGGAGTTGATGACATAATATTGTGAGAAGAAGCAGAATTTCCAAAGGAATATGGGAAAATTCAACCCCCCCCCCCCCTCCAAGTTACATCAAAGAAAGGAGGTATGTTATCATCCCAATGTATGGATTCTGCAGCATGTGGTAAGACAACATTTTGCTACCGACAGTGACAAAATGTGCAGCCTGATTACAGCAACACCCTCCACTTCCCAGCATTCTTAAAATATCAACTTGGAAGCTGGCCCAGATATTACATCTCCTGAATGTGAAAGAACGAGGGAGGGACAAGTCCTGGGAATTATGTATTGTTATGCATATAAGCAAATCAATTTGATGTCATTACTGTCTGCAAATGTGCAGACCTAAATCTTGGCAAATTGGCTCGGCAAAGTCAAGTGACAAGAGAAGTATCGAGCCCCGATTGGCATAGGCTACCTACAAACATAAGACAGTGTGCTTCAAAGACTTCAGAACGATCTTTCGTGCAAACGATTATTACGTTTATGTGGAGAAAACAAGTATGGTCACACTTCAATGACGTAATCTGTTAGATCCGGACAAACCAGCTAGGTCGAGTGCCTGTGTTTACAACCACAGGCACCGGGCTGCTCTCTACTTTGCTGCAGCCGAACTGACAAACTTGGCCTACAGCAAAGGAGGGCTTACTGGGGAGCACACGCGCATGCATGCACAGACCCTGAAGAAAGCAACAGCATACAGGTACGTCACTGTGCCTGTACAGGCTGCCCACCCGCAGTACATTGCAGGTGGTCCTAAAGTGTTAACAAAAAAAATGTAAAAGCTGGGCATGGATGCATAAGCCCCATGTACAATCACTGTTCAAATCTTGCCACCTCCACCTCCGCAACATTTTCAAAATACGCCCCTTTCTAACTAATGACACAACAAAGCTCTTAATTGACTCCTTGGTCATCTATTCTCTTGCCTTGACTACTGCAACTCCATCCTCATTGGCTTACCTCTACATAGTCTATGCCCCCTTCAGTCCATCATGAATGCTGCTGCCAGACTTATTCACCTTACCAATTGCTCTGTGTCTGCTACTCCTCTCTGCGAATCCCTCCACTGGCTTCCGCTCACCCAACAAATTTAAATTCAAAATACTAACAACTATTTACAAAGCCTTTCATAACTCTGCCCCCAGCTACATCACTGACCTAGTCTCAAAATACCAACCTAATTGTTCTCTTCATTTTTCTCAAGAGCTCCTGCTCTCTAGTTCCCTCATCACCTCCTCCCGTGCTCGTCTCCAGGACTTATCTAGAGCTTTTTCAATCCTATGGAACTCCTTACCCCAACCTGTCTGATTATCTTCTACTCTGTATTAGCTTTTAGATAGTCCCTGAAAACCCTCCGCTTCAGAGAAGCCTACCCTACCCACACCTAACAACTGTATTTGAATTTTCTCCATCCGATCACACCCCACAGCTATTACCTTTTGTTCCACTTGACCCTCCCTTCTAGATTGTAAGTTCTAACGAATAGGGCTCTCTGATTCCCTCCTGTATTGAATTGTATTGTAACTGTACTGTCTGCCCCCATGTTGTAAAGCGATGTGCAGACTGTTGGCGCTATATAAAT
The DNA here is from genome assembly GCA_028564925.1 of Lithobates sylvaticus. NCBI lineage: Eukaryota > Metazoa > Chordata > Amphibia > Anura > Ranidae > Lithobates > Lithobates sylvaticus. The sequence continues at coordinate 38,327,933 of CM053031.1, forward strand.
CCTGTATAATAACAATAGAGATCTCTGCGATCAAGCCCTGTGAGAGGGTCAATTGAGGGACTATTGCGTTCCCTGTGCACATGTCCATTTTTTAATAAAGCTTTATTAAAGCTGACGTCTTCAGAGTTTTACCATCCTTTCTCATGCATTTAATCTAGGCACGGTTGAGTCTCTTGTGGCCTACACCCAAACTCCCAAGGTAGCATGAGTGGGATATAGGAGTGGCAAAAATAATTTAAAGTTTGGAAAATACGTATGTGGTATTGCCAAGTCGTATCCTGCATGCAGTGCTGTCAAGTGGTACTTTTAGGAAGGGATGAGAGAAATTGAGGATCATCATTCCCCTAAAAGGTCACCTCGAAATGTCAGGAAACCCATCATTTTCATACATTTCACCATTGTGATGAAATGCTTTGGATTCCATAGTGAAGGTGAAATATACATCCTTTTTGATGGTTGTTAAGGGTGCAGTTGGCTTTTAATGACTCCTAAGGCTCCATTCACACCTAGGCATTTGGAATCCTGGACGAAATCTCTGGGATTCTGCCCGCGATTCCAGAATCACGGCAAAACGTGGGACTCAATTGCAATGCCATTACTTGTTAATTGCACCCAAATCATGGTGCAATTTTTCTGAGGTTGGCAGGCAATAAATTCTCCTGCTAAAAACTCCTGCTCCTTTTTTGAGCGACAAATCGATACCGTCAGAGATTCCAAATGCCTAGGTGTGAATGGAGCCTAACGGTTACAGAAGCTCTTCTCGACTACTCTTGACATATTCTTCTGCCATACACCTGTCTCTCAGCCCCTCCCGTTAGGGCTTTGCTTTCCCATTTACACCACTCCCCCACTTACTGGTTATATTCTACTCATCCTACCTTTCCTCTTTTCTCTTTTTTAACTCCACTGTCTTTCCAAACTGGTTACTTCACTTGATCCCCTGTGGGGTACATATCAGATAAATACTTTATACTACTATACACACCAAAGCCACAAAACACAATGAAACACTACTTTGTACTCAAAATATTTATTTTAGTTTACTGTATATCAAAATTTCTGTAATCGGATTATGCATGCCCAAGGCCGGGACAAGGGGTGGGCAGGAGGGGCAGCTGCCCTGGGCACTATGGTATCATGTGAGGGGAAGGGGGCACCACAAGGAGATGGGAGGAGGGGATTTGTGTTGGAAGGGAGAATTTGGAGGGTGGTAGAGGGGAAATTTGTGGGGGTATGCTAAGAGTGGTAATTTAGGGGGCTTTGTGTTGGGAGGGGGAATGAGAGAAGAAGATTTGTGCTTAGAGGGAGAATTTGGGGGGGGATTTGTGCTGGGAGGGGGGATTTCCAGTGGGGGGGAGGAAATGTGTACTGGGAGGGGAAATTGGGAAATTTTAGGGGTAGAGAACCTGTGCTAGCAGGGGTGATTTTTTTGGGGGGGAGGGGATTTGAGCTGGGGGGGGGGATTTCAGCAGGGGGAATGATTTGTACTTGGAGGAGGGGAAATTAAGTTTAGGGGGAGTGAAAAGGATTAGTGCTCAGTTTTTTTGTTAGGAGGATATTTGTTGCCACATAATGCTCATACATTGTAATGGGGTGGGGGGCGCAGTTTGGCATGTTCGCCCTGGGCTCTAGAAGACCTAGTCCCAGCACTGTGCATGCCTACCATGGTGTATGCTTAGTGTACTCTTTTTCTATTGTTTTTTTAAAGTCCTCAATAATTAGTCTTAAAAAAAAATAGTTTCTGATTTGCCTCATTATTTTTTTTTTTTAACAGATAAACAATAATACCATCATTTCAAGAGACTGTACACACATAATGGAAAAAAACAAACACAAGCAAGAGAAAAATAGTCTCTGATTTACCTCATTATTTTACATATATTTTTGTTTGCAAAGAAAAAGTAAAGTATAAAAAGTAATGTAAAGTGAAGTGAAAAAAGCAACATCACATAACTTCATTTCTTTGTAAGTGGGCAAACTTACAAAATCTGCAGGGGATCATTTAATTATTTTTCCCACTGTATATACAGTATATATATATATATATATATATATATTTATGGTTGAAGCCCTATGGCCGATACGTGTCTGAAGAGGGATAACTTACCACAAGATCTATAACATGAAAAGGGGGACCTGAAGTGTGCCTTGGTCTAATGGACGGTATGCCAAAATAAGGGGGCATACCCAAGATTAGAAATGAGTGTTTGATGAGGGTAATGTTATGAGAAATGCCCTTAAAAGGGGGAATCGGAGGGTGGGTATCGCGCACAGGAAACCGACAAAGACCACAGGCGAGTGGGCTGGTTAAATACCCCCCGGGCTCCTCCCATAAGGCCACCATACTGGCCTTCTAACATCTCTCTCTCTCTCTCTCTCTCTCTCTCTCTATATATATACACACACACACACACACATACATACATACGTACACATACATACACACATATAGAAGCTTGTATGATATTTTAGGGACTGGGTTTACATATACTTTACTATATTAAAATCCTTGACACAAATACAAGGCTATAGATCTTTCCAGCGGTACCACTGCTCTCCAAAGTGCAGAAAGCAGAAGAATTGGCATATTTTTAGTTTGGTATTCTTGTATTCAGGTGCCTCGTGTCTGCAGGGCAAATTAGGCTTTGGCTTTCCTTGCCTAGAGGCAGATGAGAACTTGTGTCTAAAATATTCTTTTAAAAACACAGTATTGATTCTAAGTCGTTACACTTTGTGTAGAGCTTGTTCCTTTCAACCTCGAGAAGGCTGACAGATTTAATGAATTATGTAGCCGGGTGAAAAACAGAATCCCCCAATGTTTATTCATTGCACAAATGCCTCAAAGACGTCTGGAATAAGACTGTCTTATCTGACATATCCTCACTGTGTAAATGTTGGGTAAAGCCACCCCGTCTTATTTTTTAAGTTTATTCTGAGTGACATCAGCATTATGCGAGCAAAGTCACACTTTAATCTTGAGCAGATTAAATGAAAATACATCAAAGAACCTAAAACTTAAGACCAAAGTCTATCCGGTATTCTTAGGTGTTTGACACTAAGGTGTCAGTGACTGTTGTAGTTGATTTAAGTTCTTATGTCTGTAACTGCCTATTTGAAGTAGAGCTCAAATCAAAAATAATAAACAAAACTGCTATGAAAAGAATAATAATAATTAGGGTTGAACCGATACTAGTATCTGCACAAGCACGATACCTGAAACCGATACTTTCAGGCTTGGTTCATTGAGCTGTCAGTGGGGATGAACAAATGTTCCTCTGTTACCCCTTATTAACCCTTAACCACTTCACATCCCACATATAGTCATATGACATACACAGGAGGGCTCTCATTTGACATCCTGGGATTCCCGGCCGACTGGGAAGCGCGTGCCCCGCCACGTCACTCGGGACCCAATGCACGTGCCCGGCAGCCATGACATCCACCGGGCACCCGCAATTTAATATACTCTTACTTGAACAGATGGACTCAAATGTCAACGACAAAGAGTCATACAGGCAAGGTGCCGAAATTGGCAGATACACGAAACTCCAAAGGGTCCAGGACCTCAGAAGATGAATCCAGGGATATTATGGATGACCACCAAACAAACCTCCAATGGAAGGAGCACCGAGACTGGATCTTGGATGTAAAAAGACTGACTGGACAGCAGGGCAACTCTCATCCAGATGAAATATAAAGAAAAAATGCTTCCATATGGTGTAGGTCAAGCAATGAGTTTTTTTATTTCTAAAAACCGGCATACCGTGATGAACATAAAAAACGTGATCACAGATAAAAATGCAGGGCAATGTGGGGAGCAATAAGCCTAGATTGACGCGTTTCGACCAGGAGGCTTTCAACTGGGACATATGCCCCAGTTGAAGGCCTCTTTGGTCAAAACGCGTCAGTCTAGATCCAGTCTCAGTGCTCTGTGTATCACCTGAGACCAGTCACTTCACTGGGTATGTGAAAGGGTTTACAACCACTTTAACCCACTTCCTCTGAACCTAGGCGACAAAGACACGCCCAAGACTTGACAGTAAAAGTAAAAGCAGCAGAGTGATAAACTTATCTCTCTATCATTCAATTTTTTCCTACATTCAGCATGCTCCTTGTCTGCACATGAGCTGATTAGCTTCTTTTGCTGCTTCATTGCCCTGCAGTCTGAGCTCTGCTGTACAGGGACAAGAAGAAGCTGATACCAAGTCAGATTCAGGTAATACACTGCTTGCATTAAAAACTCTTTCTTACGGACCAGCACATCTCTGGGGGCTTCTTCCCTTACTCCTAAAGGTTTTCTGACCCGGTGAGCCCGGTCAACTTTCAAATCTGGGGCATCCGGTTTTCCTAATAATGGTTTAAAAATGCTGTTAATTTTTATCACCAGGTCTTCTCCCCTCTGCTCTGGGAGGGACCTAATCCTCAAGTTTTGTCGTCTGTTCTGGTCCTCCATACTCTCCATTTTGTAAGTCATGTCTCTTTGCTTTATTTGCATTGTGTCCATTTGTTTTCTAAGTTGCTGAAGGTCTTTAGTTTGTTCAGAGGAGAGAGTTTCAATAGTCTCCACTCTTTTCAGTATTTGGCCCATATCCAGACGCACATTTTTAATTTCAGTTTTAATTGAATTTTCGAGACGGGAAAACATTTCTGCCATATCCGATTTGGTGGGTATTTGTGTAAAGTCCCGATTTGTCATTTGTCCCCCGGTATCCCCGGGCCTTTCTTGTTCAACCTCTAATCTGGATACCTCGGCCAACTCCTGCTTCTGTTTCTCTATTTCCTTCTTCTTTTCCTTTGTTCCCTGTTGCCTCTTTTCCATCTCTGGACTTTTAAGACTTATGTCCTTAAGATATTTCGAGATTGTACTGTTATTAAGACTGTCTTTAGGGGTTTTAGGTTCAGTTGCCCTTTGTGACCTCCCCTTCATTTTATCTGGGCCCCCACGAAATTTGCTTTGTTCCCCCTTTAATAGGTCTGAAATGCTCCAGCTGTCAGAGACCGTAGATGTTATTTCCGTAAAGGAGTGTATGGTGCTTCAGTAGCTACCTAGGGCTAGATTATGCTAATTTATAAGGTTACCACATTGTTCAACAGAAAGGGAAAAGAAAAGAATGAAAGCAAGAGTGTGCCTGTATCTTCTTCTTCTAGGGCAGCCAGAATCTTTCGAGTCCCGGAGGAGGCTACTAGATGGAATACCTTGTGGCGACAAGCCAGTGGACTGTTAGAATTTCTGTTTAATCTGGGCCTTTTCCGGATTATAATTGCGTAGACCCTCCAGATTCAGGCGTCTTGCCGTATTCTGCTAATGTCTTATTGTCTTTATGTGTATTACGGATTATTAGAGATGTAGGATCCCTTTTCCTGGCTCTATATTGTTTTTTGCAGACGAGTGTATTGGTAGGAGGGGGGGGGGGGTCCACTGTTGCCGTTAACCACCCTGCAGGGGCTATTGTAATGAGGCGCTCTTTTATGCTAGGCTCTGTAGTCCCCTGGGGTTTTGTGCTATAGTCACCTGAGAAATTTGTGTTATGACAATAGCGAATGAACTTTTTCCTTTTCCTTACATCAGTATTTATAGTAGGATACAGTTTTAAGTCCATTCATCGGTCAAACAATTATATCAGCAAGCATATTATATCAGCAAGCAATTTCTTCAGCCATTTCTTCAGGATTTATTCATATGCTTTAGTTAGGTATACAAGGCACCACTCAACGCGGCTTGTGTCTCCGCCATCTGTTGCCGTCTCACGTCTGCATGACGGCTCCGTGATGCTCAGGCCGTAATTGGCTGCAACCGATTAACCACTGAGCTCTGCTGTACAGGAACAAGAAGAAGCTGATACCAAGTCAGATTCAGGTAAAACACTGCTTGCATTAAAAGATACATTTAACGATGTATTAAAGGAGAGGTAGGGCCAAAGCTCTTTTGACCGTACTTCTCCTGTAGGGCACAGGGGTACACTTAGTTTTGCACTCCTGACCCAGATTTAAAGGACAGCGGGCTAAAGTCTGCTGTCAGCTGATGTCACAGAGCCGGTACAGGCTCTGCAGGGATCCGGACAATAAGGGCGGATCTGTCCAGATGCCTGGGCCTGCACCTGGCTCAGCCTCCCAGCCCACCACTGAGAGCCCGAGCCAGCTGCTCCCCCCCACAGCCAAATTTTGCATCTTTCGGACATTTTTTGAATTTTCTGATTTCCAAATTTAATAATTTCTAAATAAATAAAAACGAATAATAACAAACTATTAAATTATAGGTATTGGAATTTCCTTTCAAATTTGGCTGCTTGTGAACGTAACTAATACAAATTTATCTGAAGCTACACATTATCCGAAATAATGAATGCTGCATCTAATCAAATGGAATGGAACAAATTAATAATAAATAATAATAATAAAAAGGTTTTATTATTATTATTTATTATTATTAGATCGCTACTTTCCATCCATTCAGATACGGCATTCGTTATTTCAGATAATTCGTAACTTCGGATAAATTTGTGCTCGTTGTGTTCACTAACAGCCAAATTTGAAAGGAAATTCCAATACCTTTAATTTAATAGTTATTATTAGTTAGTTATGATTTTCATATTTTGATTCTTTTAAATTTTCAGATTTTCATTCTTATTTTCGGATTTTAAAATTTCCAAAAATTTTCCAATTTCCGAATTTCGGATTTCCAAAATTTCGAATTTCCGAAAATTTGGAGTTTCCGAATTTCCGAATTTCTTAAATTAAAAATTTTCGAATTTCGGAAATTTTGAATTTCTGAATTTCTGAAACTTCGGAAGTTTGAAAATTCGGAAGTTTGAAATTCAGAAATTCGAAATTCAGATATTCTGAAATTCAAATTTTCGGATATTGAAAAATTTGTAAATTCAGAAATTTCAGAATTAACGAATTTGTCAAAATTTGTTAAACTATTTCGGAACTAAACGAATTGCACATGTCTATTGGACATCATACCAGTGGGAACCGGGCCTAAGGGTCTAATGAAACAAAAGGCCAACTCTGAGTAAATCTTACAGTCCAATCAGCTGATTCATTTTGTGCTGGAGGTTGGATTACTGGCAAAGTGCATTCCTGAGAACTGAGTGAGAAGGGTGTTGTATTGTATTGGAGCAGAGGAGAAGAGATATTGTCATTGTGTGTGTTAATGGATTAAATAAACAAACGACTTTTCAAACTACGAATCGTTATCACGGATATAAATACATAAATATTAAATCGGTATGCATACAAAACAAATCGATTTGGCATAACGAATATCGACAACAAATTAATGCAAAATAACGAAAAAACATATATATGCCCATCAGTGCCCATCAGTGCCACCTCATTGGTGCCACCTCATCAGTGCCCATCAGTGAAGGAGAAAACTTACTTATTTACAAAATGTTATAACAGAAACAAAAGAAAAAAAATTAAAAATTTTTTTTTTTTTCAAAATATTATTAGGTATTTTAATAAAATGATAAAAATGTAGTTTGGGTACAGTGTAGCATGACCGTGCAATTGTCATTTAAACAGTGACAGCGCTGAAAGCTGAAAATTGGCTTGGGCAGGAAGTAAGTGCCCAGTATTGAGGTGGTTAATTACTTAGATTAGTCAATAAAGGGTATCACTGAAACGCAAAGACATAATGATTAAAGTGGTTGTATACCCTTAATTTCAAGTTGCACCTACAGATAAGCCTAGATTAAGGCTTACCTGTAGGTACAAGAAATATCTCCTAAACCTGCACGGTTTAGGAGATATTTGCAAAGAACGATTTACAACGTTGTCTACGGCGCATGCGCGCCGTAGACAACTGTGCATTTAATGGGTTAATCCCCATTCCCAACTGCGGCTCAACACAGTTGAAGTGTCCCGCGCGCATGCGCGGAGCGACGTCTTCGCTGCTCTGGTCAATCACAGCGCCACAGCGGCGCTGTGATTGGCCGGAGCGGCGATACCCGGAAGAGAGAGATGGCTGCGGCTGGAGGGGGAGAAGAGGACGGCGTCGGGGGCCCCTGATCAAAGGTAAGTGATGCATAATGAGCTAGTATGCTAGTCATACTAGCTCATTATGACTTTGTCTTGCAGGTAGTTTACACATTTAAAAAAAAAAAATGGGTATACAACCGCTTTAATAATCATAATTATCAGCCATCGTCATCAGTCCTCATCTGATTACGTCTTCAAATTTTAACTCCATGATGTACACAATACAAGATAACCAAAGGAGGTCGATCCAACCATCAACTCTAATGCCCCATACACACGGTCGGATATTCCGATGGAAAAAGTCCGATCGGATTATGTTGTCGGAAAATCAGATCATGTGAGGGCTCTAGCGGACTTTTTCCATCGGAATTTACGACGGAAAAAATTTGAGAGCAGGATCCAAAATTTTCCGACAACAAAATCCGATCAGACTTTTTCCGATCGTGTGTAGAGAATTCTGACGCACAAAGTGCCACGCATGCTCAGAAGAAATTTGGAGACGAAAGCTATTGGCTACTGCCCTGTACGTAGTCCCATCGTATGTTTTATACGTCACCTCGTTCGGATTTTCCGACAACTTTGTCCGACCGTGTGTGTGCAACACCAGTTTCAGATAAAAATCCGTAGGAAATTATCCGACGGATTTGAGGAACGGAATGTCCGACCGTGTGTACGGGGGCTTACTCAATGTTAAAGCTGAATTATACTTAGCAGCCTCATGAACAAAATGTAATGTCAAAGTAAAGGAGGTCAAGTTAATTCATCAGTCCGGATTCTTGACACAGCTGAGATATTTAATTAAATGTGGCCATTCAAAGCGTATTTTAATTGAACTGTAATGTATATCAGGAAAGTAAAGCTATTAGAATTTAAAATTGTTGAACCGCAGCTAATCATTTATTTAAATGGAATATGACTATAATTTTCAGGTAAGCACTGGTATATTATATTATCCCGTGATATAATGGAAGATTTATTTGCAAGTCCCCATCTGCAGCCGCTGAAAATAGTGGATGGGATATTTTCTCTCCCTCCTTCTAGGGTTTCAGCTAGTAACATCTTCATGAAAACAGCTTGCTGATTATTTAGTGTTTAGTAGATTTTTATCCAGGCATTAGAACATCTCCGTCAATCAAAACTGTTCTGCAGGGATTCAATTACCAAGAACTTCGAAGCATAAACTTGGGTGCCAGCTTTTAGTTCTGAACAAACATTGATGCATTCACAACACGCAAAGCAGAGGATCAATTCATTTAATGTCATTTTACCCTGCCTGCCTGTTAGTCTTAAAGGGAAAATCAAATGTATTTTGAGTGAGCACATCTAAGTATTGCTCACATGGTCTCTGCCAAAGGGGATTGCAGTTGGGGCAACACACTGTTGAAATCCAAACAGCAGCTCTTCAGCTCAAGTCCTCCAACAGCTGTTTTCTAATGCCCCATACACACGGTCGGAGATTCCGACGGAAAATGTCCGATCGGACCATGTTGTCGGAAAATCCGCCCGTGTGTGGGCTCCGTCTGACTTTTCCCGTCAGAATTTCCGACGGAAAAAAATTGAGATCCCGCTCTCAAATTTTCCGACAACAAAATCCGATCAGACTTTTTCCGATCGTGTGTAGAGAATTCAGACAGACATAGTGCCACGCATGCTCAGATCAAATTATGAGACCAAAACTATTGGCTACTAGCCTCTACGTAGTTCCGTCATACGCAACGAACGTCACCACAATCAGAATGATCGGATTTTCCGACAACTTTGTCCGACCGTGTGTATGCAACACCAGTGTCCGACAAAATCCGTCTGAAAAAATCAGACGGATTTTGTGATCGGAATTTCGGCTTAGGCTCTGATGAAGGTGGTGGAGTGAGGCCACCAAAATCTGTTGGCTGCTGAGTTTGCTCTATGTTTTGTAATAAAGAAGAAACACAAGGGGGCGCAAACTAAGTGCAGCACAGGTCAGTGGCTGGTGAGGCACTGGCTAGTATCAGAGCCAGATACACAAAGGTTACATAAGCCGCAAACGTTAGAGCGAGAGCAATAATTCTAGAACTAGACCTCCTCTGTAACTCTAAACATATAACCTGTAAAAAAAATTGAAAGCATCGCCTGTTAGGGGTTTTTAAGTACCGAAGTTTGGTGCCATTCCACCAGTGTGCGCAATATTAAAGCGTGACATGTTAGGTATCTATTTAATTGGCGTAACATCATCTTTCACATAATACAAAAAAATCGGGCTAACTTTAGTGTTTATATATATATATATATTCATAAAACAGCTTTTAAAAAAAAAAAAAAAAAAAAAAGCATTTGAAAAATTGTTGCGCAAATACTGTGTAACATAAAAAGTTGCAACGACCACCATTTTATTCCCTAGGTTGTCTGCTAATATATATATATATATATATATATATTATATATATATATATATATATATAATGTTTGGGGGTTCTGAGTGACTTTCTAGCAAAACAATTATGAGAAGTGTCAAAATTGACCTGGGTGGCAAGGGGTTAATTACCATAAGTAATATACAAATAATTAATATATATTATTGTTAAGGTAATTTACTATATTTTCAAAATCTGTACTCAAGCAGGTGGCTTAACGGGCAAATTACTGAAGTTTATACCATTAATTTCATAGTAAATAGAAAAATAATAAATTATTATGTTATAGCATATAAACATATGATTTAGCTTGATTATAACTGTACCTTTTCAGTAGGCAGCAGATTCTCATTCTCCCTCTTAACTGTGTGAGAAAAACATGGGATTATGGGTAAATCTTCTACCCATAAACCTATATTTTTTCCTTCTATTAAAGAGGGCTGGAAGGGAACATTTGTCTTTTAGACACATGCCCCCTTCTATGACACTGCAGTGAGAGGACAGCCTCCACTGCAGCATTTTTTTTGGACAGCTTGTACCAATGGTGCTTTACCATTGGTCCAAGGCTCCAAGCTGTCCAGTAAGCTCAGTGCTTCGGAAACCCTACAAGAAGGGAGGAGAGGCACTGTGAGCTCATCCTCTCCATCTGCTGCAAACAGAGCGTGGCACCTTGTATTTAAACTGGCTGCTCTGTATGTAGCCGCTGCACAAGAAGCCCCAAATATCCGGAACCATACGTGGCAGGAGCCCAGGTCACCGATCTACAATCTTTGAAGCTTGAGATATATATATATATATATATATATTTTTTTTTTTTTTAAATATGTTCATGGCAGGTGATTCTCTGCCTGACCGGCCTCCCCTGACTGCACGTCCCTGGTGCAGAATTATAAGGAGTTTTATAGCATTAAAAAGCCAAATACAGACTTACAGGAACAAAGATAAAAACAGCTTGTCTGTAGCCATATGTTAGAAGGCAATCCGCCCAGAGGAGCTGTGTGTGTGATAGCCTTTCAGTGGAGGACAAGTTGTTTTTATCTTTGTTCCTGTAGGTCTGTATTTGGCTTTTTAATACTATAAAAACACTTAATAATACTGCACTAAGTTGACGACTTCTTGTGTTCCTTCTTGTGTTCTCAGATTGTTCCGGTCTTAGGTGGAGCTGTCTACTGGAGTATGATACTCATCTTACCTGCTTGATCCCATGGACTCTATATGCTATATTAGTGGACTTTTACTGCTATTCAGAGACTGTCCTCTCACTGTAAGCATGTTTTATATGTTGGGGGGGGGGGGGGGGGGTCTTACATGTGGATAGTGGATACATACAGTGGAACCTTGGTTAACGAGTAATGCGGTTAACAAATGTTTTGAAAGATTAGCAACTTTTGTTTTTAAATCCTGACTCGGTTTGTGAGTGTTGTCTCGCAAAACGAGAAGAATTCAAGCTAATGTGGAGTGCAGTACCACATTTGGCCAGGGGTTCAGGGGCGCTGGTGACACTTGGAATGATTTGGAGCCGTTCGAAAATACTCGGAATCACTCGGAAATACTCGGAAACATTCAGAAATACTCCATTCCCGAGTGTTTCCGAGCCTTTCCGATGGTTTCCGAACCTTTCCGAGGGTTTCCGAGTTCAGCCAAGCTGTCCCTGAGTATGTCCGATGCTCTCCGGTGCCCCCCCACCTCTGGCCACATGTGGTATTGCATGCAATAGAAGTCAATGCGGAATGAATAATCTTTGTTTCCATTGACTTCTATGGGGAAACTTGCTTTGATATGTGAGTTCTTTGGATTACAAGCATTCTCCTGGAACGGATTATGCTCATAATCCAAGGTTCCACTGTACCTATTTTGCACCATAATAATACTATAATGTGTCATACATGTTTTGCAATAAAACCTCTTCTTTTTTTTTTTTTCAACATTTTGGTGTGGTGCTCCAATTCTTTGATCCAACCAATATACGTATTTCTTGAGGTTTTTCTTGGAGGTCCCTCTGTGTATATAAGCAGCCTTCACATCAACCAGATGCCCCATCGGGAGAATACTGGTAAAGTTTTGAAAGAATACCCATCATAGGTAGGCAGTAAAATCCATCTAGGGTCCCAGCGCCATTCAATCAACTATCTCAAAGGATCTTAGAGGACAGATCTTCAGGCAGCTTTGACCAAACTACAGACTGCATGCGCTTGGATGCTCAGCAAGACTACAAGACCAATAATTGGCAATTGATTATGTACTTGGCATCAGAGAGGTTCGGAATAGAAAAGGGAATCAGGACAAATAGTTGACTTTACATTTTTCTTCTGCTCTTCCTAGTTTCTCCAAGAGCCCTTTCACACTGCCAGCGCCCGAAAAACTCTCGTAAACTGCCGCTTAAACTAGCTGCGTTTTTCGAGTGCTAGTGGGGCGCTTTTAACCCGTGCTAGTGGCCAAATAAAGGGTTAAAAGCGCCCACAAAGCGCTGATGCCAAAAGCGCTTTGCAGGCACTTTTCAGGCATTTGGCAGGCGCTTCTCATTGATTATAATGGGAAGGGGCGCTTTAGGAGCGGCGTATTCACTGCTCCAAAAGCACTGCATAAAAGCTGCTTGCAGGACTTTTTTTGATGCCCTGCCAGCGCAGCGCCTCAGTGTGAAAGCACTCGGGCTTTCACATTGGGATTGCAGTTGCGGCTTCTTTCAGGCGCATTACAGGGAGCTTATTTCAATGCTTAAGCGCCTAAAAAATGCCATAGTGTGAAAGGGGTCTCAGTGTGAAAGCACTCAGGCTTTCACATTGGGATTGCAGTTGCGGCTTCTTTCAGCCGCTTTACAGGCGCTTTTTTTAACGCTAAAGCGCCTGAAAAACGCCTGAAAAATGCCTCAGTGTGAAAGGGATCTAAAGCTGACCCCACATGTTACAATTAGGATTGAGCTAAGGTTCCAATACATGAATAATGTAATTGATAAAATATGACCACATATAAAATCTTTTAAAACAAAAAAATATGACCACATGGCCATCTTTGGTCAATGATGTCACCAGCATCCCTGCCCCTTGGTTACTTGCAGCTGTGGGACAGGGCATCCATGGTCACAGCTGATTGGAATGGTAACATCTGACAGTCTCCTGCTGGTTCAGGGCAGAACTCAGTTCAATCTTAGCTCATCCTTATTTACAATCTGATTGTACAACCAATGTCTGATGACTTTTAGTGCCAGTGTCAACATTAAAGTCTATGGGAATGCAAAAGCAGCTTAAAGCCAGTTGATGCAGCTTAGAAGGTGGTCAAGTGCAGGTCATAAGGAAATAAACTGCAGCGGAATTGCAGCTATCATTAAACTTGAGTGATCTCAAAAGCATCTAAAGCTGATCTTAAATGCAAGCAGAATGCACCAGAAAAAAGCTGTGTTTTCCCATTTAAACAAACCAAAAGCCTGTAGATTTAGCAAAAGCTATGTAATGCAAGTGTTTTCCTAGGCCAGTGATTCTCAACCAGGGTTCCTCCAGGAGGTTTCTAGGGGTTCCTTCAGCATTGGGCAATTTCTGCCTCTCAGATAAGTTCCCACTGACACCATTAAACTATCTGTAAGGAAGTAATTCGTCCCAATGACCACAAGTGTAAGGACCATTCTTCCCACTGACCATCACATTAATGTATCATGAGTTGTAGGTCTCTAATTTTTAGCAGGGGTTCCCCAAGACCACAGAACTATTTCAAGGGTTCCTCTGTGTTGAAAATGTTGAGAAAGGCTGGCCTAGGCAATCTATAAAATTTGAATTAAATTAGGTAGTTTTTTTGTACTACATGGTTTTTGACAAATCTAAAGATCGTACAAATGGATTTGAATACATGTGTGACCAACTTAAAGTGTATGTTTACAATACATTTATCTTATTTGCTCCCCTTTGGTCTGGTAAATATACCACTGAAAGTGTTATAATACACTCACTGGCCACTTTATTAGGTACACCTTGCTAGTACCGGGTTGGACCCCTTTTGCCTTCAGAACTGCCTTAATTCTTTGTGGCATAGATTCAACAAGGTGTTGTAAACTCCTCAGAGATGTTGGCCCATAGTGACATGGTAGCATCACGCAGTTGCTGCAGATATGTTGGTTGCACATCCATGATGTAAATATCTCTATTGGATGAGATCTGTTGACTGTGGAGGCCATTGGATTACAGTGACCTTATTGTCCAGTGGTGAGATGATTTGAGCTTTGTGACATGGTGCATTATCCTGCTGGAAGGATCCTTCAGAAGATGGGTACACTGTAGTCATAAAGGGATGTACATGGTCAGCAACAATACTCAGGTAGGCCTTGGTGTTTTACCAATGCTCAATTGGTACTAAGGGCCCCAAAGTGTGCCAAGAAAATATCCCCCACACCATTACACCACCACCACCAGTCTGAATCGTTGATGCAAGGCAGAATGGATCCATGCTTTCACGTTGTTTATGCCAAATTATGACCCGACCATCTGAATGTCACAGCTGAAATTGAGACTCATCAGACAGGACAACATTTTTCCAATCTTCTATTGTCCAATTTTGGTGAGCCTGTGCGAATTGTAGCCTCAGTTTCCTGTTCTTAGCTGACAGGAGTGGTACCCGGTGTGGTCTCCTGCTGATGTGTTGTGTGTTCAGAGATGGTATTCTGCATACGTTGGTTGTTACGAGTTGTTTATTTGAGTTACTGTTGCCTTTCTATCAACTTGAACCAGTCTGCCCATTCTCCTCTGACCTCCGACATCAACGAGGCATTTTCCTCCACACAACTGCCGCTCACTGGATATTTTCTCTTTTTTGGATCATTCTCTTGTAAACCTGAGAGATGGTTGTGTGTGAAAATCCCAGTAGATCAGCAGTTTTTGAAATACTCAGACCAGCCCGTCTGGCACCAACAACCATGCCACGTTCAAAGTCACTTAAATCCCCTTTCTTCCCCATTCTGATGCTCGGTTTGAACTTCAGCAAGTCATCTTCAATACGTCTAGATGCCCAAATGCAATCAGTTGCTGCCATGTGATTGGCTGATTAGCAATTTGTGTTACTAATCAATTGAACAGGTGTACCCAATAGGTGTGGCCGGTGAGTGTATATATGTTTGACAATTTAAATTAATGCCACTAAACTTTATTTTGTTTTGCAATCAATTTATGTGAACAACTGTCATGGATTATGCTGTGCACAGAATCGAAAGGGCTTACCATTTTTGGCTTTGCAGGATTTGTTGTCCGGCTGCATTAAATACCCTTCGACACAACTGCATGTATAAGAGCCTTGCGTGTTCCTGCAGGTCTGACTGCAAAAGCCGTACAGTGAACATTCATCAGCATCTGGAAGAGAGCACAGAAGGTGATCACCATCCAAAAACAGGTCCTGCTTATGTGAGATTATAGTAACAGTAACTAGTAAACACCATAACTATTGTGTGCAACCCATGATAGATAAAGAGACAGATCTGAGAAAGACAAATATGTAGATATGTGTGTGAAAGATTAATTAATATAGAGAGAAAAGCCTCGTATACACGATCAGATTGTTGGCCAACAAAACCGTGGACTTTTGTCTGAAGGGCGTTGGCCCAAACCTGTCTTGCATACAAACGGCAAGGAATTGTCGGCCAACCAATACGAACGTAGTGACATACTACGTTGTTTTTCAGCTCTTTAGCGCCACCCTTTGGTCTCCTTCTGCTAATTTTGTGTTAGTAGAAGTTTGGTGAGTGTTGATTCGCGCTTTTCATTTCGCACTTTTCAGTTCGTTTCTGAATGGCAGTTCGTCAACCAGACATGTTGCGGAATCGGAGGATATAACGTGTTATTTATTATTTGCCTTGGAGTTATTGCTTTGACATTATTTTTTTGGTTGAATAATGATTTGATTTGGTATATTTTCTATATTTTTGGATGCATAGAATGCACTTTTTGGTTAAGTTCTATTGGCAGATAGCATGTCTAATTTTATTTGTTTTCTTTTTTTTAATGCACAATAAAAAAAATTGTGGAGAATAATACTTGGCTATGTGTTTTACTTCAAATGACAGTTTGGGAGTAGGCAGTTACATTTAAAAAAAAAAATACAATGTAAAATTGACAAGGGACACCAACATAGTTATATCTTTGATCTTAAAAACTACGGGATAATGGTGTTGTGGTAACTTGCCAAAAAAAATTATAATATTATTCTTGATATCACTAGAAAAAAAAGCCTTTGAAATTTTATTTGCAATAACCACATCAGTATCACCAGCAAAGCAAAGCAGCTTCATTATTATCCCATTAAAGAAGAAGAGAATTTTTCGCTGCATTTCGAGATTTCATAATTTGCCACGTCACGAATGTTAATTCTCTATTACGAACGCTAGTTTACAAGACCGACCGCTTCTGGCTTGTCCTTGCTTCCGAGCATGCGTGTTTGTACTTTGGACTTTTGTCCGACGGACTTGTGTACACACGCTCAGAAAATCCGACAACACACATTTGTCCGCAGAAATTTTTAAAACCTGCAAGCCAACATTTGTCCATGGAAAATCCGACAACAATTGTCCGATGGAGCGTACAAACGGTTGGATTTTCCACCAACAGCCTGTCATCACACATTTCCTGTCGGAAAATCCGATCGTGTATACGAGGCTTTAGGTATGCAAACAATTAGATCATAGATGGCTCCAGTGTTAGATGGTGTTGGAGATTCTCTGGGTGCTAACGACTTTCCTACCACCACCACAATTAGCTCCTTAGTTCAGAGAACTTTCACATGGTTCAGGTTTTTTTTCATTTATTTACTATATGACCAGGGAGTTTGTAGATATCTTAGACAACCCTTTCCAAAATGAGAGCTTCTACACTCTCCTAGGAAGGCTTTCAACAAGATTTTGAAGTGTGTCTGTGGGAATATTTGGGATATTCAGCCAAATAATCATTTGTCTGTTGATGTTAGATGAGAAGACCTTGCTCACAATCAGGATTCCAATTCATCCTAAAGGTGTTCAGTAGGGTTGAGGTCAAGGATCTGTAAAGCCCACTTGGGTTTCCCCGCATCAAACTCATAAAATCATGACTTTATGGAGCTGACTTTGTGCACAGAGGTCTTACCCAAACTGTTACCCCAAGGTTAGAAGTGCACAATTGTCTCAAAATGTCTTATCCATTTCCGATAGCATCAACAATACCCTTTACTGGTCACAGCTCCTACTTTTGCTATACATTATAAGTGTGACAGTAAGGTGTCTACAGACATCTTAGAGTACCGTATATACTCAAGTATAAGCCAAGTTTTTCAGCAAATTTTTTTGTGCTGAAAGTGCCCCCCTCGGGTTATACTCGAGTCAACCATATTTCTGCAGCAGAGAATGGCATTTTCCGACCCGACTTTGGGGCCAAATTTGGGTTGCTAACCCAGTGGAACCAACACTACAACTTATACAAATTTGGGGTTCCTAGCACCAAGTGGCCCCAAGATATAGGGCTCCAAAGTCGGTTCGGAAAATGTCATTCTCTGCTGCAGAAGTGCTTTTTTTTTTTCGACCCGAATTTGGGGCCCCATATCTCGGGGCCACTTGGTACTAGGAGCCCCAAATTTGGTGTGCAAACCCAGTGGAACCATCACTACAACATATCCAAATGGGGTTCCTAGCACCAAGTGGCCCCGAGATACAGGGCCCCAAATTTGGTCAACTGTGTCCTTCTGCAGCAATGTAATTTCAGGACCCTTCGGGCCAGAGACCCCAAATTTGTCTGCAGCTAGGGGGCATCTAGGAACCCTTAACTACCAAGTTTGAAGTTCAGGGGACGTATGGCTGAAAATGGGCACAGTGAGGCATTCAAATGGGCATTGTTGACCCTCTTTTCCACTTACTGTAGCTGCGCATTTCTCACCTAGGCTTATACTCGAGTCAATAAGTTTTCCCATTTTTTTGTGGTAAAATGAGGTGCCTCGGCTTATATTCGGGTCGGCCTTTACTCGAGTATATACCGTACTTTGTTTTTCCATCACTATTACTAGCTTAGTGTAACATAAAAGAATGGACAATATGGGGGACAGATGTTTAAAAAGCAGAGCAACTTATAAGATCTTTACAATACAAATGAGATGACCTAACTCTGGGAGATATCAGTATATAACTATTAGGGGATAAATAGATCCCTTTAAGGGCTATTTATCTGATCAATATGGTAGAGCAGCAGATGGAAAAGTTGGTCTAACATACAAAACGGCATCATTTGCCACGCGAGTGACGATCTGCTGCCTTCTGCCAGTTTTCTAGCTATTGATAAAAGCTGTAAAATCAATGGAGGCATTTTATAGGCACCGATGCCTAGGTGTTTAGATTTCAGAGAAGACTGCGGCATATTTTTTCTTTCACTTTTCTTTTTTTTTTTTTTTCTGGATAGCTATTGCAGTCATCGTAAATAGCAGCAGATGCATGAGAGCGATGGAAATGATCAAGCTGAATTTTACTAAATCGCACACGGGCGATGCCAAGGCGGTGGCAGGAGAGGCTCAGGCACCCTTGCGATGCAATATGATTCATGTGAGTGCCAAGTGGTGAATGTATCCCAGACACAGATGAATGAGCGAGGTGGTAATCTTGCACACAGCCAATTCTCCTACCTATGCAGCTTTTCCTGTCGGCTCCCAGCTCGTAGCCATCTCGACAGTAGCACTGCGTGCTGTTTCTGCTCAGTGCACATCTGTATTGGCAGTTCTGCTTCTGACACGTTGATTGCAGCTCTAGAAACAACAGAGATATTCAGAAAATAAATAATTGCTTTTTATCAGGATTATAAAACAGAATGATTCAATGCAAAACTGCATGGGATAACTTAAAGCATTGGATATCAACTCCTGTCCTTAGGACCCACTAACAGGCCAGATTTTAAGTATTACCTTGGGGAGATGCAGACTAGAATACTGCAATCACTGAGCAGCAAATGATATCACCTGTGATGTACTTCAGTTATCTTGCAAACCTGGCCTGTTAGTGGGCCCTGAGGACAGGAGTTGAGAACCACCGCCTTACAGGTAAACTCTAGGCAATCAGCTAAATACACTTTTAGAACACAGATTTATGCCGCGTACACACGGTCGGACTTTCCGGCAGAAAAAGTCAGACAGAATCTTTTCATCAGATATTCAGATCGTGTGTGGGTCACATCTGACTTTGTTTTTTGAAAATTCTGACGGACCTAGAAATAGAACATGTTTTAAATATTTCCGATGGAACCAATTCCTATCGGGAAAACCGCTCGTCTGTATGCTGTTCCGACGGACCATAAACAACGCATGCTCTGAAGCAAGTACGAGACGGCAGCTATTGGCTACTGGCTATTGAACTTCCTTTTTCTAGTCCCGTTGTACGTGTTGTAAGTCACCACGTTCTAGATGGTCGGACTTTGGTGTGATCATGTCTAGGCAAGACAGTTTCAACGGAACTCAGTCAGAACTCCATCGGAAAAACCTTTGGAGTTTTTTCAAATGGGAAAACAGGTCGTGTGTACAAGGCATTAGGAAACTTTTCACATCGGCTGCGGTTCTGACATCGCTGGACTCCAGGACAGGTAAGTGTCCTAATGTTAAAAGTCAGCAGCTACAGTATGTGTAGCTGCTGACCTTTAATTTTTAAAGAGGTGGGAAGAGCTCCTCTTTAAGTGAGCAGCCTCTATTCCCCAATTCCTTGGTGTATTTCAGTGCGTTCAGCATCTGTTCGCAGATTAAACTGTCATTAATTAACAGAGTGAAATTGAGGTCACACACATATTAAGACAAGTTGTAAAAATGTTTATCAGACATTTTCTAACTTTTTTTGTATTATCTCTATGTGGTTAGTTTGTGGTCAGCATAATATTACCATTTTGTGTCATCTGCAATAAATCTTTTAGTGAATGAAATACAAATTGAACAGGATAAATCTGAGACAGCATGATGCCTAAATGGTTGGCACTATTGTTTGCGGTGATGGAAACCTGGGTCAAGGAGCTTATTGGCTTGTATGTACGTTTCATTTTAACATGTGTTTCCAATCAAAATCATAAAGGAGATTAAACTGGCCTTAATGTATATTCTCATTGTAACAGCTTCAGGTTACTTTGTAGCTCTCAGCAATAAGTCACAGTACTACTCAGAGGTCCAAAGTAAGTTATTCTAGGTTTGAACACGGTAGCTATAAAATACCCATCATGTGTTCCAGACTTCAGCTCAATGTCTGAATGGAGAAGTATATAGCTCACTAAACTGCATACTGTCAGAGCAGTACAGATGTGGAACTGCCTTCCAGAATCAGTGGTGCCAGCAGGAAGTGTCAATAGTATATAAAAAAAACTCTTAGATGAGGAGCTTGGCAAACACAATATACAGGGATATGGGAAATGATAGTGATCCCCACACAGGTTGAACTGGATGGACTGGTGTCTTTATTCAATCTTACCTAGTATGTAACTATGTGGCTATCTCCACTCAGGGCCACCAGCCCAACTGTGCCCAATGCCTGTGCAATATGTGTCAGTACAACTGCTTTTATTCACCTCTGAGGCTCTGAAGAAGAAGGTGCTACCTTCGAAACACGTCAGTCAGCAGCGGTTTGCATGTCCTCTTCCTAGAATCTGGAGACTGCTATCAGTGGACGGACTGTCACAAGTCAAAGACTTTAAGTGTGATTTTCCATCTACCTTTGTGAGTGGTTTTAATTATGTTTTTTTCTTAATAAATGTGTCAAAGGATAATGCAAAAGGCTGGTGCGCCCTCTCTTTTCTGTTTTCCTGTTTGCTTTTATTCACCACCTGGGGCAAATATGACAAGGTGACAACACAGGGGAACACATGGAACTGCGCTTTGTGTATGCACAGTAATGTAACTGGCTAACGCCAACGTGGATATCTCCTAAACAGAGCATGTTTAGGAGATATTCACTGTACCTACAGCTAAGCCTAATTATAAGCTTACCTGTAAGTACAAGTGAAAAAGCAGGATTTACTACCACTTTAAAGTGGAATTTTGGGATATCACTAAGGATGGGTTCACACTAGCGTGAATTGGATGTGGGTTTCCCCGCACCCAATTTGCATGAGAGGAGAGTGTGCCCGGATCTCAATGGCGCCGGTTCACACATCCCTGTGGCGGATGCAGAGTGGATTGCAAAGGAGTCCTGTGCGTCTTTTGGCTCTGTTTCAGGTCCGAATTCAGGCAAACATTCAGGCCTGATTCATCCCTGAAACAGAGAACAAAGATGCACCGGACCCCCTGGCATGAGCCGCATCCGTATTAAGTGTGAACCCAGCCTAACTAATTTTAAAACTGCTCCCTCGTCCCTTCTTTCACTTATACAAACCTGTAGAAGAAAGATGTGTATACTTACCTATTTTCAGGCCACTCTGGTCCAGTCACACGGTCATCTCCCCTCTAATACCCTGTACACACGGTCGGACATTCCGACCACAAAATCTGTCGGATTTTTTCAGACGGATTTTGGCCGAAACTTGTCTTGCATACACACGGTCGCACAAAATTGTCGGAAAATCTGATCGTTCGGAAGGAGGTGATGTACAACAGGTACGACGGGACTAAGTAGAGGCCAGTAGCCAATAGCTTTCGTCTCCAAATTTTATCTGAGCATGCGTGGCAATTTGTGCGTCGGAATTCTCTACACACGATCAGATTTTGTTCGGAAAATTGTAGATCCAGCTTTCAAACTTTTTCCGTCGGAAATTCCAACGGAAAAAGTCCGATAGAGCCCACACACGATCGGATTTACCAACAACATAATCCGATCAGACTTTTTCCATCGGAATTTCCGACCGTGTGTACGGGCATAACAGCAGCTTCGGGGGAGAGGAAGGAAAGCTGACAATGGATGGCCCATAGTAAGCTTATGGGTGACATCACCGCTAATGCGTTTCTGACATTGTCCTGCACTCTCTCCTCTTCCTGTAACTGGCACTGGCTGACACAGGGGAAACCACATGACCAGACCAGAGCAACCATTAATTAGGTAAGTATATGAATCTTTCTAATACAGATTAGTTAATATACAGTAGTTATTAAAAGGGAGTGGTAGTAGTTTTAAGATTAGTTAGCGATATCCTGTAATTCAATTTTAAGAAGGTTTTTTTTTCTTCAAATGCCACTTTATGCATTGGCATACCTCCATAGACCCAATCTGTCTGGACAATATGGTCACTTTCTTACTTAGCACTCTCCACAGACAACTTATCTATTCAATAAAACACAGAAGTTGAATCCAACACAATTTTACTTCAGATACAGTAAGCCCCCGTACACACGGTCGGACATTCCGATCACCAAATCCGTCGGATAATTTTCAGCGTATTTTGTCCGAAACAGGGTCGGACAAAGTATCGGAAAATATGATCATTCCGAACAAGGTGACGTACAAAACATACGATAGGACTACGTACAGGGCAGTAGCCAATAGCTTTCATCTCCAAATTTCTTCTTAGCATGCGTGTGCATCGGAATTCTCTACACACGTTCGGAAAAAGCCTGATCGGATTTTGTTGTCGGAAAATTTTAGATCCTGCTCTCAAATTTTTTCAGATGGAAAAAGTCCGCTAGAGCCCACACATGATCGGATTTTCTGACAACATAATCCGAGCAGACTTTTTCCATCGGAATATCCGACCCTGAGTACGGGGCATTAGTGTAGTACAGAGGCTGTTTTTCTAGTCTTAGGAAATCTAAGAATATATAGCCTTTCTTATGCTCTGCTTCTGCGAAGAACTTACACTGGCTGAGAGAACATGGAAGAAACAGGAAGGGTCTACCTACTTTACTAAATAGAACTAAAGAGAGAAAGGAGACAGATGTATATACTAAATCACATAGGTAAACAAGTTGTAGCGGCCCTAAACTATCACTAGATATTTACGCCCATCAGAATGAATGCAACTTGATACTGTTCAATACAACAGCATAAAAACTACATATAGATGAGGCAGAACAATGTGGCTTGAATAAGCTACAAAACATCTTCAACATTATAGAATAAGCCCAGTTAAATGGAACTAAATTCTACTAGATATGTTTGGGGTACAGTTGTCCCCCTATAACAGGAGGTTCATGGGCAAAGACATTCATGCCATGGAAGAATTGTTGGTGTTTGGCAACTTGAGCTAAGTATTTACCTTTATAGGGATGTTTTCCTAGGAAATGTTAGGATCTCAGGGTGGTTTTCCTTATTTAATAATGAATACAGAGCTGCATAAATATGTGTATTTTATATCTGCCTGGAGTTCGGCTTCAAACCTTCACTAAATTGAATTCACATTAAAACTCAGATCTTTTCCAAGACCTCATCCATTATAGCCACATCTTTTAAATGAATGGCCTTTTCACTTACAAAAAAAAAAAAAAACATTTGCAGAATGGGATGTAAATGTCCGTTAACCACTTCAGCCCAGGAAAGGATTTACCCCCTTCCTGACCAGAGCACTTTTTGCGATTCGGAACTGCGTCGCTTTAACTGACAATTGCGCGACCGTGTGACGTTACATCAAAACAAAATTGAAAGTCCTTTTTTTCCCCACAAATAGAGCTTTCTTTTAGTGGTATTTGATCACCTCTGTGGTTTTTATTTTTTGCGCTATAAACATATATAATCGCTTTTTGTGATTCTTTTTACCAAAAATATGTAGAAGAATACATATCGGCCTAAAGTGAGGGAAAAAATCGTTTTTTTTATACTTTTTGGGGGATATTTATATAGCAATAGGTTTTACTTTTTACTATAATAAATATCCCCCAAAAAAATATCAAATTTTTTTTTTTCCCACAATTTAGGCCAATATGTATTCTTCGACATATTTTTGGTAAACAAAAAAAATTAGCAATAAACGTATATTGATTGGTTTGTGCAAAAGTTATAGCGTCTACAAAATAGAGGATAGATTTATGGCATTTGTATTATTATTTTTTTTTTATTAGTAATGGCGGCGATCTGCGATTTTTTATCATGACTGCGATATTGCAGCAGACACATTTGACACTATTTTGGGACCATTGTCATTTATACAGCGATCAGTGCTATAAAAGTGCACTGATTGCAGTGTAAATGACACTGGCAGGGAAGGGATTAAACACTAGGGGGCGATCAAGGGGTTTAGTGCGTCCTAGGGAGTGATTCTAACTGTAGGGGTATGGGCTCACTACAACATGAAAGAGATCACTGCTCCCGGATGACAGGGAGCAGTATATCTCTGTCATGTTGCTAGGCAGAACAGGGAAATGCCTTGTTTACATAGGCATCTCCCCGTTCTGCCGCTCCGTGACACGTTCGCGGGACACCGGCAGACATCGGGTCCGCGGACCCCCAGGCATAGTCACGCAGTACACGGCAGGTGCGCGTCATCTGCGGCTAGCTATTCCCGGAAGTGGGTGCAGATACCTGGATTATACAGGTATCTGCACCCCCTCCCCCCTGAAAGGTGTCAATTGTGGCACCGGAGGGGGGAGGGTTCCGATGAGTGGAACTTCCACTTTAGGGTGGAGGTCCGCTTTAAGAGACCCTCCTTGTCTCTTCTCTTCTCTGTGGGTTTTATCTGACCCTACCATGAGCCCCTGACCCGGGTTGCCCACAAGGAGTCAACGCAGGGAACTGCAGAGAATTCTCCCTATCCACACAAAGTCCAACCCGTAAAGGGGGACACAAACACATTAACACACACACGTTACCCAACCAGAAAGGTCAGGAAGTGGTCTGGTTTCCTTGAAAATCGACAGATAGGATACGTAGGAAAGGCAGAAATATAGCTAAGGACAGCTTACCTAGCCGGCATTTAGAGGTCTGCATTCCCAATGATCAAAGCGCGATTCCTTCTGGAGACTCTGCCAAACTCCTGATATGACTCGCAAACTCTTGACGCAAACATGTGCACAGCGACTAGCCCACAAATTAAATGGACGTACACCGCTGCCATTGTGCCAACGTATATCGGCGTGCGATGGACGGCAAGTGGTTAAGTAACAATTTAATATAAATAAAATGTTCTCAATAATCCTTGGAAAATCACTGTAAATTGAGAAGGCTCCAGATACAAATTGTTTTGCCTGGGGCAGGAAACACAAGGTCTTCAAAGGTGAAATCCCATCGCCTGTTGTAGATAATCCTCGGAGGTAATAACATAAAATACACTCAGTCAAAATAAATTACCCCGCAATAAATTAAAAGAAGAAATTTGGGCTTTGTTTGACGATGCAACAGAGGTGCCTTAATTAGACCTGGCAGTTTTCGATCCTGATGGAATTTACCAATCTTACGGGAAGCTTCCAACATTTCAGCTTGTGTGATTGCATCAACCGCTAAGCAGCGGATATTCCCCACATTGTGTTCCTCTGTGACAGGAACAGTTGGGCAGCGTGATGTGTCTGATGTACAGGGGTAGAGTTAAAGTAATTGATCGTATCCAGGAGGAAAACACCAACCTGCCCTACAACAGCTGCAGCTCTGAAATCCCGTCTAGACTTTCTTTGTATCTTGAATGGAAATGAGCAAGTCATATTGGCAAATAATACAACATGTTGCAATACACAACAAAACTGTTTTTAAACCATTTGTAAACTCTGTGTTCCATAACAATGCAGGGCAAAGTGAAGGAATACACCATTGAGCCCATTTCTATCAAATATTGTCCCCTTATCCCTACTAACCCACTTGACCTAAACCTAAACTTAAATGCCAGCTTTATTTTTAGTCGTGCACAGTTGTACAGGATCATCTCTTGTACTGAAATAGCTTACTTTTATCTCAGGGCATACTGTGAGCTTCTCACATTCCTGGCTGGAGAACATCATCTAGTCCAGATCTAAGTACACTTTGGCCCTCTAGATGTGGTGAAACTACAAATCCCATCATGCTTCTCCCTGTGGGAGTCATGCCTGTGGCTATCAGAGTCTTCCAATGCCTAATGGGACTTGTTGTCCCTCAATAACTAAAATTGCTACCTGCCTAGGAATTCCCCCTCTTCCAGGCTGACACCAAAGAGGCAGTCCATTGTTTGCACCTGAGGGCTCTTGAATGGAGTATGGAGACAGGGTGCTGTTATGTTTACAGGAATCTATGTACAGCACCATGCTGACCCCTCCCACCAGCCATGATTATCCTGCATTGTACAGAGAAGCACAAAGATCCAGTGATGTGATGTCACTGGGTCTAAAATAAAGTATGTAATAAAAATGGAAAGTTTTTTTTTACAAATTTAATTAGCAAGTTGATGGAAAGGGGGTGGTGGTGGGGTGGGGTTTGGGAAGACAAACTATTAGCAAATGTATCCTTTTGCTGCCACCAGTGTGAGGTGTGAGGAAATTTGGGATGCTTTCACGTTTCTTTGTTTAGAGGTAGACGTGCACGTTAGCCTCGGTTATGTGCTCTTCTCTATACACACTACACATCTCATAGTCCCTAGTGCTTCTCATAAGCAAGAAAGAAAGGTTGTTTCTACATGCAGTGTGACTTTGAAGAACGAACATAGCCACCCTCTAACAGAAAGTCAGATGACAGCAGCAAAAACAACCAAATTTGGAGATTTGGAGAAGGCTGAGAACAATGAATAGGACTTTTTTTTAAGTTAACGCTTACTCCACATGTAATGTCCCTTTAAACAGTTTGTTTGGGCCAAACTGTGGGAAAGGGTTCTGGGAGCATTGTATTAAAGTGGTTGTAAACTATCCCCCACAATTTTGTCCCATGTAAATAAGCATAAAAAACCCTAATGAACACTGCTTGTTGATATATCCTTACTTGCATAGTATTGTTGTAATCCTTTTTGTTTTTTAGAATGACATCACTGAGCATGCCCATATCTCTCATGATTTACGGCACACTCTGTGTGCTTGTCTATCTATTATCAGGACTTCCTACGGCACAACACTGAAATCCCACGAGACTGCATAATCACTCAGAGCTTCCTACGACTCCCCATGTGACCATGTGACATCACATGGAGTGGAAAAAAAGGCATCGGACAGCATTACTGCAGTCTTATCAGCAGGAGCTGATAAGACTGACATAGGCAAACACTAGATATTCGGCACAAGTAAATACTATTAAATAAAACAAGTCAGCTATGAGCAGGGAAGCAGGGTTGCTTGGTTAACAGTACAGGAAGTGCTCAATGTAAGGGCGGAAATATACTCTACTTTGGACTCAGAAAACAATACTTAAGATGGCACTGCCTTACCCCTGAAAACAAGTTTTGTAAAGTTTCTTTAACCACTTCCCGCCCGGTCAATAGCAAATTGACGTCCGGGAAGTGGTTTCGTTATCCTGACTGGGCGTCATATGACGTCCTTTAGGAAAACAGCCTCCGCGCGCCCGTGGGGGCGCGCATTGCGGTAATCGGTGGAGCGGTGTGTCAGTCTGACACACCACTACACTGATCTCGGTAAAGAGCCTCCGGCGGAGGCTCTTTACCACGTGATCAGCCGTGTCCAATCACGGCTGATCACGATGTACACAGGAAGAGCCGTTGATCGGCTTTTTCCTCACTCGCGTCTGATAGACGCGAGTAGAGGAGAGCCGATCGGCGGCTCTCCTGACAGGGGGGGTATGCGCTGATTGTTTATCAGCACAGCCCCCCCTCAGATGTCCACACTAGACCACCAGGGAAGCCCCCAGGACCACCAGGGAAGCCCCCAGCATGTGGATGGCCAGGTACATCCCCCATGGCCATCCACATGTTAAAAAAAATGCATAAAATATACCAATCAGTGCCCACAGATGGGTACTGATTGGCACATCATATTTAATTTAAAAAAAAAGTTTAAAAAAGGGATGCCCAGCAATGCCACCCATCAGTGTCATCAGTGCCACTCATCAGCGTCCACCCATGCCACCTATCAGTGCCCATCCATGCCCACCTATCAGTGCCCATCCATGCCACCTATCAGTGCCACCTATATGTGTGCATCAGTGCCACCCATAAGTACCCGTTAGTGCCACCTATGAGTGCCCATCAGTGCCACCTATGAGTGCCCATAAGTGCCACCTGAGTGCCCATCAGTGCCACCTGAGTGCCCATCAGTGCCGCATACCAGTGCCACCTATCAATGCCCATCAGTGCCACCTATCAGTGCCCATCAGTGCCGCCTATCAGTGCCCATCATCGGTGCCACCTTATTGGTGCCACCTCATCGGTGCCCATCAGTGCCGCCTTATCAGTGCCCATTAGTGCCACCTCATCAGTGCCCGTCATAGAAGAAAACGCACTTATTTACAAAAAAATTAACAGTGACAAATAAAAACTTGTTTTTTTGCAAAATTTTCGGTCTTTTTTTGTTTGTTGCGCAAAAAATAAAAATCGCAGAGGTGATCAAATACCACCAAAAGAAAGCTCTATTTGTTGGAACAAAATGATAAAAAATTTGTTTGGGTACAGTGTAGCATGACCGCGCAATTGTCATTCAAATTGCGACATCGCTGAAAGCTGAAAATTGGCTTGGGCGGGAAGGTGTCTAAGTGCCTGGTATTGAAGTGGTTAAACAGTAAGTAATTTGTGATTTGGGCTGGATTACAGTGGCTATAGTTTGATAATTCCTTATTATAATGGACTAAATGAAAAGAAGCATCAGAGTGGGAGAGTTTATTTCCTCTTTAACTGTACCTAGCATTGGCTACATACAGTATACAGCATTGTGTTCCAGCAGTGAGACAGGGACTTTCTATCCCACTCCAGGAACCAAACAGAGTCAGGCTGATCTCTGCTCAGCCATTTACAGCGTTAGATTTTTTTTTTGCTGACAATTATTCAATAAGATGACTATCAATGAAATCTGCAGCCTAAAGTCACATTAACTCAGAATCACAGGTGTTTACAAGTCTCAAAACGAAGGACCTTGAAAGATTGACATGTAGAAAAGCTTAAGCACGATTCAAACAAGCCAAGGTCACTGAAAACTGCTGGTGAACAATGAATAGATTTGCTATTCAAACATACCAAGCTTATCATTTGGAAAATACAAAGTCTATATCTCTATGTCTCTAGTACGACAAGAAAGACAATTCTTTGCATGTTCAGCTGCTCTCATTGTCCAAGGATACAGAACTGCTAACAAACTGAGTTTGTAATTCACAAATCATTAACAAATGGAAACTCTCTAAGACTTCACTGCAAATCTAAGTTAAAAGTAAATAAATAAATGGAGAGAGGTCAAATCAAAGTGAACTGAATTGATTATACTATTATGATAGTGTTCAAACTATGAAGTATTCATTTTACTTATATACAGGGCATTATACCATATACAATAAATGACTCAGTCATGATAAGAATAATGTTATCAAGTTGTTGATTTTGTAACACTTCAAAATTATAAACACTTATTATTCTATGGTATGAATGATTCCGAAGTGAGGAGGGGCGATTATGATGCGATACTTACCCAGATGTCTTTTGAGGGTCAATAATTATTACCTCAAAATTGTTATCTTGATAAGTCACCCATCTTTAGCAAATATCACATTATTAAAATGCAAGCATATGAAAGATTAACCACTTAAGCCCTGGAGACCAGAGAACTTTTTGCGATTCACCACTGCATCGCTTTAACTGACTGGTCGTGCAACGTGGATCCTAAACATAATTTACGTCCTTTTACATCCTTCCCACAAATAGAGTTTTTTTTGGTGGTATTTGCTCACCTCTGCGGTTTTTATTTTTTGCGCTATAAACAAAAATAGAGTAACAATACTTTTTGCTATAATAAATATGCCCAAAAAATATATAAAAAAAAACATTTTTTACTCAGCTTAGGCCGATACTTAATCTTCTACATATTTTTGGTAAAAAAAATTTAGCAATAAGCGTTTATTGATTGGTTTGCACAAAAGTTATAGCGTCTACAAAATAGGGGTTTGTTTTATGGCATTTTTATTAATTTTTTTTTTTTACTAGTAATGGCGGCAATCTGCGATTTTTATCATGACTGCAACATTATGGCGGACACATCGGACAATTTTAACACATTTTTGGGACCATTGTAATTTTTACAGTGATCATTGCTATAAAATTGCACTGATTACTGTAAAAATTACACTGGCAGTGAAGGGGTTAACCACTAGCAGGCTAGGAAGGGGTTAAGTGTGTCCTAGGGAGTGATTCTAACTGTTAGGGGGCGTGGCTACAAGTGACATGTCACTGATTACCGCTCCCGATCACAGGGAGCTGTGATCAGTGACAGTGTCACTAGGCAGAACGGGGAGATGCTTGTTTACATTAGCATCTCCCCGTTCTTCCTCTCCAGACGACGGACATTGAGTCCAGGCAACCTGCGGTCTCACTCACGGAGCTCGCAGTGGGCACGAGCGTGTGCCACCGGCAGCACGCAAGCGATGGCACGGTGGCAAATTCAAAGGGATGTATGGGTACACCCATTTGCGCAGCCCTGCCATTCTGTTGAAGTAAATGTACAGGCGGCAGTCAGCAAGCGGTTAAGATCACAAGTGATATGATACACATCCATCCCATTATGAAAGTACTAGATATAGAATTAAACCATGGACAAACATATAACATCCAAGATTGGGTTGGTTTGAGTAAATCCAATTTTTTTCCCGAGACCTAAAACAGGAATTCCTGGTCCCAGATCACCATCTGGTGGACAGGTATAATCAACACCTAAATAAACAGTTGTGTATTCAATAAAAATGCCTTCCAATCTGGTGTGGGTAAATATTCTGAACTACACCTTTTAGGCTAGTCCTTAGATAAGGGGACATTCAGAAAAAAAGGGACACTCTCTCGAACTAAGGGCTCGTGCTCTTTCAAGTTCTCTGAATATCCTCTATGGGTCCTCACAGAGAAACTCATCTGATCATCATCTGAATTCCCCATTACAAATCCAGACACTAGTCAGATTCTAGTTTCAGCGGCCTTGCTATTCCTAGGGGTGCGGCCCTATAATCCACAACTATTTTGCTTGGTAAGGTATCATTTTAATATCTACACTTCTAAATTTTCTCTCACTTCTGAATCCAACTGAATGAGGGTTCCATAGTTTTGCATGATAGAATTTTGGCATTGAATCCTATACAAAGGTACTACCTACATCCAAGTAATTAAGCTGAGCTGTGTTAGCATAACCAGTAGCATAAACTCATTCCATGTAGTCAGCTGCAGAGAATTCAAGGATAGGGTGTGGTTAAAATGGACTTGTTTGCCAAGTCAAAATTACATGCATACTGAAATGGTGGTGCCTATACCCAATGAATGCAAAATAGATTATCTGATTTCTACTAAGTTCATAGGCCCCAATATATATCTATAGTTACATTTATTACAAGTAAAACAATACGCTGTTGATATAAATTCGATTTTGTGTTTCACGATACTCGACAGTGAATAAATTGTCATTCGTTTTATTGTTATGTAATCAATACTTTCATTGATAATTTTATTGTGCTAAAAATCTCTACATACAGTAGACCTAAAAGAACTTAGGAAATAATAAAAAAAAAAAAACAGTGTGGTTTATATTTAACTAATCTATTTTATGCTAATTGGCATGTCAGAAGGGTGGATGCACTGCCTTATATTGATTAAATAAATATCTGGTTTTGCTGTCATGATTAGTTGATTGGACTTCCTGACAATGGGAATAGTTGTATCATATTAATGAATACAAAGCCTGATTGGCTGAGGTGGTCAGGTGGACAGATGATGTGTCCTGATCTCTGCCTCTGCCAATCAGTCATTCATAGAATACAAAACTCCACATGAATGGCTGAGCAGTGCTCAGCCTGACTGTATTTTGTTCCAGGAGTGAGATTAGAACATTGGGCTCAAGAATCTTTTTAAACCAGAGTTTAGAGTCATGTTAGAGTATAACTAAAGGCAAACTTTTTTATTTTTATTTTTTTTTGTTAGTTTTGAATAGTGGAAGTGGAGAGAGATTAAAACCTGTGTATTTTTTTTTATTGCTGTCTGTGCCCCTGTTAGGGAGATTCATCCTCTCTATTTGACCTGCTTACCATTATCATTGAAAGTGAAAGAAAAGAAAATCCCAAATATTGGGTTGTCCCCAGAAAAGTAATAGAGGGGAAATCGTCCAATAAGAACACTAGTTCTGGTGACCTAGATGGGTCCCCAAGCGATTCCCTTAATTTGCAAGGATTTCCTCTCACTTCCTGATTGGCTATAGGACAGAATGTGGAGGGAAATCTCCAAAATGGGACACAGATGATTAAATAAAATCTGACAGGGGTTATAACCCCCTTACTCTATACAAAGTGAAGAAAAAAAAATGTTTTGCCTACAGTTCTACTTTAATTAAAGGAGGATGGAGTGTAGAATTTAGAGAGGACAGTCACTGGTCAGAGATCAGCTTTATTATTGTAAATGTAACAAATAAAAATGTAAAATATATTCTGCAATGATTATAAACTTAGAAAAGGGATATCAGAAAAAAGGCCAAGTGGTCCATTAAGCCTGCCCACTTTTTTTGGTTG
Source organism: Lithobates sylvaticus (assembly GCA_028564925.1). Classification (NCBI taxonomy): domain Eukaryota; kingdom Metazoa; phylum Chordata; class Amphibia; order Anura; family Ranidae; genus Lithobates; species Lithobates sylvaticus. Next base: position 38,360,756 of record CM053031.1, read on the forward strand.
TTGTTGTTGTTTTTTAATTCATAAATTTGTATTTTTTGGGGAGTTTTTTGGGGTGTTTTTTTCTGTTTCTGCAGACCAGGGCTGAGCATGGATAGACGGCCACTGATTGGTCCATGGTTCCAAATAAAGTATCAGACCCAGACAAAGGAATTAAAGATCAATAAAAAGGCAAAATAAACCCTTTATAAGTAAAACTGCCCAATAATTTAATTTGATGTGCAGAGTCTCGCATAACCCCAATTGTGACAGGTTCCCCTTAATAAATAAAAAAGATAAAATCATTTCCTAGACACACTTACCAATTAGTTTGCATACCAAAAAAGGCCCAGTGACTGCAGCATTGATATTCATATATTCATTACAGTTAAAGTGTTATTTGAATTTGGAAAGCACAAAGGGAAAAAAAAAAAGAGAGTCTCCGTTTATGCTATTGAAATAAACGTAACACACAGCTCCTCATTGCACTTTCTTTCAGTCATTGTGTGCATAGATAAAAGGCGCTGGTAATTTTATGAAAGCAGCCGGTGATTCCGTGAACCCGCCGTCCAGCACTAAAAAGGCTCTGTCCTAATGTTTAATTAGCATTTTAGTTACTTTGTTTCTATTGGAAAGAGAATGGAAGTAGACATTTCTTTTCACAAGGACCGAGGCTTCTCCTTTTTTATTGCTATAAGTTACTTGTGGTCTATGAGTAACATTCATCTGCATAAAATTACATTTGCTTTTTCTGTTACAGCCGCAATTCTGTATTTAAATGAACAATGCTGCTGACTTACATAATATCAGGTTATATGCATTATGCATGTAACAGTGTGAATTCCGGATGTACTTGCAATGAAGTACTTGGGCCTTTGTGTGAGTCAGAACTAATTTCCCCCTCCTACAAGTCAATGGAAAGAAGCTTAATGCAGCCAAGATGAAGGTCAACTGCAAGCCAGAATGTCCTGGGTAGGAACTCAAATACTTTTTAAACTGATCTTAAATGCATTTACCCATCTACCTTATAGTAGTTCTAATGTCTAACGTTTTTTACCCTAATGCATTCTCTGCATTAAAATAAAAAAATCCCCACTATCTGACTCATCCCTAAACACGTGTACATGTCACCACTCTACACTGTCTTGGCTGCAGCACTGCTTCCTGCTTTTCACAGGAGACACAGAGGGCAGCGGGAGACATTGGTTCCCGCTGCTGTCCAACTCCTGTTAGGATGGAGCGGGGTCATAGCACACCGTTTCAAGAGCGTGCATGTACACCCGGTCCCTGGAGCAGAGAGCGCTTGTGGGGGACTTCCAGAAGAGGAGGTAAGCGACATCTCTGTACAATATCACACAGAGAGCAGACAAGTATAACATCTTTATTATTTTAAACAAAAAAATGCACCTGGTTAAATTTATTTAATCCATTCACTGCATTTTTTTGTTAGCTAAAATTAAATTTTTTCTAGAAAAAAAAAAAACGTATTTGAAACCTCAATATACAGTATATTTACTGAAACCCCCAAATTTTCAATGTCACACAATATTATGCAACTGTTTTCAAATACCGTATTTATCGGTGTATCACACGCACAGGCGTATAAAATGCACCCCAATTTAAGAGGGAAGTTTCAGGAAAAAACATTTTTTTTCTTTGAAGCAAAATAATGGTCAGTGAGCATCAATGCAGCCTGATTAGTGCCCATCTGCAGACTCAATGCAGCCTAATCTGTGCCCATGTGCAGCCTGATCTGTGCCCATGTGCAGCCTGATCTGTGCCCATGTGCAGCCTGATCTCTGCCCATCTGCAGCCTGATCTGTGCCCAGCCCCCCATCAATGCAGCTCACCATCTCTCGCAGGAAATCACTGAGCCATAATTTTCTGTTTACTCGGCTCTCAGTCGGCAGTCACATACACAGTCCCGCCTCCGCCATTGGCATTGGACCAGCTCCTGTGATAGACAGAACACTGGTCCGATGCCAGTGGCAGAGGCGGGACTGTGTGTGACGTGAGAGCCGGTGGAGAGGAGATGACGGCTCGGGGAATTCCTCCGGCACTCGTTCCCCTCCTTCCCCTCCGAGGTACGCTTTTGGCGTATAACACGCACCCGCAATTTTCCACCTATTTTTAGGGGGGAGAAGTGCATGTTATATACCAATAAATACAGTAAATATATATATATATACAGTATCTCACAAAAGTGAGTACACCCCTCACATTTTTTTAAATATTTTATTATATCTTTTCATGTGATAACACTGAAGGAATGACACTTGGTGTACTCACTTTTGTGAGATACTGTGTATGTATGTGTATATATATATATATATATATATATATATATATATATATATATATATATATATATATATATATATATATATATATATACACATATACATACAATAAACATTTATTTTCTTAAGTGAAATCAGTCCCACTGTCCTTAAAAACTTCCCCGACAATATTATTCACTGTCAGTCAACTTTATCCAAAAGCAATGCATCTTTCTGGTTGAATTTTTTTTCTTTCTTTAACTCCCTTTAGGAATCGAACTGTAGCTTCGACTGACTTTAAATTATTTTCTTCCCCAAGTAGGTATATACAACAAACACCGGATTTCTGGCAAACTTCAGACAAATTATACACACCAGCTGTGTAACCATCTCTGACTGCTAGGGGAAAGCAATTACAGCTGCCAATTGGATTGCACTGACTAGAAGTAATTATAGGAGTCTCACCATTGTGCCTTTGGTTATATACATACATTGCAGGTCGTATTTTGTTAAAGGTTTGAAGGCAAGCTTGGAAGTTTAACTAATGATCGACCGAACTTGGTAGAGCCAACAGAAGAAAACAATGGTTTAAGAAATTGGAACTTTGTGTTACAGTTGTGAAATTAGTTTTCCTAAAAGTAACAATTTTTTTCAAGCTAGTATTCAACTGAATAACAGCATTATTATTTTTAATAATAAGGTAAGATGGTATGGGTCCTGAGACACTATTCTGAAATTGGTTTAATATGTTACGTAATGAAAAATGTGAGCTTAAAGAATAAAGCCTGGTGGGTTGAAAAAGCCTCTGACTTCTCTTATAACAGAAGAAAAGCAAGGATTCAAACCTTGCTCCAGAATAAGATACAATACGTTATAGTAAAAATGCTTAAAGGCTAAGTTTACCCTTGTTCACCTATTTTTCCAAATTCTAGCTCCCCTATGTACCAATATAGCATTATAGTACTTATTTTGTAGAAATAAAACAGCTTTCTATTTATTCTACACACGCTTACCTCACTGTCCTCATGGCTGTTTAAAAACACTTCTCCATTACTTCTGCCTTACTTCCTGGACAGGCTATAGGTCATTACACAGGAAGGAGTTGACCAGCTGACATTATCACACACCCTGCATCATCTACCTTCCTACCTACCACCAACTTCCAGGAGGGTAGGAGGGTAGATGATGCAGGTTGTGTGCTAATACGGTCAGCTGGTCAACTCCTTCCTGTGTCATGACCTATAGCCTGTCCAGGATGTAAGGCAGAAGTAATGGAGAAGTGTTCTTAACCACTTGCCGACCAGCCACCGTCATTATACTGCGGCAGGTCGTCGCGATCTCGCGAACCGTCATAGCTGTATGTCAGCTCCTTTAAGCGGGATAGCGGGTGCGCGCCCACTACACTGCGGGGGTGCGATGCTCATGACCATGGGCACGAGAGGCAGAACAGGGACATGTAACTAGGAACCACTATCTGTCATCTCCTATAGTCAGTCCCCTCCCCCTACAGTTAGAACACACACCAGGGAACACAGTTAACCCCCCCCGGTCGCCCCCTAGTGTTAATCTCTTCCCTGCCAGTGACATTTATACAGTAATCAGTGCATTTTTATAGCACTGACCGCTGAATAATTGTCAATCGTCCCAAAAATGTGTCAAAAGTGTTTGATGTGTCGACCATAAGTCGCAGTCGCAATAAAAATCACCGCCATTACTAGTAAAAAATAATAATAAAAATGCCATAAATCTATCCCCTATTTTGTAGACGCTATAACTTTTGTGCAAACCAATCAATATACGCTTATTGCGATTTTTATCACCAAAAATATGTAGAATACATATCGACCTAAACTTAGCTTTTTTTTAAAAAAAATTGGGGATATTTATTATAGCAAAAAGTACAAAATATTGTGTTTTTTTTCAAAAAATTTCGCTCTTTTATTGTTTATGGCGCAAAAAATTAAAACTGCAGAGATGATAAAATACCCTCAAAAGAAAGCTCTATTTGTGGTGAAAAAAAAAGACATACATATTGCTTGGGTACAATGTCGCAAGACTGCACAATTGTCAGTTAAAGCGATGCAGTGCCGAATCACAAAATATGGCCTGGTCATTGAGCATCCAAATCTTCTGGGGCTGAAGTGATTAAACAGCCATGAGGACAGTGAAGTATATAAATATACTATATATTATATAAAGCTACATAGTAATTGCAATAGCAAAACTTGAAAACCAAAAGCCATCAGAAAATGCATGATCAAGTGCTTCCAAACAGAAAGGAATCGGAAATCTAAAATTTTAAGTCGTCACCAGAGCAGGAGATGGGGAGAGCCCTTCCAATGGGGCCTCCAGTTCACATGATAAGGATCTAAGAGGGGAGTTCCCACATTTTTGGAGGCATTCACACTGAGGCGATGTGCTGGCAAGACGTTAAAAAAAAAAATCCTGCAAGCAGCATCTTTGGAGCGGTGAAGGATCGGTGTATACACCGCTCCTAAAGCGCCCCCTGCCCATTAAAACAAATGGGCAGCGCTGCTGAACCGCCAGCAAAGTGCCACTGCAGGGGGCGCTTTGCGGGTAGTTTTAACCCTTTTTTGGCCGCTAGCGGGGGCTAAAAGTGCCCGCTAGTGGATGAAAACCTCTGCATAAATGACGGTAAAGTGCAGCTAAAAACAGCAGCGCTTTACCGCCGATGCCTCGGTGTGAAAGGGACCTAAGGCTCAGAGGTAGAAGCTGGCAGACCAGACTCTCCAAGATTTATATGTACCTGTTAATCAATTTAGCCTCACATCAACTGAACCATACATTTATATTTTAGACTTTAATGTATGCCTTCTCTAGTTGTTGATATAAAAATGGAGAGTGATTAGAACTTAGCAACAAAATTATACTTTCGTTCGCTATGCCACAATGGTTTCTGTCTTCTATTCCATTTCAGCAGAGAAATACGATTAGCATTTTAAAAACCCTAATCAGAAATTAGCTGAGACATTTGATATATAAAATATAAGCCATTTCAAATATATAATGAAACACATAACAAACCAGCAGCCAACCTTTGGCAAAATGGGTTTAGTACACTCAAGCAACTTAAGACATTTAAATCTTGTACAGTGTTCAACAAAGAAAATGTAAATGATAGACTGTGTAGGCTTAGGTATTATTCATCTCATTTCTCTCACTGTAAGGCTTTTCTCGTGCATGGTTCTGTATATAATTAAAGCACTTTTGCATTATGTGCATATTGTAATCAGTTAACACTCAGGCTATGTGGAAGTTTAATCCAGAGAAACAGAGCAGTCCATTGTAGAAGACATCTTATTAAATTGTAAAACCTAAAACTGACTTAACAACCTTTCATGTTTCTAAGCCACGAAACCTAAAGCTAGCTATCCACACATTTTAAGAAATTTAAAAGGTTCCTTCATCCAATCGATAAAGCATGGATGAATGAATCCTCCCTCCTGATGGGACTGGCAACTGGTAAATACCCAAACAGTGGATGCATCTGACTGCATACTTTGGCTCCATTGCTGCTCAGCAACTACTGTCAGGTTGTTCCTCCATGTGGAGAGTCAAGTATTGGTTCTAATATAGATCTGTGAAGTCACTGGTTTTCTAAGCCTATCCAAGTTTTATTGCGTGTTGAGCACTGATGAATGGTGAGTGGTGTAGCCTCTGAAATGCATTGGCTGTTATTATATTACTTTTTATCAGCAGTTAAAATGATCTTGGACTCTTATCTGATTCTGGCACTCCCTCCTGTATCCTGATTGGATACAGTCCTTTTAGGTTGACAATTTCCACCAGGCTCCTTTGACAAAAATCAACTTTTGCATTCTTATGGGAACACAATTGTTTTACTGGACGACTTCAGTGTAATTGGTACCTATATGTACTGGTAGGTCCTGATCCTTGGAGGCTGGGTTTAAAGAACCCCCCAATAAAACTTTTGTTATTGATTGCAAACTACAGGGCATTTATATATGTATCTGCATAATTCTATCTTCTTTCGTTTTGAATATTTTACGAATAATTGAAACGGTTTAGGTCTATTGAAAATGTATTACTCTACTGAGAACGTTTTTTCTCTTCTGGTCTACGGTTAAATCCAGGCAGACCTGGGAGCTGGACATAAGGTAGTCGGAGATATTAAAGGCAGTCTTCTGGTGCACACTCAAAATCTTTCAATAATTACCACGCCCAAACCTGTGTTCTCTCCTCTCAGACCTCTTACCCGTTTCCAATCTTAGTAGATGGAGTTCCCATTATTGAGCCCTCTCTCTTCCTGAGCGCTATAAGGTACCACAAGTTTTTGTTCACATACGTTAATATTTTAGTGGTCGACTTAATATGCGTTCCCCGTTAAAAGTTACATTGATATTTCGGATCAGTCTATGTTTGTACTGGCTTTCGACATGTTTCTACCTTGTCAAATGGTCTTTATTGGTTTTTCTTGTTCCAATATTATCAATAAATTACTATTGCATAGAAAGTATATTGGCAGTTGGCCATACCGCCCTTCACCCCATGACACAGTTTGATCCCATTTGGGGTGTCTGGAAGTGGCGGGAAGTATCCCTGCTATAACACCAGATTTGCTCCTGTATCCAATGTTTATCTGGTCAAGTGCGTGCTCAAAAGTGGAGATAGAGTGCATCTCCTAATATGAAGATCAGCATGTAATATACTGAAATACTATGCAATTATTCGTTCCGGGCAGTATCTACAGGGGGATACTCATTCTTGGAAATTTCCAGCTTTTAAAATAGCTATAAATGACTTCTTCTGCCTTGGCCCTCACATACACCAATCACTTAGATTTTTGCCATAATTGCAAAGACTATCAAATATAATATAGTATACTAATTTGTATAATTATAATAACTTTCAGGTGTCTTGATCCCTACGCTTCCCTCTTGGGGGGGGCACATTATTCTGTGACCACTTGTAAGCCTCACGGGCCATCTTGCTCCTCTGGGGTAGAGATGTGGACAATTTCTCAGCGGGGCCCAGGATCATCCTTGGGGTGAATCTTCTGTCTCTCATTTTAAACAAAAGGAAGTCTCTGTATAAGCGAGCCCACTGGGTGGAGAGGGTAAATATACTGTGGTTATCAAGCTGAATACATGATAGTGTTTAATGAAACGTGTTCACATGTCATGAACTATTGTAATTTGTCTTTTTGATGTATTTATAGAAATGTAAGAACCCCTGAAGAAGACCAAAATCTTTAAGGTCGAAATGCATTGGGGCTTTTCGTAAACATCGGATGGTATAATTAAATATTGTGGGCTAACACCCATTGATGTATATTTCTTAACTACACCATAGGGTATTACCATTTTTTCTTTTCCAGCTCAAACGGTCTCGCATTATACATACCAGAGCTCATATTTTAACTTTTGTATTTGACCATTGTCCAACTGTTTTTTGTGAATACAATTAGTGATTTTTTTATTAATGAATTTTCTTTTACTCATATTTGCTGCTAAAAATGGGCAATCCTCCACTTTTTTCCACAAAATGTATCAAAAGGCTACCCTTTCCCTACCCCGCGAGTAATACTTCTTTTGAAGTCATTTTGTTTATTGAACAAATGAATAATATATTACATGTATATGGGGTACCATTCATTGTAAAAGCAATACATCTTGTAGGTACTTGGGACATACCTGTCTGTGAGGTGGGGGGGGGGGTTGGTCAGGTTAAATTGTTTAATATGCTTGGTTTTATATTTTCTATAAAATAAAAGTGTATTTTACAGATTACACGGAGCAGCACCTGAAAATATAACATTATTTTTGATATTAAAAAATCTACTTTTGTTAAGTCAGGTGGTGTGGACAGGGCCAGCCACAGCTTGAGTTTCTGCCAATTCAGCAGGACTAGGCTGACATTTGAGTCATGTATGGCCAACTCCACAGAATGTTTTTTGGAAAGCAGCATTGCTGATAACTTCACTTGCGCTTTCTAAATCAGTGGTCTTCTCCAAACATAAAGCCCACACTGTACCTGTGGCCCTTTGTGGGACTTAAAAAGTAATTGAAGAGGGCAAAACTGTGAAAAGTTATGGTGCTTACACAAACAAACATTTTTCTGTGCTTAACTCAAAGTCCAATTAGTAATAATGTGACATAAGATATAACTAACAATAAAAAAACTATTAAGAAGTGTAAAAGTCCTTCAGTGTGCAAAACCCAGCACCATAATGTGATTAGATATAAGGCCAATAGTTCACTGTTAGTATTCAGTTCTCATATCTTCACCACTTGTGCCCAAGAAATATTTGCAATGCACACTCACAAAAGCATCCATGACCCCCCCCCCCCCTTTACAGAAGGTCAGATAGCACTTAGGTTATCCAATGAATGATTCCTTTCTCCAACTGCACCTCTCTCTCAAGGTTTCTAGAGTAGTTTTTTTTGCACTCAGATGGACACTTCTTAATTGTTTTTTATTGTCACTTATATCTTATGCCACACTATTTCTAATTGGCCTTTGAGTTAAGCACCAAGAAAGATGTTTATGTATGTGTAAGCGCCATACCTTTTCACAGTTTTGTTTGCACAGGGGTTATCCCCATTTAAGGAGGCAGCTACACAAGTGTCTTATTTATTTATTCTGTTTATTTAAATGTTTATTATTAACTGATTACTAGACTAGAAATAGTCATATCTGTTAATTAACATACTCTACATAATTAAACTTTTTTTTATTTTTTTTTTCATTTTGGATGGAGTAAAGGAGGGTTATAATTCTCCCTTGACCATGAGACTCACACTACTTTCATTTAAACTCTGTTTGAATTACATGGCTTTGTTACAGAAAAAAAGTGAAATAATAAACATTATTTAAAACTAGCTTTATGTTCAGCCCCTAAACTAATTCTAATTTGTCTATTTAAAGTAGATCTATAGGCACATTTTTTTTTCTTTTTTTGGATAGAGTAAGGTTGGGTATCCCCATAAGGTTTATTTTTGTCACCTGTGTCCCATTGGGGAGACTTATCGTCACTTTCTGTCCAACAGTCAAAACCAGAAGTGAGAGGAAATCCCTGACTGAAAATTATGGCAATCTCTTGCCAAACCACGCTTTCCCCCTCAGATCACCTAGTGTCCTCATGGGAAGATTTTGCCTCTATTACTTTTCTGGGGACAACCCAAAATGTGGGATTTTTTTTTACTTTCACATTAGATGATAATGGTAAACAGGCAAAATAGAGAGGGTGAATCTACCAAACGGGGGCACAGACAGCAATAGAAACTGACAGATGTTCGAAATCCTCTCCATTCTATCCAAAGCTAAGAAAAAAGTTTTGCCCTTAGTACTACTCATACTATAACCACAGCGCCTTTAGGGGTCCACAAATTTGGACCGTCTGCAAGAGATTGAAGAGGAGCAACTTGCTTTATTGGAAGCTCCTGTCAGCAGTAAGTATCGTTGACAAATGTTTAGAATATGTGGGTCTGTGACATTTTTTCTTGTCACAGAGGCAATGAAAACTTTGTACATGTAACAATTTTAGTTTCATGGTGGGTGGAGGATGGATCGAAAGTAGCATGCCAATGAAGGACCCATGATTGCAAGAACTAGCATACTAGACATGTGCATTTATTTTCGTCCGAATGCATTTTCGTCCGAATTTCAGGTATTTTCATTATCGTTTTAACAAACGATAACAAAAGTGCAGAATCCAAAAAACTAAAAATCCGACAAACAAATGCTTTATTTTCATTTTTGTCGTTTTTTTTTTTTTATATAGATAGGAGATTCAACGCTGACAATAACAATCTGTGTCCATTGAACCTGTGACAACAGTTCGATATAGATAGGAGATTCGACGCTGACAATAACAATTTGTGTCCATTGAACCTGTGGACGAGATTTGACATAGAGAGAAAAGATTTGACATAGAGAGAAAAGATTTGACGTAGAGAGAAAAGATTTGACTTAGAGAGAAGATTTGACGTAGAGAGAAAAGATTTGACATAGAGAGAAAAGATTTGACGTAGAGAGAAAAGATTCGACGTAGAGAGAAAAGATTTGACATAGAGAGAAAATATTTGACGTAGAGAGAAACGATTCGACGTAGAGAAAATATTCGACATAGAGAGAAAAGATTCGACGTAGAGAGAAAAGATTTGACGTAGAGAGAAAAGATTCGACGTAGAGAGAAGATTCGACGTAGAGAGAAGATTCGATGTAGAGAGAAAAGATTGCTGCTGGAATTGGGTGGAATTGCAGCTAAACTATACAGAGTCATACAGTGTAGGTGCTCCGTCGAATATTCTTTGAAAATTCGACAGACACCATAAGCCTTCAATGACAGATTCGACCTTAATTCATTTGGATTTTCGGACGAATGCAATTTTTAACGAAAAATGAATCAAAAACGAATTTCGGGAGTAACTAAACTAATTTATTTTTCGTACGAAAACGAAATTCCGAAACAAAATATTTCAGTGTGCACATGTCTATAGCATACTCCCTAGAACCATCCCCGGGCACTGGTGTACAAGTAGTGTTTACCAATCAGTGCCTTTGTTTGAGCAATAATCCTCCTCTTCGGCAGAGGCCACGTGACTTTTACATTAGCTGGAGAGGGCCCAGACACCTTCTTTAATGAAATACCCTTCTTTTTTATTGTGTTCCCTATTAATCAAAGATTTGCGTCAAACTAAAACCTTGTTCTTGTTTGTGGACAAGTCACAGCTTGAAGGATAATCATATTTAGATCAGCACTGCTGTCTCAGATATTCGTGTCACTCCTCTAAAGAGACAGATTTATTTCCATCTAGAAAAAAACTGGAAAGCAATAAATAAACCTTCAGTGGAATAGAGCCCACAACACACTCCATGTAAAAATGTTGCAAGTGGTTATTATGAAGGAAAACAAATAGGCTGACCCTTTCAATTGTAACAAACACATTCTGTGTCACTGGCTTATATGTTTTCATCATGCTTGCTTCTTGGGATATTATTGTTTTTGTGATTTTGATTTTGATTTTGAGAGGACTAGAAGTGTAAAAGTAGGCAAAGTGTTTGTTCCAAGAAATGTGGATGAAGGATAAATGAAGAGATTTTCACAAGTCAAGAGAATCTTAAAGTAAAATTATAATAGCTCAGTTTTTTTTTTCTAAACTAGAGTTTCATATTTTATAAAGCCATGTTTTATATCCTTTTGAATTGTTTGAGTAAATTATTTATTTTACAAAAAAAAATTAAAATAAAAGTTTAAAGCTCAACTCTATACACAGATGATAAATGATCTGTTTTACTTTCCAAAGGGTGTGTATTTATGTCCAATTATCACAGCTATGAGACCACTTTCTCCATAGTGCTGCCCCTCCCTCTTTCAGTCTGCTGATCTATAGGGGATTGCAAGAGGCCAATACCATGTCAAGATACTGAGCCAAGCCATGATACTAAGCCTGTGCAGCTCACAATCTTGGCACACCTTAATGCTAGAATGAATGAACTCCTCCATCCAAGAAGGGCTTAGCAAATTTGCACAGGTAAAACAATTTAAAATAGGGCTGTTAAGATTCCGTGTTCGATTAATCAATTTTTCAATCAACTAATTTCGATTAATTATAACGCACATACAGATCCAACTACTTTTAGCTGATCTTCTTGCATTGCAACTCTGCATTAGTCAGTGGTAAATGTGGTATACACTATATACAATCACCCGACACTAGTTAGTTTCACAATCCATGACTTAACTTCACAGTTCACACAAATAGGTTTTAAATTCAAACTGTAGCACTGACATAAGTAATTTTTTTTCCTACAGTAGCGTGACAATACCTCCACCTCCGGTCTAACTAATCACTCTCACCTTATGGCATGGACCCCTGTGCAAACAGGTGATCATGCAAGCGGGTATCAAAAGGGTTAACATGGACCATAAACTTCTCTCACGTCTCCTTAGATCTCAGCAAGGACGCCAGGTCATGGGTAGAAAGAAAAGATCTAAGTGCTCACCGCTTAAGTATAAGATTACATTTTAGTGTTCAAAACACAAACTACTCACATAAAGATGATAAAAACACAGCATAGTTACATAGTTAGTTAGGTTGAAAAAAGACACAAGTCCATCCATTTCAACCACAAATAAAAAAACAAAAAAAAACAAAAAATAAATAAAAAAAAAATAAATAAACTATAATATATATATATATATATATATATATTATATATGTATATATAAATCATACAATCCCATATACCCCATTCTATACCCACAGTTGATCCAGAAGAAGGCAAAAAAAAAAACAGCACAGCATTCTCCAATTTGCTAAAGCAGGGGAAAATATTCCTTCCTGATCCCCCGAGAGGCAATCGGATTTTCCCCAGATCAACTTTACCTATAAATGTTACCCAGTTATATTATGTACATTTAGGAAAGTATCCAGCCTTTCTTAAAGCAATCTACTGGGCTGGCCAGAACCACCTCTGCACGGAGTCTATTCCACATTTTCACAGCCTTACTGTGAAGAAACCTTTCCGAGATGAAATCTCTTTTCCTCTAGACGTAAAGAGTGCCCCCTTGTCCTCTGACTGTAAAGTGAATAACTCACCAAGTTCACTATATGGACCTCTTATATATTTATACATGTTGATCATATCCCCCCTTAATCTCCTCTTATCAAGTGAATAAATTCAGTTCCTCTAATCTTTCCTCATAGCTGATTGCCTCTTATCAGTTTGGTTGCCCTTCTCTGCACTTTCTCCAGTTCCCCAATATCCTTTTTGAGAACTGGTGCCCAAAACTGAACTGCATATTCCAGATTAGTTCTTACTAATGATTTGAACAGGGGCAAAATTATATCTCTCTCTCTGGAGTCCATACCTCTCTTAATACAAGAAAGGACTTTGCTCACTTTGGAAACCTCAGCTTGGCATTGCATGCTATTATTGAGTTTATGATCTACCAAAACCCCCAGATCCTTCTCCACGGATTCCCCCAGTTGTACTCCCCCTAGTATGTATGATGCGGAGAGGTGAGTAACAATCAAAAGAATTTTGATCGATCAAAAAAATTAACGATTAATCGAGGAATTAATCTTTCATTTCCACAGCCCTAGTTTAAAATAATTATTTTATTATATCTTTTCATGTGACAACACTGAAGAAATTACACTTTGCTACAATGTAAAGTAGTGAGTGTACAGCTTGTATAACAGTGTAAATTTGCTGTCCCCTCAAAATAACTCAACACACAGCCATTAATGTCTAAACCACTGGCAACAAAAGTGAGTACACCCCTAAGTGAAAATGTCCGAATTGGGCCCAAAGTGTCAATATTTTGTGTGGCCACCATTATTTTCCAACACTGCCTTAACCCTCTTGGGTATGGAGTTCACCAGAGCTTCACAGGTTGCCACTGGAGCCCTCTTCCACTCCTCGACATCACAGAGCTGGTGGATGTTAGAGACCTTGCACTTCTCCACCTTCCTGGAGACATGCTTGGCCAGTCCATCACCTTTATCATGTTGGAATACTGCCCTGCGGCTCAATCTCCGAAGGGAGGGGATCATGCTCTGCTTTAGTATGTCACAGTACATGTTGGCATTCATGGTTCCCTCAATGAACTGTGGCTCCCCAGTGCCGGCAACACTCATGCAGCCCCAAACCATGACACTCCCACCACCATGCTTGACTGTAGGCAAGACAAACTTGTCTTTGTACTCCTCACCTGGTTGCCGCGACACACGTTTGACACCATCTGAAGCAAATTATGTTTATCTTGGTCTCATCAGACCACAGGACATTAATTCATGTCCTTGGACTTCTTGTCTTCGGCAAACTGTTTGCGGGCTTTCTTGTACATCATCTTTAGAAGAGGCTTCCTTCTGGGACAACAGCCATGCAGATCAATTTGATGCAGTGTGCGTATGGTCTGAGCACTGAAAGGCTGACTCCCCAACCCCTTCAACCTCTGCAGCAATGCTGGCAGCACTCATACATCTATTTCCTAAAGACAACCTCTGGATATGACGCTGAACACGTGCACTCAACGTCTTTGGTCGACCATGGCGAGGCCTTTTCTGAGTGGAATGTGTCCTATTAAACGCTGTATGGTCTTGGCCACCATGCTGCAGCTCAGTTTCAGGGTCTTGGCAATCTTCTTATAGCCTAGGCCATCTTTATGTAGAGCAACAATTCTTTTTTTCAGATCCTTAGAGAATTCTTTGCCATGAGGTGCCATGTTGAACTTCCAGTGACCAGTATGAGTGAGTGCGACAACACCAAATTTAACATACTTGCTCCCCATTCACACCTGAGACCTTGTAACACTAATGAGTCACATGACACCGGGGAGGGAAAATGGCTAATTGGGCCCAATTTGGACATTTTCACTTAGGGGTGTACTCACTTTTGGTGAAAGAGGTTTAGAGAATAATGACTTTGTTTGGAGTCATTTTGAGGGAACAGCAAATTTACACTGATATACAAGCTGTACACTCACTACTTTACATTGTATCAGAATGTCATTTCTTCAGTGGTCACATGAAAATATATAATAAAATATTTACAAAAATGTGAGGGGTGTACTCACTTTTGTGAGATACTGTACATATATATATATATATATATATATATATATATATATATAGTATATACATATACAATGTATGTCAGCAGCATGTATGTCAACCGTGTTTAGCTTTAATAAAAAGACAAGGACCATTTCCCGTTACATTGTTTATTCCCCGTATAGCACTGGAGGTGATAATGGAGCCAATATTGAACGGATGTACCTAAAAAATTGATTCAGCATGAACACCTGAGCATTTTGCTATTCTGGAAGAATACTGTAGACTTATCACAGTTTACTCAAACACCTGAAACCTCTCCGGGGAATAGGCAATCTCCAGTCATCTCTCTGGAGACTAATAAAGGTTTCTAGCAGTGTGCAACTAAATCGAGAAGTTAAACAAGATATTTATCTCTACGGCTTTCTATCTTTCTATTTGCTGCCATTGTTGTTTGAGATAAGAAATGGTTTCAGGAATCCAAACCTAACTTCACACTGTTCCAAATATACCAGTGTAGAACAGTCGAATCATCTGATTATTTTGTCAAATTGTCCATAACAAGACAAGAGCAATTCCTGGTACTGTATTGCTTTTCCATTTGTCGCTGTGAATGTACATGCAGTTCATTCTTTCTGAATCAATTCACATCCTCAGCAATAACATATGTTTGGAAATCTCCTCTAACCTTCTGATATTCGAGGTATTGTAAGCATCCCCTACACACACGAGCCTTTCAGGGAAGTAGAGTTTAAGTAATTACCTACAATGAGATACAAAAATGTAGGTAAATTACTGAGAGATGTTATGGTCATCATTTTTTTTTAAAAGGAAAGAGGTAAAACCATGAATAACAGGGCAAATGTTTATAGAGTGTCAATGCAAAGACATGCCAACAAAGCTCACTCTGCAGTAATAACTACAAAAAAGGGAGGCACAAGACAACCAGAACATCATTGGAAGAGGTAAACCCAGTGGCGGCTGGTGCTCAACATTTTTGGGGGGGCGCAAACAAACTGAAAAATTCTGAAAAAAATACATAAATTGCAGCCTCACTGCGCCATCAAACCCAGCCACTGTGCCCATCAAATGCAGCCACTGTGCCCATCAAACGCAGCCACTGTGCCCATCAAACGCAGCCACTGTGCCCATCAATTGCAGCCACTGTGCCCATAAATTGCAGCCACTATGCCCATCAAACGCATCCACTGTGCCCATCAAACGCAGCCACTGTGCCATCAAATGCTGCCACTGTGCCCATCAAACGCAGCCACTGTGCCCATTAATTGCAGCCACTGTGCCCATTAATTGCAGCCACTGTGCCCATCAAACGCAGCCACTGTGCCCATCAAACGCAGCCACTGTGCCCATCAAACGCAGCCACTGTGCCCATCAATTGCAGCCACTGTGCCCATCAATTGCAGCCACTGTGCCCATCAATTGCAGCCACTGTGCCCATCAATTGCAGCCACTGTGCCATCAAATGCTGCCACTGTGCCATCAAATGCTGCCACTGTGCCATCAAACGCAGCCACTGTGCCCATCAATTGCCACCACTGTGCCATCAAATGCTGCCACTGTGCCCATCAAAGCGCAGCCACTGTGCCCATTAATTGCAGCCACTGTGCCCATTAATTGCAGCCACTGTGCCCATCAAACGCAGCCACTGTGCCCAAACGCAGCCACTGTGCCCATCAAACGCAGCCACTGTGCCCATCAAACGCAGCCACTGTGCCCATCAATTGCAGCCACTGTGCCAAACGCAGCCACTATGCCCATCAAACGCAGCCACTGTGTCATCAAATGCTGCCACTGTGCCCAAACTCTGCCACTGTGCCCATCAAATGCAGCCACTGTGCCCAAATGCAGCCACTGTGCCCATCAAACGCAGCCACTGTGCCCATCAAACGCAGCCACTGTGCCCATCAAATGCTGCCACTGTGCCCCATCAAATGCTGCCACTGTGCCCCATCAAATGCTGCCACTGTGCCCCATCAAAAAGTGCCAATCTGTCCCAAACGCTACCACTGTGCCCATCAAATAGTGCCACTGTGCCCCATCAAATGCTGCAACTGTGCCCCATCAAATGCTGTCACTGTGCCCATCAAATAGTGCCACTGTGCCCATCAAATAGTGCCACTGTGCCCCATCAAATAGTGCCACTGTGCCCATCAAAGGTTGCCACTGTGACCCCCTCGCCCACTCCACCAAAACTCCTTGGCTGTTTCTTTTTTGTTTAATTAGTTTTTATTAGAAATTAGAAAGTAGTGTGTATAAGGTACATTGTACAGTGTACAGTACAGAGAAGAATTAAACATGTTGATGAGTGAGCCTCGTAATATACATATCAGTTAACCATATGTGTAGAATAATAAGTGCACAATGGTATTCAAATATCATCTATAACATGTGTCCAACAGGGTCAAACTCTAACATTTCCATCATATACTGGGTATATGCGTCAGTATCTTCCCTGTAAGAATCCTTTATTTAAGCATAATACCTTGAACGCCTTGGTTCAATCTCCATCCTATAATGTAAACATTACTTCAGTAGAGAGATAATTTCAGCGTATGCGGATGTATATTTAAAGGCAAACCATCAGGACCATATTTTGTTTACTAGGTCCGATTTATTTCTAAGGGAGAAAGTGAGGTCTTCCATATAATACGTACGGTCTACTTCCAGTAGCCATTGGCGTAGGGTGGGTATGATCGGTCGTTTCCAATATCGGGGAATGAGTGTTTTTGTAGCATTGAGGAGATGTGGTGTTATGGATTTCTTATATGTTCCAACTGATTTGCCTGTACAATGTAGCAATACAACCCACGGATCATTGGAGATCTCAAACCCTTGGATCTCCTTGGCCCAATGTAATATAGTCAGCCAATATGGGCGACTAAGTGGGCAAAACCACCAGAAATGAGCGTGTGTTGCTTGTTCACCTCATCCCCGCCAGCACAGAGGTGATGCTTGACTCCTTGGCTGTTTCTGACATTTCTATTCATATAAAACATTTTAATGAACCTCCAAGCAAGAGGACTGTTTTTCACTAGGCGCTCCTAACACATACCACGAGCTTCAGTCAGGAGGCAAGGAAGGCCAATAATAAAACGTTTCTTTCAATCCCAACCATTTAAAATACATTTAAAGCTGATCTTTGGCGTGCCCACCCCACCTCCCCCTCCTCATGCTTACCAGGAGGTCCGGGTGGCACATTTCTGATACAAGCAAAGCAGCTCCCAGATTGCCTTCTGATCTTCCGCTGGGTTTGGACCTATTACAGGCACTCATACCACTCCTTGTCCTGCTACATCCTTTCTCCAACTCCAGGGGGTTCTAGGCATAAGGTGTAAAGGAAAGCCCACTTATCAGCTCAGCCTCTATCAGGTACATGACACCTTTTTGCACTACCTCCCAGTGCCTTAAACATGTAGGGCACCAGCACTATTTACCAAATTGGATCCTAAATAGGTTAACACCACTGACATTCCCAACTTGATTTCTGGAGTACAGTAATGGGATTGGCAAATACAGGTTTTCAAGGTGAATGCTCAGGCATCCACATCACTGCCCATAGTTTTTTTAGAATGCTTTTCTTTCTCTTAAACAACAGTAGTGTTTTTAAAATGCTAGGATTATATGCAACCGCTTATATAATTATCCGGAGTTATGCTTTAATATTCTAAACCAGTTTGCTTGGTGTGAGACTGCTACACATTCATTGCTTCTCCGCAGATTCATGCAGGCCATTTGTTCATTTCTTAAGTGTTTCTGATTAGATCTTGTTTAGCTGCAAGCAAAGCAATAACTAAGATCTCAGCTGCATTAAATGTGGATTTGTTTAACTCTGATCTATGAATAAGCCTTTACAGATTTCAATTACTGAAAGAAATAGGCATGGAAACTCCAGAGGTAGTTATACATCTGCAACTCTCAGACATCTTTCATAGCGATGTATACTTAATAATGAGGGGGTTAATGGGAGGTTAATATCTCTTACCAGGCAGTAAATAACAGTTATAATAATGATAGGTAGTTTAATTCAATAGCACACTCAGAAAGCATCTGCAAGGTGCACATATATAGTTGTTCCTACCCTCTGGCAATGAAAAAAAAAATATCTAAGGATGCACTCTAGTCAAAGAGACCTTTCTTTGTGGGTGTATTCAGAAGTAACTTTGGGGAATCTGGAATCCCTGGCTGTGGTTAGAAATGTGTTGCTAATAGATTAAATGTAAACTTCACTTTACTTTTTTTGGGACCTTAACCTCCCTGGCGGTATGATTCTTTCTGGTTTTAGGTGCTGAAATGGTACAATTATTTTGCATGGAAATTTGGCGTTTTATATCGTAGACCTGCAATTCTTAGGAATAACTCACTTAAATCTGTCCAAACCAGAGTCTAGTAGATATCCCGGGTATGGTAAACACAAAATCATAAATTAAAATATAATAAAAACTATAAAAAATATTAAATAATTTTATCAAAAAACACTGAAATTTGTTCAGTTGCAGAATTGTCGCTGTCATTAGATTTAGTGTTTGATGACAAATTTCCCCACAAATTGCTATCGCTCAATTCTGCAAGTGATTCTAATTTATTATCGCTGTTTTCTAGCTGGTCTAAAATCACTTTTGACATAAAGGGACACTTTTTGGTTGCTATGGATAATCTCCAAATTCCAAGCAGAAAAAAACTGTATTTATAATATAAAACTACATGCAGGGCACTGGGCAGGTTACTAGGGACCAATGGGATGTGTAATTTTTTTACACAGTACTGTAATCTGTAAGATTACAGTACTGTATGTGTTCTGTGTGTTTTTACTTTTTTGAATTTGGCGCCGATCTCTGCTCCCGTGCGTCGTAATGTCGCAGGGAACGGAGATCAGCGGCACTCGGGCACCATGTGAATCGAGCAGAGGAGCTCGCACACACAGCAGGGAGACATCGCAGGATCCAGGGGACAAGGTAAGTAAGTCTCCCTGTATCCTGCAATGCGAGCCCAAGTCTGGCTCGGGGTTACCGCTTATGGTACTGAAGTTTCCACCCCAAGCTAGACTCGGGATTACCGCCAGGGGGGTTTAAGGAAGTAAAGTCCCATTTATTTTCATTAATGGGGGGAACAAAAAAGTTCCCTGGAGAAGGAAACAACCTGTCGCATGACACATGTCATGTGACAGGACTCACCTCCTAGTGTTATGCAGAGAACACTCAGGAGAACACTGCATGCTCCACACTGGGCTCTATTTTTTTTTAAATTGATGGCCAACTCGGCTATAGAATCCCCACACAAACTATTTCCTAGCCACCTAAAGCTACTTGCCTCAGTAATTTGCAGTCACATGATGTGCTGACTCCTAATTCTTCTATGTTCTCAACTGCAGTTATAGGAGGTTCCTTCTTCAGGTGCCCATGCCTGGTGGTGAGGGGGACTTCTCATTGGCTTACCATCAGTGGAGTCCTCAGGAGTTCCTGAATATCATGATATGTGGCTAGCCAAAACAGTATATGACTATGGATTATATCCGTTATTGTGTGGTGAACATCTAGCGGCATCTGATGTGTAGTGCATATTATCCACCTATGTCTTTTGGTGTATTTTGTACAGTGGTATGGTGAGAAGTAGTAAAAGATTAGCCTTTACAATCAATGATCTGATTATATTATAAATCATATTATGTCAATTGGAATGGAGTGGCTTATTAAGGCACCTTGGAAAATGCAATTTTGCATAAAGGTATTCCTAGTTTGTTCCCATATATTGTTTTCCACTTTTTTTTTTTTGTAATAATGTCATGACAGGAGGTGACACCAAGACTGGTCAGCAGAGGGCCCAGAACTGTACCAGTTATTCACTGTTTTTCACTTCTGGAAGAGGTTCTGCAATTGGACATATGAATGCAGATTCAGATAATTTAAAAGGAATTTAGAAAGTGTTTTTCAAATAAAAAATGGGAATTGGTGGGAGTAGGCTTGCTGAGAGGATTGAGGGGGGTTTCTAATTTTGCCTACAGGTGGGCTTTGGAGTAATCACTTCACTGTCCAGTGGATAGGGGAGAGCACAGGGCCGTTTTTTCCACTGGGCATGTTGGGCAGTTGCCCGGGGGCCCCACTTGTCTGGAGGGCCCCATCCAGGGCTGATCCTCAGTGCTGCAATCTGCTGCTTAAATTGACTGACTGCACTGGTTGCTCACTTCGCCAGCCGGCATCTAGCTAGCAACCAGTGATGTCAATCAGAGGCCGCCCCAACATTCATAGCGCACCGCGGCTGCCCCAGTGGCTAGTGAACAAGCTCCGCCCCCCTCTGCCATGTTCTTCAGACAGCATGGAGAGGGAGCGGAGCAGAAAGATGGCCCTTGATAGCTGGCGCTGCCTTGCTGCTGTGAGTGACACACTGTACTGCACCAGGCCGGTGGCCTCAAGTAAGTCTAACAATGTCTACTTAAGTAAGTTCAAGTTGTGCATCAAACACAGCCACTGTCTGTGCCCCTCAAAAGCGGCCACTGTGCCCATCAAACAGCCACTTTGCCCATCAAACAGCCACTGTGCCCATCAAAGCTGCCACTGTGCCCATCAAAGCTGCCACTGTGCCCATCAAACACAGCCACTGTGCCCATCAAAGCTGCCACTGTGCCCATTAAACGCTGTCGCTGTGCCCATCAAACGCTGCCGCTGTGCCCATCAAACACAGCCACTGTGCCCATCAAAGCTGCCGCTGTGCCCATCAAACTCGTGTTATATTGTCCAAACGTTGTGTTAATGTTTAAAAATAGATTTTGTTGGAAGTACCAACAAATATAGCCTTATTTTTATTCTCGTGCGTGAACGTGTAGACAGGGCACTGTATTGCCCGGGAGCCTATAACACTCTTAAGATGGCCCTGGGAGAGCATATTATCTCTCCATTATAAATTGTTTCTTAGGTCTATAATAAATAATGATATTGGAATTGGGTATTGTTAGAACCTGGCAAATCCCTGGCTATCTAAACTAAAATGTTGTAGTACTTGTAGCACTCATAATGATAAGAAAGTAGCGGGTCTCTCTTTTCTCTTTGCGGTCTTCCTTCTCTTTGGTATGTTTCCCCTTTTCCTATTGCTGAACTTAGCTCTGGCTCTCTAATGCCAGCCGTCCTAGGTCAGAGAAATGGAATCTCGAAAGGACAGCCGAAAGTACCTTACAAAGCCTCAGCACCCATCACTATGTTTTGTTTACCTTGCAAAGTCAGTGAAAATTTTCACTGGTAATACACTAGGGTATGCATAACTTTGGCAACCAATCATATTGAATCTTCCAGTATTCCCACATCAATAAACTAAGAATGAATTAGTGTAAATCATTGTACAAAGCATTTTATTAAACAGCCCTAAACAGTAATTAATTGACTAAAAGCTGGGGTCAATGAACTAGGATTAATGCAATGTAAACTGTACACAAAAGTTTTTGAACATTTACTGAGTTAGCGCAAGATTTCTTCAACTGTATTCCCCTTTATTAGTAAGTATAATGACTATAGCGTTTGACAGAACATTGTAAACCCCTATGCATTTGTAGAATCCAAAACCTGAAAGTTTACAATGTGTTAAATTAGTATTTTTGCGCTTAACAAATTTGCCAACTCAACCTTGGCTTATATACTAATTTCTGTGCTAAGCATCACTCTGCAATGTAATTTCAATAATCATTCGCTAAGCACTAACCATGCCTATTGAATTGCAAACTGCACAAATAGACAATCTCTATTGAGTTCCTACCATGGAATCCCTTGTCTGTTAATGAAAGACCTTTTATAAAATAAGATATCTCTATGTAAATGTCATTAAGTCAAAATGTACGGTCTACCTTCTTTAGTCACAAAAGTTACTCAGAAGCACATTAAAACAAAGACACACCGCTGTGATTGATAAGCTACAACAGTATGCATGTCATTACATACAACTCCTTGTATCAAGTGTCATCATGGTATCATACATATTCAAGTTAATCAGAAGGTCCCAAAATACATAATTGAGTTAGAAAGGGCAGGAGAGTCATCTGAAGCTTTAGAATGCGTTTCCTTCGACAACTGTTCAATCCAAAGCATTTTGGTTCTACCTTTGATTGCAGGGAAAATGTTTTTAACAATCACTATAGAAGGCAACAGGCAGCCAAATTCCAAGCAAATAGACCATAGTACATCCTGCTCACCAACAACGAAGGGTGAACTCAGCCTTTTGAGTCAGTGCACCATTTTAGACCCAGCAGTTGAAGGGCAATTGGCTAGGGTCAAATCTGCCTAAAAACCAACTGGAATATGGTTGTACATTGAATGAGCCTTCAATGTGGGCAACAGATGTCACGTAAATAAAGATTGACTCCACCACTCAGAAGCTGGAGGGTTCAATAAGCTCACATCACCTGGTTCTTTTTTTTTTTTTGAAAATCTTTTTATTGAGTGTAAAAACATACAAACAAATAACAAACATCGGTAAACCTGCCACAGCTTTGGAATAGACCCACGCAGGGGTCAGTGCCAGCCGGCAATTAGACTGCTTCCATTATTAGTGACAAACAGCTGTAGCACATCTACAAGAAAAGAACATACAAACAACCTAGTGTTGGGTTGGCTCCCGCTCAATTGAAATATCTAAGGATCAGATCTTTCAGTGAAGACCCAAGAGACCATAATAGATATCAAATGCACCTGTATCAGAGTTTATAACTCACAAAAAGGCACTCAATGTAGCAATACCTCATCCACCCGTATAGTGGTGTTGTGTACATACTCAATCAGTCCGCGGTTGCCGTGGAGGCCTCCGCTAGCCATTTGGCCCACACTCTATCGTACTTTTTGGGGCATCCCCTATTTTGGTATGTTTCCTTATATAGTGATAGTACTTTATTGACATGTGTTTTCCATAGCATTATGGACGGTGGGGCACGTTTTTTCCAACATAGAGTGATCATTTTCCTGGCATAGAAAAGCAGGAGTCCTATCAGAGTTCTCACTGCGATCCTGGGGGCTAGTTCTTCTACTAGGCCTAGAAGGCATATCTGCGGGGTCAGGGCTATATCTATTCCCACCACTTCTTGTATTACAGATAGTACTTGTGACCAGTAGTTCTTAATTGCTGGGCAGGACCAGAAGACATGAATAAAGTCGCCCGGATCCCCTGTACATCTCCAGCATTCCGAGGACAGGGAGGTTTTCATTTTATGCAATTTATATGGGGTTATATATGCCCGGTGTAGTATTTTGTATTGTATGAGACGGTCTCGAAGTGAGATCAGGATTTTGAAGGGGAAATCCCACATGTCCTCCCAGTCCTCGGAGTCTAGTCCCGGAATGTCATGTGTCCATCGCTGGCGGAGCTTGGACAGATCCGGAGAGGAGACCCTAAGGAGATGCGCATACAGGACCGAGGTCGGTTTTCTGGTGCATTCATATCTTGTGACCCTCTCCAGATCAGATTGCACTATTTGCGTGTCGTTGGGTAGTATTTGGGCTTTAAACGCATGAGAGATTTGCATATAGCGGAATAGATGCGCGGTGGGTACATTGTTGTGAGACACCAGGTGATCAAAGGAGTGTATACCGGAGCCTGAAGTGAGGTCAGATACCAGTTTAATACCACACTTAGCCCATATTTTGGGGTCCGGCAGTGTGTAAAAATGGGGTAAGGTAGGGTTGTTCCAAAGGGGGGCATGAGGGGAGATTGCATTCCGTGGGAACTTCTCAAGTCTCAGTCCCGCCCTCCATGCCTTCAGAGTCGTGCACATGGAGGTGGTCAATTCATATGGAGCCTTGGGACCCCGGAGAGGTAAATGTGTTAGGGCCTCCACAGAACGGACCACCGCAGCCTCC
Organism: Lithobates sylvaticus; assembly: GCA_028564925.1. NCBI lineage: Eukaryota > Metazoa > Chordata > Amphibia > Anura > Ranidae > Lithobates > Lithobates sylvaticus. Next base: position 38,385,404 of record CM053031.1, read on the forward strand.
AGAACTGCCGCAGGGTTGGACGTGTCCGGCACTAGCCACCAAACTGCCGTGACCAGCTGGGCTGCCAGAAAATATTTCTGGCAGTCCGGAAACGCCAAACCCCCCCGCGACACCGGACGCATCAGTGTGGACAATTTAAACCTAGGGGGATTTGGGCCCCAGAGAAAGGAGGAGAAAATGCGGTTCAATTTCGTAAAAAATTAGCAGGGTATCCACTGTGGGGAATTACGGAATAGGTAAGTAAATTTAGGTATGATTTTCATTTTGATTAAGTTAATGCGGCCTAGTAAGGATAGGGGAAGGTTCTCCCAGGCTTTTAGTTTGGTCTTCACTCCTTGGACCACCGGTTCTAGGTTAAGGGGGATAAAGCTGGATGCGTCTCTCGAGACGCGCACCCCCAGGTACACCATTTCGTCTACCCATTGCAGTTGGAGATCTGGCGGGGCTAGTCTTTTCGCCTCAGGGTCAATAGCTAGCAGTTGGGATTTTGTCCAGTTCACCCGTAGTCCTGTTATTTTGGAGAATTCCGTTAATACTTGCAGCGCTCCTCTAAGGGAGGGGTCTGCGTCGTTCAGAAATAGTAGGAGGTCATCCGCGTACAGAGCTACCCTCTCCTCCAGCCATGCTAATCTTAGTCCTTTTATGTGGGGCGAGACCCGTAGTGCCTCCGCCACCGGTTCCATAGCAATGGCAAACAGTGCTGGAGAAAGAGGGCAGCCCTGCCTGGTACCTCTGGATAGTGGGAAGGGGGGAGAGACGTCGCCCCCCAGTCTGACAGCCGCCTTTGGAGATTTGTACATGGTTTGCAGCCAGGCAATAAAAACCAGCGGAAATCCCATCCTCCGCAGAGTTTCCCAGAGAAATGGCCATTCGATCGAATCGAATGCCTTTTCGATATCAAAGGAGGCAACCGTTCTAGTGCCCATATTGTCATGTTTGGCCTGCAAGTTGGTGAACAGTCTGCGGAGGTTGATATCCGTCGATTTGTGTGCCATGAATCCCGTCTGGTCTGTGTCTATAATGGAGGGCAGTAGCGGGTTGAGTCTAACCGTAATTAATTTAGACAGAATTTTGAAGTCAACGTTGAGAAGTGCTATGGGCCTGTAAGATGTGCACTGTTTGGGATCTTTATTGGGCTTAAGGATTAAGATAATGTGCGCATCTGCCATGGAGGGTGGGAGCGCCCCTTCCTCTAGACATCGGGTATATAGATCCGCCAACAGAGGGGCCAGAAGATTTGCATGAGACCGGTAAAATTCGACGGGTAGACCATCTGGTCCCGGGGCCTTTCCAGTTGCCAACGTGTTAATAACGGCATGTACTTCCTCCGCAGTGATAGATCTGACTAGATGGGACCTCTCCTCATCTGATAGCCACCCCAGAGCCAGGGGGTCTAGGAGATGCGCCATCTCGCCAGGGGTCATATCCCGCGGAAGTGTGGTACTGTATAGTGTCTGATAAAAGGTCTGAAACTCCCCCAGGATACCCTCCTGGGAGGTGATAGATTCACCTGTAGGAGAGATCAATTCGGGAATCAGAGTCATAGGGGTGTCGTGATGGGACATCATCGCTAGCATTCTACCGTTTCTATCCCCCTGTTCAAAGAATCTCTGTTTGGTATGGAACATCTCCAAACGAGTGACCTCAGTGAGATGGAGTTGGAGATCTCTTTTGGTGGACTGCAGCCGTTCGAAATTGGAGACCGAGGGGTCAGACCCGTAAGTGGCTGAAGCCTCCTCAATCTCCCCTTCCAACCGCGCTGTGTTGGCTTGTTGATTTATCTTCACCGCCTTTATTGCTGACATGTAGTGTCCTCTAGTAAATGCCTTGAAGGCATCCCATACTGAGGAAGGAGAGGCTGACCCCGCGTTATGTTCCCAATGTTCCCGCAATGTTTGTGGGGCCTGACTGGATATCTCGTCATGGGAGATCCAGTGGGCTCCAAGGCGCCACATGGAGCCACTACGTTTTCCTCGGGTCCGTATAGTGATCTTCAGAGGGGAGTGATCCGAGAGCCCACTCGGCAGGTATGCCGCCTCCACTATATCAGTTAACATAAGTTGATTTGCAAACGCGTAATCAATTCTGGAGGAGGTTTTAAATGAGGTAGAAAAACATGAGTAAGCTTTAGTCTGGGGGTGTAACCACCGCCACACCTCAGTAACTCCTGCCGAGTGTGCCCACCCCAGCAGATCCCCATTATGGGACTGTGATGGCCTGGGCCTGTCAAGATCAGGGGAGAGGGTGTTATTGAAGTCTCCTAGAATTAGTAATTTAGCTGGACAGTACGGGGCAATCCTCTCCAAAATAGTGTATAGCACTTCCGGTTTGAAAGGTGGGGGGATATAGACTCCTACAATAACATATATTTGTTGCCAGGACATCAATACCACAATAACAAATTTGCCATGGGGGTCTGTGTGGACCGCCTCAACTTTGCACGGGTATGATTTATTTATTAGTATTGAGACCCCCCTGGCATATGAGGAATACGTGGCATGAAAAGTTCTCTGAACCCAGGGCCTTTTCAAGGCCATCAGTTTACCACCCACCAGGTGGGTCTCCTGTAGGATCAGTACCTGCGGGTTGTGCGCCCTGACATACCGGAACATCAGTGCCCTTTTAAATTTGGAGTTGAGGCCTCTGACATTCCAGGATATCACCGACATTGTTCCCTGATCACGTGACGCCATGATCCCAGGGGAGAATTGTTACCTGCAGGATGAAAGAGTCCCACCTGGTTCCCACCTGATGAGTGTTATTAGAGCTGGAGCCAACCACACTTAACCTATAGTAAACATAGAGAACAATACAACTTCCCAAGCACTGTGTGCTTTTCCTACCGGTACCCGGCATCCCCCAAAAACACTGGGGAAGGGCCGGGATGCGGTCTATACCCAAAACCAAACACAACATTGTAAAGTGGTAGCCTAAGTACTAGGCCACACTACAGTCCTCTGCGGCCCTGAACTGGAGCTGCGGGCTTAACCTATGGCTATTTTAAAGTCTCTCCAGATGAGTGGAGAATAGCAGGTCAATCAGTTAACGTAACCAAAAAAAAAAAAAAAAAAAAAAAAGGGGGGGAATAGCTGTGTGGGGGGTTAGTTCCTTCTGTGAGTCGTGTTCAGCAAGGTAGCTCCGGGGTAGAAGGATGTGGAAGGATCTATCGTGATCACAGGCTCCAATAAAACGTGGGAGGAAAAGAGAAAAAAATTAAGATAAAAAATACAAAAAGAGGAATCCTGCCGTCAGGGGTAAGTTCAACAGGCCAGCTTCTTGGGGTGGATTGGTCTTCCCCCTAAAATGGCGAGTGATTCCTGCGTAAGGGGCTCAGGCATCAGCCAGCAGCATTAGGTGATGATACCCAAGGGTTTATACAACAAAACTGGTGACATGATCAACCACCGCCCTTAGCCTGGATTTGGAAGTAACATAGTGTCATTATGGCAGCTGTCAGGAAGCAACTCGTATTGGAGGATAGCTTCTGGTGCTTACCGCAGGGCATTCAGCCATTCCTCTGCATCAGCAGGAGAGTCGAAGAATCTGACCGAGCCATTGTGAGGGACTCGGAGGCGGCTGGGATACATCATGCTGTACTTAATGTCCTTTTCCCGTAGGCGTTTACGGACATCATTGAAGGACTTCCTCTTGCGCTGTAGGTCGGCCGAGAAGTCCGGGAACAGTAGGATGGAGGAGTTGCCATATGGAAGTGAGGGGTGTTTGCGAGCTGCGGAAAGGATCCTGTCACGGTCTCTGAAGTTGAGGAAGCGGACCAGGAAGGGTCGGGGATGCGCACCAGGGATAGAGCGTCCCGTGGGCACCCGGTGGGCACGCTCAACCACATAGGTCGGGGAGATATCCGTAAGGCCCAGAAGGTTTTTAAAGAATTCCTCCGCGAACTCAGCTGGCCGGTCTCCCTCCTCCCCCTCCGGGAGACCCAGGACTCGGACGTTGTTGCGTCTTGCCCTGTTTTCTGCGTCATTGGATTTAGCGACAAGCAGTTGTACCGTGCGTTGCAAGTCCGCTATGGTGTTGGTGTGGGTAGCTGTAAGATCTTCAGTGGCAGAGATTCTGGATTCTGATTCAGTCAGCCTACCCCTGATCTTATCCAGGTCGTTCCTAATGAGATTACATTCTTCTGCGAGACGGTCAATTCTCACTAGCATGGAGGTTTTGCTCTGTTCAATGGCGGCCAGAATCAGTGCAGTGCTGTCTTGGGATGGTGGGGCAGGGAGAGCCGCACTCGGGGATGCCTCAGGCTCCATGGCCAACTCGGTCAGCAGGGCCTGCAGTTTCCCTATGAGAGAAGGGTCAGGTTGTGCCTCCTGTGCAGGGGCCAGGCGGCCTGGCGTGGACGTGGGTTTTGGCCGGTTCTTAGGGCCCATGAAGCTGGGGGGCGAGGGGAGCAGATGAATGAGCAGCCTTCAGCTTATGGAAAGTGTCACAGAGGAGGATCGGGCTGGGGGTCACAGCATCAGCAGGGGGCTATTCTCAGGGAGAGAGTCAGCAATTAGGAGGGTATTGTCTGCAGGCCTCTGAGTGTCAGGAGGAACAGCCTGGAGAGGTAGGCAGCAGTCTCCCTCAGTCCCACTGGCAAGCCCACGTGTAGCTACAGCCCAGTGAGAAGGGCTGTGCAGGGAGGCCCAGGGAGCAAGGATAAGGCAGGAGGGTGGCAATGAATTTGGGCCTCAGGGCTCCCTAGTCCCCACCTGGATCTCTGGGCCGATTTTGCTGGAAGATGGAGGGGTGATGGGGTGGCCGAGGGCGTCAGCTTCCACACTCCGGTCCCAGGCGCTCCCCCCAGGAAAGGGCGGTGTGCGGCAGGCCTCACAAGGCCGCACCAGGCCGCGGCTGCGACGGGCGGCCTCCGCGGACCCACGGGCTCCCCAGACACTTGGAAGGTAGGTGATTGCTAAGGGGGTCTTCCTACCTCTCCCCTAGGCCAGTTCCGCGCTCCGGATTCTAGACGAGGTCGGCCGCGGCGTCCTTCCGCCGGCCGGCGGTGTAGGAAAGACCGGTGTCTGGCAGGCCTCACTAGGCCGCACTAGGCCGCGGTTGTTGCGGTCGATCCCCTGGCTTCTCAGGCACTCGGAGGGGCAGGGAGGGTGATGAGGGGGTTCCCCTACCTCTCCACCAGTCCAGGATGGGCTCCCACAGGCAGGATGTAGTCCAGAGAAACGTCCGCAGACCCGGCCGTGGATGATCAAGGGCTCCCTGGGTCTTTCCGGGCCGGACCTTCACAATATAGCCACGAGCTGCACCGGGATGTGTAGAAGGACAGTCAGGCAGGTAGTATGAGCGTTTTTTTGGGCTTTAGATAGGCGGATGGTGAAGGATTAATTACAGGATTCCCGGAGCTCCTCACCAACGCGTCCGCCGCCTTTCACATCCGGACACGCCCCCTTTTTTAATGGAAATGTTATAGTACATGTGCCATTCACTTCACATTGTATGCCAATATACCCTTTCTTGTAAGAAAACAATAAAATAAAACTAATGCTCATTATGAGCACAGTGTAATTCCACATGAATTTATAAGTGCCATCTTGTCAGAAACCATGAATCAGACAGAGACAGAAATACAGTTAAATCACACTTGTTTAATAATAAAAGAAAATAGAACAAACATAGTCAAAACATAGCCAGAGTTCAGTAACCGGACTGGATAGTCAGACAAGCCAGAAAGTCGGGGAGCCAGGGATCAGTGTAGTGGAACAGCAAGCGGGATCTGGAGCCAGAAGGAATGTCAGCCAAGCAAGTCTTTAACAGGAATGCAGGAGTCTCTGTGATATTGACCATGGCGAAGGCAGAGATTATCTGGGCTGGACGGCTTAAGTAGGCAGGACTTACGAGCAGGATATCATCAACAGGTGAGTTACTGTGGAGAGTTAGGAGCTGGCAATTAGCCAACAACTGAGCGGCCAGCTCAGAGAACGAAGGGCTAAGCCCAGCCCTGACACATCTTTGATTTTGCCTTTCCTTGGTGCCAGGTCATCAAAAGGATCATTCATTTTGCTTAAATGAAAAAACTGAGCACATTTGGCAAAGTGGTCATATGTGGTCACACTGAGAAGATGAATGGTCTTTTGTCACCTCTGTCTGTCACTGAGGGTGGACCAGGGATGACACAAACAGGCTGATAAGGGAAGCACGCAGCATTCCGACAGAGAATTATTTCAGATGTTATTACATAAAAAAGGAATACTACATAAAAGGCAATAAAAGACTGAGAAATTAATTTCAACTGCTCAGAACATCGTTTGAAAAAAAGAAAAAGCATGTTTAGCACCAAAAGGCCTGTCAACAAGATGTTTGAAGGCATGGTTCTTTAACAACTAATACATCACAGAGTTACTGTATAGATATGACATTGTATTGTCTACGATCAAAAAAATCTGAGACTAAATTCCCTTTTAATGAAGCAGCCGTGGCTTAAAACCCACCAGTCACATATAACTAACACATATTTAGGAGACCCAGTTCAGCAACCATTGAGACATTAGCCACAGAACCGTAATGTGGCCCCATGACAACTTCAGTATATTTTTAATAAGACTTTGTTGATGCCTGGCTAAAAGTTGACCTTTCAGTAACTTCACAAGTCTCCATGAATACAATCCTAGCGTCTTATATTGTAAAAAAAGCTCTATTATTTTTATCATTAAAAAGCAGTCTGTGAGCTCTAGTCAGTGATTGCCTAGGCTGAGATGGCACGATTAGCCTGCTGCAGGCAGGAGGAAGCCTTTCCTTATTCTTTTCTCCCCTAGCTAAACGGTGACATTTTGACTTTACAGCATGTCACAAGGTAAGAGTCTTCAGTGGGGGTTGATCTGTGTCAAACATTTGTGAACAAAGCCAAGAACTGTACAAGCATCAGGATTTGCATGATTTTGTCATCTCTGATCCGGCATCTTGGTGCTGGAAGCAAAGGATGACCCTGGATGATGCTTGAACAAAGATGTCACCATTCTTCTAGATAAAAATGCAGATGAAGGCTTTGTCAAGGGAGTGATGTGATCTGTATGAGAGGTACTCTTGTATGATATTGTTACTCTTAAGCCCTATACACACGGTCGGAAAATCCGACCACCAAATCCATCGGATTTGGTCCGACGGATTTAGTCCGACACTGGTGTTGCATACACACGGTCGGACAAAGTTGTCGGAAAATCCGATCATTCTGAACGTGGTGACGTTTGTTGCCTATGACGGGACTACGTAGAGGCTAGTAGCCAATAGCTTTGGTCTTGTAATGTGATCTGAGCATGCGTGGCACTTTGTCCGTCGGAATTCGCTACACATCTTTAGAGCAGGAGATACAACTTTGTCCGTCGGACAATCAGATGGAAAATGTCCGATGGTGCCTACACACGGTCGGAATTTCCGACAACATTGTCCGATAGGACAGAATCCATCGGAAAATCCGACCGTGTGTATGGGGCTTTACACATTGCTTAGCAAGAATACACTTTAATTTAATACACATTAAAAAACACATATGATGTCAGGTCCATTTTAACAAGCTTCAGCCGTCCAAAAGAAAATACTGACACACCAGCCTGGAGGGCAGTGGTTCTCAACTCCTGTCCTCAGGTCCCACGAACCGGCCAGGTTTGCAAGATAACTGAAATACATCACAGGTGATATCATTTGCTGCTCAGTGATTGCAGTATTCTAGTCGGCATCTCCCCAAGGGAATACTTAAAATCTGGCCTGTTAGTGGGTCCTGAGGACAGGAGTTGAGAACCACTGCTGTAGGGCAACTGTTAGAACAGTTGGATGGCCAATCAAAGCCTGTTGGCATTCACTAAAAACAATGTTCCTTTTGGAAGCGCTGAACCATTAAGTCTTGACAAAACTGTAATGGTTCAATGCTGTCTAACAGTTTTAAAAAATATATTTTTTTTTTTCAAAATGATAAGATTTATGCTCTAATCAGTAGTCTATGCTTTATGCTGACTGTTGAAAACCGAAACTTTAGTTGTAAACTTCAGACGGTCTTAATTCAGATTAAGCATTCATGCATCATTTGGATTAGGGGCTCAAGATGAAAAGCTGCGGACTCTGCAATTAATTTATCTCGAGTCTCCAACAAACTTCCAAGATTAGAAAGTAAATCAACACTTTCCTCATTAATAGAAATGAGTATGCCAGAACCAGGCATGTTTGCTTAGTAGGGAAATTTAAGACATTATTTGCTCACTAAGGTAAAGAGGTTGATGACCAATATATCTGAAACTAGGAGATGTCCTTTGTGCTAAGCCATCTAGAGACTGTGGGAAAAGAGGCATGGACAGATAAGGTACATTAGAACAAAGGCCTTTAAGCCGGTGTATTACAATCCTAGAGATGAATATGCCATGTCTATGATCATTAGGCATAATGAGCAGTGCCGAGTACTCCTGGGCCCAAAGATAAGTCGTTTTGGAAAGGCCATTTTTACTGTAAAAGTTGACCCATCCTGCCTCTAGAGCATTCTTCTCGGTCAATGAGGCTGCCTATCATGTTAGTCCTGTCCCACTCATCTCATCCAATAAGGAGCCTAGAGTGGGGCTTAGAGTTTCAAATTCCTCCCATGTGACAGTGCTAACAATTGGCTGGTCAGGTTCTATGCACCATCATAAGGGGGCATAGAGGAAGTCATACATTCTGTGTAAGCTCCGATACAATCCTGGTACGCTGATCTTCTCTTTACTCCAAACAGAACAGTGAGGGAGCCAAAAAAGAAAAGTATGTGCAGCTATGTGCAACTAAAATTGTTGCTTTGCCCTGGCCTGCATGCTGAAAAAATGAAAAGTAAAAGAAATGCTGCTTGTTTCATCTAAGTGGGCTCTAATAGAGTATATTAATTACCTTACTCTTCAACTGAACCCTAAAGATGCTCTTTTTTTCCAGTCTACCTGCCAATATCGTCCAGCCCGAACTGGCATTGTGAGGTAATGACATTGAAGGCGCACTCATGTTCTGAGGATGGAGAGGAGAAGACCAGAGCACCAGCAGCCTTGGTAGCAAGGCATAAGGTCAATTTTATTCTCCATTGTATGCTGCGGGACAGAGGATGGAGCCAGATCACGTGGCAGGGGACATTTCCAGAAGTGTTGAGTGCAGAAGACTCTTATGAAGACTGCTGCACTGAAATGGAAAGAAAGTAGAAGATGGGGCCTACATAGGGGTAAGTATTGTACGCTACCTCTGATATTGCAGGGCAATCCAGTTTGCATTTGGTTAGGGATGTGGTTAGGGTCTCTAAGCTTTTTACATATACAAGGGAATGTGACTAAACTGTTTGCAAACCAAATCCAGGCAGATTTGCAACATTCGTATTACTGTATACTGTTCAAATTCTAAATATATACAGCACGTTAAAACATTCCCCATTCATAATAGTTGTCCTGTAATATTTTGCTCTTCGCTCCACGTAAAGTTTGTGAATTCATATAACATAGGGGCAGCCCAATATGTTTAATATAGGTTTACACTGATACCGATACCCGTACCGTGCACGTGCAAATGCTCTGGTACCTGAAACTGATACTTTCAGGCTCGGTTCTTTCTGCTGTCAGCGGGGTTCCCCCACTGACAGCTGAAATATTTAAAAAAGCTAGCAATTATCATTTGTTAAGGAGTGGGCCCTTCCTTAACAACCGTTGACTCATTTGGCTGTCGGTGGGATTCCCCTGTTAACAGCTAAAGTGTAAACTAACTCCAGGCATTTGGAGCTGCCAAAAAAAAGCGGGCAATGTTTATTGCTCACCTGCTGAAACAGATAGATAACAAGAAACATTGTTTCTTTTTGTTTATACATCTACAGATCAAAGGGATAAACTTCGGTCTGCAGATGAAGTCAGTGTAAAGCAACCTGTCACGTTTTTTTTTTTTTTTTCTTAAACTGTTCCTCGGTTTAACCCCTCATTAACCCTGAATTTACTCTAATCAGCCTTATTAACTCCTAATTCTCCTTCTCCGTTTAATTATTATTTTCCTGCTGATTTTTTTTTCACTTCTATTTTATAAACTATTAGTAATTAAAACTTTGTTTTTGGTTTGCTTTGTTCATTAATATTGTTCCACCTTTAACATATGTTTATACATTTTACATAAAAAAAAACAGCAAAATTAAAATATATATATATATTCATTTAATTTGTAAATAACTTTTCAATGCTTTGTACCATTACTGACAGCTAAAAACTAAACAGTTGCAGCAGGTATCAATAATTGTATCATTGAGTACTAAACAGCTGAAGTGTAAACTAAGTCCTGGCAATTGGAGCTGTCAAAAAAAAGCAGTCCGGCAATGTTTATTGCTCAGCCGCTGAAACAGATAGATATAAAAAAAACGTTGTTTCTTTTTGTTTATACATCTACAGATCAAAGGGATGAACTTCAGTCTGCAGATGAAAACAGTTTAAAGCAACCTGTCACGTAAAAAAAAATGTCTTATTTTTTTTTGTTTTTTATTAAATATACAGTGCCTTGCGAAAGTATTCGGCCCCCTTGAACTATTTCAACCTTTTGCCACATTTCAGGCTTCAAACATAAAGATATAAAATTATAAAATTAATTTTTTGTGAAGAATCACCAACAAGTGGGACACAATTGTGAAGTGGAACGAAATCTATTGGATTGTTGAAACTTTTTTAACTAATAAAAAAATGAAAAGTGGGGCGTGCAAAATTATTCGGCCCCCTTGCGTTAATACTTTGTAGAGCCACCTTTTGCTGCGATTACAGCTGCAAGTCGCTTGGGGTATGTCTCTATCAGTTTTGCACATCGAGAGACTGAAATTCTTGCCCATTCTTCCTTGCAAAACAGCTCGAGCTCAGTGAGGTTGGATGGAGAGCGTTTGTGAACAGCAGTTTTCAGCTCTTTCCACAGATTCTCGATTGGATTCAGGTCTGGACTTTGACTTGGCCATTCTAACACCTGGATACGTTTATTTGTGAACCATTCCTTTGTAGATTTTGCTGTATGTTTGGCATCATTGTCTTGTTGGAAGATAAATCTCCGTCCCACTTTCAGGTCTTTTGCAGACTCCAACAGGTTTTCATCCAGAATGGTCCTGTATTTGGCTGCATCCATCTTCCCCTCAATTTTAACCATCTTCCCTGTCCCTGCTGAAGAAAAGCAGGCCCAAACCATGATGCTGCCACCACCATGTTTGACAGTGGGGATGGTGTGTTGAGGGTGATGAGCTGTGTTGCTTTTACGCCAAACATATCGTTTTGCATTGTGGCCAAAAAGTTCGATTTTGGTTTCATCGGACCAGAGCACCTTCTTCCACATGTTTGGTGTGTCTCCCAGGTGGCTTGTGGCAAACTTTAGACAAGACTTTTTATGGATATCTTTGAGAAATGGCTTTCTTCGTGCCACTCTTCCATAAAGGCCAGATTTGTGCAGTGTACGACTGATTGTTGTCCTATGGACAGACTCTCCCACCTCAGCTGTAGTTCTCTGCAGTTCATCCAGAGTGATCATGGGCCTCTTGGCTGCATCTCTGATCAGTCTTCTCCTTGTCTGAGCTGAAAGTTTAGAGGGACAGCCAGGTCTTGGTAGATTTGCAGTGGTCTGATACTCCTTCCATTTCAAAATGATCGCTTGCACAGTGCTCCTTGGGATGTTTAAAGCTTGGGAAATCTTTTTGTATCCAAATCCGGCTTTAAACTTCTCCACAACAGTATTACGGACCTGCCTGGTGTGTTCCTTGGTCTTCATGATGCTCTCTGCGCTTTCAACAGAACCCTGAGACTATCACAGAGCAGGTGCATTTATACAGAGACTTGATTACACACAGGTGGATTCTATTTATCACCATCAGTCATTTAGGACAACATTGGATCATTCAGAGATCCTCGCTGAACTTCTGGAGTGAGTTTGCTGCACTGAAAGTAAAGGGGCCGAATAATTTTGCACGCACCACTTTTCAGTTTTTTATTTGCTAAAAAAGTTTAAAATATCCAATAGATTTCGTTCCACTTCACAATTGTGTCCCACTTGTTGGTGATTCTTCACAAAAAATTAAAAATTTTATATCTTTATGTTTGAAGCCTGAAATGTGGCAAAAGGTTGAAAAGTTCAAGGGGGCCGAATACTTTCGCAAGGCACTGTATATATATATATATTCTATGGGTCATCCTAAGCTTACCATTCACCAAGGATTCTGATTGTATACTCTACATTACATCTACTCTCAAGGATCCAGTTATAGATTGGACCATTTAGGTTACCAAGTAAGGTTAGATTAGGCTAATTATGTAGGTCCTCATATTAAACAGTTTTGGTCATTGTGTAGACATTGTACTATCAGACTGTAATATGTATGACCGGCTGCATCCAAAGGCACCATCACTTGGGCATACGTGTATTTCCTGCATGGAATCCAGGATCTCGCTGGTGACGATAAAAGAAGATCCTGCATAATATACTCAGCTAAAGTACTTGTGTTTTTGATGCTTACAGCATTCAGACAGCATACAATTTTTCTAATGCTTTACTCATGTACTGTATGTGCATATACATTTGCATGCATGTATATATGTTTATATCCAGATTTGTACAGCCCCAGATACAGCTGTGTGTATGGCCCCATTTATTCCTATTATGCTGCATTTAGATGCATATAAAACCATTCCCTGTTCGCATCTATTTGCTGCATTTTAGACACCCATGTAAATGAACCCTTAATGAAAAAAGAGAGATGGTAAACAATCCACAATAATCACAATATGGAACATCAGAAAATAAAAATCTTAAAGTTGCATCCAAAATGATTTAAATCAGAGTTCCACCCAAAAATGGAACTTCCGCTTTAAAGTGGTGTTTCCCACCAAAAAAAAATAGCTTAAAATTCCAAAAAAAATGTAAAAATGTAAATAATTGGAATTTTTTTTTTTTTAACTCAGCTCTAAATGCCTGTTGCTAAGGGGGTCCCTCATAGTCTGCCTCCTTCAGTGCCCGGGCTGGTGACATCATTTCCCCTCCGCACAGTCAGTCATCTGGGACACGTGACAGGTCCCAGGTGACTGCGCGTGCACAGTGGGTGCCCGGCTGTGAAGCCACAGCCGGGTCCCCAAAGTAAGAATGCTGACACCGTGAGCGTGGCTTCGTTCCCCCGCATCGCTGGACCCTGGGACAGGTAAATGTCCGATTATTAAAAGTCAGCAGCTGCAGTATTTGTAGCTGCTGACTTTTACATTTTTTTTTTTTTTTTAAGGGGCACCCCACTTTTAGTGCAGGTGACCCCCTGACATGCCACATTTGGCATGTCATTTTTTTGGAGGGGGAGGGGGTATCCTCTTTTTCAAGGGATCCAGCTCCCACTTCCTCCCAGGGCACCAAGGTGCCGGAAGTAAGATCACCTCTCCCCGCTCCCTCTCGGCAATCATGTGCGTGTAAAGGCAGGTGTTCCAATACTTTTGACAATATAGTGTACATTACACTGTATACAGTTTACCTTTGAAAGGCAACAAAACATGAATTCCTATGTGTTTTTTCATAAACTGTTAAAACGGGAAGTGTAAAAAGACCCAACAGTCAGCAGAAAATCAACTAAATAGTTATCGTTACAAATTCCTAAACGAACTGTCTTATTTTTGTGATCTATTGCCCTATTTCATGCCAAGACAACCATTAAATACTCTGCAGCATCTGTGCCATTCAGAATGGTACCAGGATCTGTTCTGAGATTATTCCGAACAACTGAAACTGGCTGAACAGAACAAGAAGTGGTGAAAAATGTCCACGCAGGCAAAGAAAACAGATTGCATCAGTGCGGCGATTTACTACTTACAGAGTCAGAACAGAAGAAGCTTCTCTGAATGCCAGTTCAGCAAGAACACACCCCGCCACAGGAAGCGGAGTACACTAAATGGAACTCTAAAATTAATCTTTTAAAGTGTTCTAAAAACCGACCTGCAGGAAAAAAAGAGGGGAAAAAGGCTCTTTTCAAAGCAACAGATGTTAACTAAAGCCCACATCCTCGGTTTTATCAGGCTTAGAGAAAGAGGAGATCTTTGAAGTTCTCAGGATTTTTTATTTTTTTTATGTGGTTTTAAAAGAAAAACATAATTTAAATTGCCTACAGTATCCTGGCAAAAGAGGGTCACTGACTGAATGGAAAGAGCTAAACAGCTGAAATGGCATTGGAATAAACACTGTATAATTTTTCATCAAGATATTCCTTAAAAGGGCTCGGAATAAATGTTTGATTTCTTTTGACTTTAGGGAAATAATTGGGTAGGCCAGATGTAATTTTATTTTGAGGCTGGAATGCCTTTTTCTTATGCAGTGCCAGTGGAGCCTACTTGGTTATGTAGAAACTGAGAAAATAAAGGGTTTATGTGTCCAGAAAATAAATGGATTGCCAAGCTATTTCACCTTTAAAATTCTCTGCAGTTTATAACGGAAAGTAAAAATTGATGGAAATCAGTCTGGTCGGTGAATAAATGAGAAAATGAGGAGAAATCGAAAAAGCTATCATTCAGGAATGGATGGTCTTCAGCTTCATCCCACTGGAACCTGATTAGGCTTGGTTTAAAGGTATGAATTCTATAATTACTGGGGCACATGGCAGCAGGTCCATCACAGGGTTTGAAGATTCAGTCCACCCAAAACATATACTTCATTCTTTTTTGTGGACACAGGGATATTTGACAATATCTTACATCCATGGCTTTTTTTTTCTCAAAGAATAGATGCATGCACTTGCATTTACACCACCAACTCCCTGACCACTTTTCCCTGCCAGTGTACAAACCAAAATAAACCTACCCTTCTCTTCCACAGAGCTCTCCATCCAACCCACTCCACTAGAGAACCCCCCCCCCCCCCAACTTCCTACCCCTCAGTACAAAGTTTTCTCCCAATCTCACCGCAGTATAGAGCTCCCCCCACCCTCATTAAAGAACTAACCCCGCACCTCCCCTCCCTCCATGTATAGAACTCTCCCCTCATTGCCCCCCCAGTACAGAGCTCTCCACTAACCCCCTCCACCCCCAGTAAAGAACTCTTCCTGCAACACTCCTCTAAGTGCAGAACTTTCCCTTTTCCACCCCCCCTCCCCAAGTACAGAGCTCCCTACTAACCCCCCCCCCCTCCATCCCCAGTAAAAAACTCTTCCTGCAACACTCCTCTAAGTACAGGAGCCATGATAATCCATATGTATAACAAAAAGATGTGAATATCCAGCACCGAGAAGGGTAATACGCTTACCGGAATTCATGGACTCAGACACCAACTGCATTGAGTCAAATAAACTGATATAAATGTATATCTCCCAGGAGATGGTCCAAAGGGCGGCTCAGAGGGACTCTGTCAGGAAAGGCTGGCTGGGAACAGTGGTTCCTCACCTGCCTGTGCGCGCCTGTGGGCATCTAGACGTATGCGCGCACGCGGGACGGTTACCTGACGACAGGTGGGCTATTTAAACACAGCTCTCCCCTCAGTCCTTGCTGCCTGATCTACAGCATTCCTGTGCCCTATTTGTTGACTTGATCTGATCCTGTGTTTACCCGGCTTGACCTGTGACCTTCCCTGCCCTCTACCTGCCTCTGACCTCCGGCTTGTCTACGACTCTCCATCTGCATCATCCTCTGGTCCATCCGTGCCTGCCTGCTACCAACCTGGCCTGCCTTGTGACTCCGTTTCTGTCTTCTGCACTTGTTCCTGTGCTGACCGTCTGGTTTGACCTGGCTTGCCTGACCCTTCTGTGCATCATCTCCAGTGCACCTTACCTACTCCTGTGTGATTCCTGGTTCCTGTCTCCTGCTGCCAAGATCTGCTGATCCAGTTATAGCTCCTTGAAGGCTTCCTGATCCATCCACTGGCTGTTGATCCTGACAGGCACTCGTGCTACCTTAAACTCCTGTGCCTCCTGTTTTCTCCAACAGGGGCCGCGAGTCAGGGATGCAAGAGAGGTCTCTTTCTGCATTTCGGGCTCATCACTAGGTACGTGACAGTCTCACTTCTTAAGGTAGGGTCACTATATGATCCAAAAATCCATAAAGACACAAAAGCCTTCACATAGTGTTAAACCACAATACACTGAATTTATTTAAAAAGTACTGAACATTTACATCAAATTGGAGGTTAAAGCGCTTGTCAAAACATCCAACAAGTATGGTTACACAGACATGTAGTACGAAATGGCCTGGATAAAGAATCAACCCCATTTCTAGAGAGCTGCCTCTGTCTCAAAAAACATCCATTCACACAAGGGTCAAGCACCTTTTACATTGCCTGGGATGTTCGGTAACATGCACAAATCCGGAAACCCATGAGGTTGGAGTAGGCACTGACTTTAGTTTGAAAAGCGTTACCTTTTATGTTACTGTCATACCTGTGATGTGATTTTAATGCTTCAATAAAGATACCAAGGAGTGCAGCAATATTCCAGATTACTTTGGCCACATTGCCGGGGACACTACACCCTTTCTGTCCTCTGCAAGCAAGAGGCTAAAATCACCTTCAATCCAGAGCAAGCAAGCCTCATTCAACAGTCCAACTTTGTGTCAACCACCTCTAAGCACACCTGTGCTCTGCCACAATTGTGAAAACAGCTAGGTCCCACATAGAAGCTTCTACACTAGTTACCAATCAGGGCTGACAAAAAAACAAACAAAAAAAAACAAAATTAAAAATCGAAATTACAAAGACCAGCTTTATAAAGAGGTAAAAGTACCCAAATCATTATTTCCCAGGAAAAAAAACGAAAAAAAAAAACATTAATTTCAACCTTAATAGACAAGTGCCCAGAAGTTTTGCAAATCCATTTAAAATTCACATTGGATTTTTTATTTGCTGTGACTGTCTTTAAAAATGATAACTTTGTGGACTGCCATGAGACGAGTAAAATTCCAAAAGCAGTAATTCACAGACATTATAACATTGTTTAAACCAGATTTATGCAGTTACAGATTTTTATAGTCACTCTTAAATGTTTTATATGAGTAAACTATTTCTAAACATACCGCAGAGACTGGCAAAGAAGATACAAAGGACTTAAAACATTTGCTTTAAAGGAAAGCAATATGCAAAATGATTAAAAAAGAATCTCACGCTGGCTAAACTTGTCAACATTTTGGGTATAGAAGCCTGAAATTACATTTTGGATGAAAGATACTTATTTACTCTTGTAAAACTGTTATGTGGAGTCAACAGGGCACTTCGGATAAACGTGAAACATTTACATTTACTTGGTGGGCACAATTACCTGGTAAGTAGTCTTCTTCCTCACATTAATCTTGTGTAGCATAGGACAGGGGAGAACCGTGCCTGGAGGGGGGGGGAGTTGGTGGGCATTTGCCCCGTGGGCCAGTATTAATTGGATATGTTGGATTGGTGGCCTTGAGTAGGAATTCTTTACGATTCTGCCATCAATCAGAGCAGGACCATCAATTAGCAGCAACTGCTGGATGTTATATAGCTAATTGCTCCCTTTTTAGACTTGCTATCACTTGAGTTGACTTACTAAAGGCAAATAGACTATTCACTTTGCAAGGAAAGTTGCACTTTGCATAGGAATTATCCCTGGAGCCTAGTGATTGGGGGGAATATCTTCTGACTTCCATCATTCAATCATGTGCAAGCAACAAATGCTGTTTTTTATTTACTTTGCATGTGATTGGGTTTTCTTTGCATAGTAAAATTGTTACTATGTTCACTTAGCTGTGGTGAAAATTCCCTTACAAAGTGCATCTTCCCTTGCAAAGCGAAAGCCTATTTAGCCTTTAGTAAATCAACACCATTGAGTCTAGCAGAGAAAAGTCATTTGTCTTTCACTGAGATGTATTGCAAATGACTGCCAAGAGTTGCAAGTGAAGTTGATGCTGGAAGATGTGAAGGTGTGTTACAATAAACCAGGACTTCCCTTGAGCACATAGGAGAAAGGGCACATAACAGGGTGGGGCTGGAAGGCAGGAAACGGGTTAAGAATGGGTGGGGAATAATTTAAGGATACGACATAAGCAGCAGGGAGGAGGTGGTTACACCTTAGGGAAACCCAGAGGAGGAACTGACAGCAAGAAAAGCAATTTGGCCCACCTGCTCGCTGTCTTGGAAAAAGTTTAGATATGGCTATGATTAAAAGTGCATACATTTGAAGAATAAAGGCATGGGAAGAGGATAGCGGGTCTTTGATGGTGCTAAAAAAGTATGATTGTCGGAAATGTTTAGAAAGGTGCAGTTGCAGGCGTGCGTGCGCCACTGGCGGCACGCTCTCGCTCGTGTTGCACGCTACGGGAGCGTACCTGTGGGTCAGATGGACTCCATGTCCACCGGTGACCCGCGATCATGGTGAGGAGAGGCAGAATAAGGAACTGCCTATGTAAACAAGGCGATTCCCCGTTCTGCCAGATGACTTAAGAGATCTACTGTTCAAAGTGATCGGGAACAGTGATCTCTGTCATGTCCCTGGCAGCCCAACTCCCCTACAGTTAGAACACACCCAGGGAACACACTTAACCCCTTGATCGCCCCTAGGGTTAACCCCTCCCCTGCCAGTGTCATTTATACATTGATTAGTGCATTTTTATAGAACTGATCAATGTAATAATGTCACTGGTCCCCAAAAAGTGTAATTTGGGGTTAGACTTGTCTGCCGCAATGTCGCTGTCCAGCTAAAAATCACAGATCGCCGCCATTACTAGTAAAAACAATAAAAAAAACAAAGGTCCCTAAATCTATCCCCTAGTTTGTAGACGCGATACCTTTTGCGCAAACCAATCAATACATGCCATTTGCGTTTTTTTTTTTACCAAAAATATGTAGAAGAATATATATATAGGCCTAAACTGATGAATAAATGTTTTTTTTTTTAATTTATATTTTTTTGGATATGTATTATAGAAAAAGTAAAAAAAATTGTTCGTTTTCAAAAAGTGATCAAATACCACCAAAAGAAAGATCTATTTGTGGGGAAAAAAGGACATAACTTTTGTTTGGTTATGTAAGAACGTACCCAAATGAAATTTATATCAAACAAATAGAGCTTTGTTTTTTGTAGGTATTTAATCATCATTGGGTTTATTCGTTTTTTCTAAATAAAGCAAAAACAAAAATACAGATTTAAAAAAAAGAAAAACACATATTCTTCTTAGTTTTTGCTATAAAACTTTACAACAAATAACCTTTTTCATAAAGAAAAAAGATTCTAATTGGTATTTTTTTTTTCTTTTTTGAGAATATTTTTTTCATACTGTCCTCAGAGTAGTTACCGTATATACTCGAGTATAAGCCGAGTTTTTCAGCAAATTTTTTTGTGCTGAAAGTGCCCCCCTCGGCTTATACTCGAGTCAAGCACTTTTCTGCAGCAAAAATAAATAAATTTCCGACCCGACTTTGGGGCCCCGTATCTCGGGGCCACTTGGGTCTAGTGGCCAACCCAGTGGACCTAGCACTATAACATATCCAAATATGGGGTTCCTATCACCAAGTGGCCCCGAGATACGGGGCCCCAAAGTCGGTTAAGAAAATGTCATTCTCTGCTGCAGAAAAGTGCTTAAGATTTTCTGACCCGAATTTGGGGCCCCATATCTTGGGGACACTTGGTGCTAGGAACCCCAAATGTTGTATTCCAACCCAGTGGAATTAGCACTACAACATATCCAAAGATGGGGTTCCTAGCACTAAGTGACCCCGAGATACAGGGCCCCAAATCGGTCAACTGTGTCCATCTGCATGGGCACAGTGAGGCTGCAAATGGGCATCGTTGACCCTCTTTTCCACTTACAGTAGCTGCGCATTTCTCACCCTAGGCTTATACTCGAGTCAATAAGTTTTTCCAGTTGTTTGTGGTAAAATTAGGTGCCTCGGCTTATATTCGGGTCGGCCTATACTCGAGTATATACGGTAAATCACCTTGCTGACACTGTACTACTCTGGGGGAGTAATCAGGGTTTTTTTTTTTTCCACTGTGATTGCTTGTTACATTGATGATCACTTAACAGCAATCGTTTGAACTGTCATGAATGGCTTTTATTCATGACTCCTTGTTTACTATTGTGGTGATGTGATTAGCCTACAGCTATCCCATGGTACAGGATGCTGTGATTGGTAAAGGAACAACAAGGTGCTGTGATTGGCCCAGGTACCATGTGATCACTGGTGACCAAACAGGGATCACACGCAGTAGTAAACAATAATGTCATGAATATTTTCCATAAATCTTGTTTGCTAAGTGACATGTGATTGCATAGCGATCATGTGGTATCTAGGCCTCTTACGGCTCTGGTGGACACATAGGTTGCAGAGCGCACCGCTGTATGCCCCAGGGAGGTGCACAGTGACATACGGGTACATTGCAGTGCCTGGGTGAGCAATTGGCTAGTAAAAGCTGTGGACATAATACTCCAATGAAAATAATTTATGTCATAGTGTATTATATACGATGTTTAAAGTGGTTGTGAAGGCTGCAGGATTTTTACCCTTATTCATTCTGCTGTGTGCAGCTTCCTTCTCAGCCCCCCCCCCCAATACTTACCTAAGTCTGATCTTGATCCAGCGATGTGCACAAGATCTGAGGCTCTCCTGGGTCGCTCCTTCCTGATTGGCTGAGATGCAGCAGCAGGAGCCATTGGCTGTCAATCACAGCTAGTGAGTTAGGATCGGGGAGCGGGGCTGAGCCGTGCTCTCTGTATCTTATGGATGCACAGAGCCGGCTCAGGAGCAGTCACACAAAAGTGACCCTACAGCAGCTTGCTATGGAGGCACTTGGCAATGGGGAGGATTGGGGCTGTTGTGTGCAAAATCATTGCACAGAACATGTTTGTTATTTTTTTTATAAAAATATTTCACATATCTCAAATGCTGCTCCGAGGCAAATTTGCACAGGAGCCCTATGTGTCTTTTTTTCCTTTCAGGTCCGATTTCAGCCCTGAATTTTGGGCTGTGAGCCCTGTGTGTCTCTTGGTCCATTTCAGGTCCAATTTTAGCCCTGAATTTTGGGCTGTGAGGCCGGTGTGTCTTTTGGTCCTTTCAGGTCCGAATTCAACCCACAATTCGGGCTGCAATCGGACCTGAAATGGTGAACCAGGACGCACCAGACCCATGCTGGGAGCCACTTCGGCATCCAGTGTGAACCCAGCCTCAGTGATGCACTTTCTTTAGCCTCAAAGAAATCTATCCCTACCACTAAAGGGCTAGTTGGTTGAGTTAGCCAGGAGAGGACCTTTAGCCTGGAGGCAAACAGCCCTTCTTGTAAATCCTTACACTCCAATTTTGGAACTTTCCTTCATACACATCCATCAATAAATATCTTATGGTGCTTCTAACCCTTCCACATTTTATCAAAAATGAAAACAAAATTGCTTTGAGATACGCTTTAAGCCATAAATATGCCATACACCAAATAACCCTAGAAGAACTTTACTCCTAGAAAAAGAATGCGCTGTAAATTTAAGCAAACGACATGAAAGCCAATAGAAAAAAACTTCAGAGGCTTAAATATGACAGCAGATGATGAATGAGACCCGTCGGTCAACTTTACAATATAACTTTTGTTATCATGAAGACATTATAAATTGCAAAGGGGTTCCTTGTCTTTACTAGATCATAACAGTAAACAGCAATTCTGAGCATTCCATTAGGTGTTGGCATAGAGGGATGATGTGCGGACAATTTATAAGCACACTGTCTTGTACACATCTTTACATCCAAAATATAATGGGAACTGGGTCACTCTCTGTCTTGTTTCATTCTCAGCGGAGATTCAGAGATATAAATCTGCGACTTATTTTCCCAGGTTGAAGGATATACTGTATACTGACAGCAAAAAGTTTTGAATTTTTTTCAACATGAAGGCAAACTTTGCTTGATGATTTTTATTAAATTTATATTCAGTGTCAAAGCAGCTAAGATAGATCAGCACACTATATACCCTTCAAGAGCTGGGATCCCAAGTTCAAATCCCTGCCGTTTGCTGTTTGTATGGAGTTTATCATTTTGGTTTGGGTTTCCTCCAGCAAAAATATAGCAGTTAGTGAAATCGGAACTAAACTCTCTTAATAAACATGAACTATTTTTAAATTCTCATGCTGCTACCATAAGTAAAAAGGAGGGGAAGATATTATAATTAACTAGTTCCCTACCGGGCCAATTCTGACTTTCCTCTCTTACATGTGAAAATCATAATTTTTTTGCTCCAAAATCACTTAAAGAGGGAGTCCACCTAAAAAAAATATATATATTAAAAGCTGGCAGCTACAAATACTGCAGCTGCTGACTTTTAATAAATGGAAACTTACCTGTCCAAGGGTCCAGCGATGTCGGCAACCGAGTCCGATCAATCGCTCGGCTCTTGGCAGCTGCCGCCTCCATCGTCGTTGATGGAATCAGGAAGTAAAGTGCTGCGGCTTCACTTCCTGGTTCCCTACTGAGCATGCGCGAGTTGAGCTGCACATCCTAACTGGTCCCCGCTATCTCCTGAGACCCGTGTGTGTCCCAGCAGACAGCGTGGTGGGACGGGAAGAGGCGTAGACTCCCGTGGGAGTCTATGCCCGGAAGTGGGTGCAAATACCTGTCTTAGACGGGTATCTGCACCCCCCCTCCCCCCTGAAAGGTGCCAAATGTGACACCAGGGGGGGAGGGTTCCGAAAAGCGGAGGTTTAATTTTTGTGTGAACCTCTGCTTTAACCACTTCAATACCAGGCACTTAAACACCTTCCTGCCCAGACCAATTTTGAGCTTTCAGCGCTGTCACACTTTGTATGACAATTGCTCGGTCATGCAACACTGTACCCAAATTACATTTTTATCATTTTTTTCCCACAAATAGAGCTTTCTTTTGGTGGTATTTGATCACCTCTGTGGTTTTTATTTTTTGCTAAACAAATAAAAAAAGACCGAAAATTTTGAAAAAAAATATGTTTTTTTTGTTTCAGTTTCAAAACTTTGTAAATAAGTACGTTTTCTCCTTCACTGATGGGCACTGATAGGTCTGCACTGATGGGCACTGATAGGTCTGCACTGATGGGCACTTATAGGTCTGCACTGATGGGCACTGATAAGGCGGCACTGGGCACCGATGAGGTGGCACCAATGAAGTGGCACTGAGGTGGCATTGATGGGCACTGATAGGCGGCACTGATGGGCGACACGGATGGGCACTGATGGGTGGCACAAATGGGCACTGATGGGTGGCACAGATTGGCATGGATAGGCAGCACGGATGGGCACTGATAGGCGGCACGGGTGGGCACTGATAGGCGGCATGGGTGGGCACTGATAGGCGGCATGGGTGGGCACTGATAGGTGGCACGGATAGACACTGATAGGCGGCATTGTTTTTTACTGATGGATGTCAATCAGTGCCAAACAATAATGCATGCCAATCAGTGATTTCCATTGTGGGCACTGATTGGCATCCATTGTGGGCACTGATTGGCATCCATTGGTGGCACTGTGTGTCATCCCTGGTGGTCTAGGATGGCATACCTTTTGATGGGCATCCCTGGTGGTCTGGTGGCGTCCCTGGTGGTCCAGTGTGGGCATCCTCGGGGGGGCTGCGCTGATAATCGATCAGCACAGACCCCGCCTGTCTGAGGAGCAGCCGATCGGCTCTCCTCTACTCGAGTCTGACAGACGCGAGTGAGGAAAAGCCGATTACCGGCTGTTCCCATTTACACTGTGATCAGCCGTGATTGGACACGGCTGATCACGTGATAAAGAGTGTCCGTCAGAGACTCTTTACCAAGATCGTAGTTGCGGGGTGTCAGACTGACACCCCGCAACAACGATCGCCGCGATGCGCGCCCCCGGGGGCGCGCAGCGGCTCAAAATCCTGAGGACGTCATATGACGCCCTGTCAGGATTTTACAACCACTTTGCCGACGTCATTTGACAATGGGCGGGCGGCAAGTGGTTAAGTTAGAACCCTCATACATTATATATATATATTTTTAAGCAGAGGCCCTATAGAAAATAATTGCGGGTGTCACAAATTTGCCCAGCGTTTTTTAAATGCAAATAATAAAAAAAACACTTTAATGAATTTTAGTGCACACAAACACAATATAATACCCACTTGTTTGGGGTAAAATATAAAAGATGATATTATGACAAGTAAATAGATGCCTAACATGTCACATGTTAAAATTACGTGCGCCCGAGGAACAGCACCCAACTGCATTAGCTAAAAATTTCCATAGGCAACACTTTAAA
Source organism: Lithobates sylvaticus (assembly GCA_028564925.1). Taxonomy (NCBI): domain Eukaryota; kingdom Metazoa; phylum Chordata; class Amphibia; order Anura; family Ranidae; genus Lithobates; species Lithobates sylvaticus. The sequence goes on from CM053031.1 coordinate 38,409,557, forward strand.
AGTATTTACAGGTTACCAGTTCAGGGTTACACAGGTGGTCTGGTGCTAGAATTATTGCTCTTGCTCTGACATTTGCGGTGATACCTCAGATGTGCGGTGCAAACACATATGCGTGAAGGACTTATGTATGCATTCGTCTTTGCATGCGAGCGATTTTTGTATCACTTTTTTTGCTATTACAAAATATTGACAACATCCCTTGTCATAGCTTGAACAGTGACTGGTCCTCTTTACTGAGACATCTGGGGTTTGATCGAATGCTTTTACAAACCAGTAATGGTTTGTTTACATCCTGGCGGAACTAGAAGTGACTAAAGCCTCGTACACACGATTGGATTTTCCGCAGACAAAGCATCAGACTTTTGTCTGAAGAGCGTGTGCCGTGAACTTGTCTTGCATACAAATGGTACACAATTGTCTGCCAACAAACACAAATGTAGTGACGTACTAGACATACTACGAGCTGATAAAGAGGAAGTTCAATTGTCAGGCGCCACTCGTTGGGCTCCTTCTGCTAATTTCGTGTTAGTAGAAGTTTGGTGAGTGTTGAATTGCGCATTTCATTTTGCGCTTTTCAGTTCGTTTCTGAATGGCCATTCGTCAACCAGCCATGTTGCGGAATCGGAGGAGATAACATGTTATTTATTATTGGCCTCTGAGTTATTGCTTTGACCCAAGTCCAGTCCAGGAACTGGAGGAGGAGGACTTCTTGGACCAAAAATTGGTTGCTTTATTAATCGTGACCTATTGCTTTTGCTGTGGGAGCTCCAGGAGAATAATCCGGATATTTTTTTTCGGAATTATCTCTGGATGAAGGACCCCTGCTTTCACCAACTCTTGGCATTGCTGACCCCCCTATATTAAGAAGCAGGACACATGCATGAGGCTTTCATTTTATTTTTTGGTTGAATAATAATGATTTGATTTGGTATATTTTCATAGAATGCCCTTTTTGGTTAAGTTCTATTGGCAGATAGCATGTCTAATTTTATTTGTTTTCTTTTTTTTAACGCACAATAAAAAAATTGTGTAGAATAATACTTGGCTATGTATTTTACTTCAAATGACAGTTTGGGAGTAGGCAGTTACATTTAAAAAATACAATGTAAAATTAACAAGGGACACCAACATCTTTGATCTTAAAAACTTCGGGATAATGGTGTTGTGGTAACTTGCCCCCCCCCCCCCCAAAAAAAAAAACAAGCATAATAATATTGTTGTTATCACAAAAAAAAATATGAAAATAAAAAAAAATTGAAAATATGTTTGGCAGAACTCTATCAGTATCACCAGCAAAGCAGCTTCATTATTATCACATTAATGAAGAAGAGAATTGTGCGCTGCATTTCGAGATTTCATAATTTGCCGCGTCACGAATGTTAATTCTCCATTATGAACACTGGTTTGCAAGACCGACCGGTTCTGGCTCATCCTTGCTTCCGAGCATGCGTGTTTGTACTTTGGACTTTTGTCTGACGGACTTGTGTACACACGCTCAGAAAATGCGACAACACACATTTGTCCGCGGAAAATTAATAAACCTGCCATCCAACATTTGTTGGGGGAAAGTTGGCCAACAATTGTCTGATGGGGCATACAAACGGTTGGATTTTCCACCAACAGCCTGTCATCACACAATTCCCGTTGGAAAATCCGATCGTGTGTACAAGGCTTAAATCCTTGTCGCTTCAAGTTTCTTATACCATAGAGATGGTTAGAGATGTTCTAGTCCTCGGTGGTAAGCTAGCCAAACTTCTGTCTTCAGTCCAGGGCTCCCCAGTGGGATGGGGGAGCCCAGAAAAGGCACCAGAAGGCAGCAGGAGGGGGGGGGGGCTGTTCCACCTCATGTGAAAGCAATCCAGAGGCTTTTTTCAAAGTGCTTTGCCAGCTGAGAAAAAGATACCTGTAGGCATCATCCCCGTATTTTTTTTTTTTTTTTTAGCTATATAACCACTGAAACTCCATGCCGTCATTTGATGTCCTACGGGCAGGAAGTGGTTAAACTTTTTTGTTATAAATCTTTTTTTTTTTTTTTTTTACATTTCTTCAATTGTTTCCTGGTTTTAGGCCTAGGCCAAAATGATATATGTATTAACAACTTCCCTCAAATCAAAAACTATAAGGACGTTAACCACTTGACCTCCAGAAGATTTACCCTCCTTCATGACCTGGCCATTTTTTGCAATACGGCAATGAGTTACACCAAATGAAATTTAGGTCCTTTTTTTTCCCGAAAATAGAGCTTTTTTTTGTGGTATTTGATCACCACAGCCTTTAATGGAAGCTGTCTCCAAGTCGGATCCTCATCTATATTGATGTGATTTGGATCCAACATTACAGGAAGATTACCCAGGCATTCCCTGAAAGTTGCTTCAAAGTTGCCTTAGTGTTGCTTTAAAGTTGCTTCAAAGTTGCTTCAAGTGGCATCAAGTCACATCGAATAGTACTCAATTCACCAGCAAATCACCAGAGAGTCACCTGGCAAAGTCGCACTATAAGCCGCACGACTTTCAGGCCGCAGCAGTTTGAACCAAGCCTAAACCAAGGGAGAGGAGGCAACTTCGCACCAAAATGGTGACTGGCCAGGTAGCTCTGATGGAAATACATTCCCACTCATTATGCTCTGTTCCATGGATCATAAATGCTCTCAAAAGCCTTTCATGCCTCACACCAGTATAGCCCTGCTGCCTTCCTTTTTTGTTGTTGTTGTAGGACAAAATGATGGTGTTGTATATCTCAGGAGTCTTCATAATAATTTTTTTTCTTATGGAGCAGGGGCTTTCTCAGCTAAGTACACCCTTCTGCCTGCATGCCTGAGCTATGGGCAGCAGGATTCCAGGAAGTAAATACTACACAAATCATCTACACTTACTCAAGATGGCCACGGCTAGAAATGCTGGAGAAATGTTTTTCAATGTGATTTCTCAGCAAAGTAAACATAAATGCCGCGTACACACGATCGGACTTTCCGGCGGACAATCCGACGGACTTTGCAGCTGAGGTCCGCCGGACTTTCAAATAAATGGACTTGGACCGCGTACACACGATCACTCCAAAAGTCCACCGGATTCTACGTGATGACGTAGAATAAGGAAGTTCATAGCCAGTAGCCAATAGCTGCCCTAGCGTCGGTTTTAGTCCGTCGGACTAGCACACAGACAACTGGATTTTTTGACCGGACTCGAGTCCGGCGGACAAATTTGAAGCCAGTCTTATTTCTAGGTCTGCCGGACTGGGAAGAAAAAGTCCGCTGGAGCCCACACACGATCAAATTTTCCGACAGACTCTGGTCCGCCGGACTAAGTCTGCTGGAAAGTCCGATTGTGTATATGCGGCAAAAGACATGAATGGATGGGGGAGTTTGCTTTGAATATTAAAAATTAATTAAAGAGGGTTTTCAGTATGTGGTGCTCAGATACAGTTTAGTTTGGCCTTAACTGATTCCTCATTAAAATAACCTTAGACAATGCATGCCTGTTTGCTGGGTTTTAGTAAGCACATTGGAAAATTAGCTGAGGCAGGGGTTAATGACTGAATGGCAGTACTCTGCAAAAAAAGAGTTATATCAGTATTAAAAATAATGAGGAACTGCAAGCAGTTGCTATGGAAAGCATTGTCTGTTAATTAAAACTGAAGGCCAGGCAACTATAGGAAGCCACCACTGAATCCAGCTATGGATTAATTAAAAAATAAATGCACAGAACCAGAATATATTTCCTCCCTCCTAGATGCTCCTGCATCTATTCTGTGAGAGAAAAAGCCCTGCCTGGGATATAGCTAGCCAGTGTGGGAACTCAGCCGTGGTATCGTAGAACCCCGTGATGATTCTTGTCAGCTGCGCCTGCCTGTGCTGTGCGCTCTCTGCCTTCTCCCCTGTGGCAACCGACCTCCTCATTAGTCATTAGTACAGTGACAGTGTACAGAACTATCACCGTATTAGTGTCACTAGTGATGTCAGTGTCAGTCCATTAGTGTACCTCCCAGCGAGGGTCTGTTAGCACCAGATTGTCTGCCACTATCACAATCACCGCTAAGGGTTTGGCTTGAAGAAAAGGTGGCAAATTTTTTGGGGGGGGCGCAAATTAACTGAAAAATTCAGAAAAAAAAAAAAAGCCCATCAAACGCAGCCACTGTACCAAACGCAGCCACTGTACCAAACGCAGCCACTGTGCCCATTAAAAGGCAGCCACTATGCCCATCTAAATGCAGCCACTGTGCCCATCAAAACGCAGCCACTGTGCCCATCAAAACGCAGCCACTGTGCCCATCAAAACGCAGCCACTGTGCCCATTAAACCGCAGCCACTGTGCCCAATAAACGCAGCCACTGTGCCCATTAAAACGCAGCCACTGTGCCCATAAAACGCAGCCACTGTGCCCATCAAAACACAGCCACTGTGCCCATCAAACGCAGCCACTTTGCCCATCAAACGCAGCCACTTTGCCATCAAACACAGCCACTTTGCCATCAAACACAGCCACTTTGCCATCAAACACAGCCACTTTGCCACTTTGCCATCAAACACAGCCACTTTGCCATCAAACACAGCCACTTTGCCACTTTGCCATTAAACACAGCCACTTTGCCATCAAACACAGCCACTTTGCCATCAAACACAGCCACTTTGCCATCAAACACAGCCTCTTTGCCATAAAACGCAGTCGCTTTAAAATAAAGCTGTCCCTGCAAAGAAGCTGCCACTGTGCCCCCCCCCCCCCCCCGCCCTGCACTTACCTTGTCTCGGGTGACGGCGGCATCGGTGTCCTCCATTTCTTCTCCTGCCCGCTCCTCCTCTGCTCCATCCTCTGCTATGATTGGACGCCTGATAGGCGCCCAATAACAGCGCCTGTCGTTTCAGCCAATCAGGGCACAGGTAACACAGACCTGTGCTCCTGATTAGCTAAGGGGCCGTACAATGTTAGCAAACCGAATTCATTCGATTTGCTAACATACTGCTGAGTGACAAGGAACGCACAGCGTTGCGCCCGCTTGTCACCTTTTTGGACGCCTATTAGCGCCTACGGCGCTAATCAGGTGTTTCCAAAAAACACCCCCACCGCTGTAATTCAGGTGCCCGGTGACCGAAAAGGGGCAGGACACCTGAATAGGGGGTGTCAGCAGCGACCATAGATAGATTCATGCAATGCATGAATCTATCTATGAAGTATAGAGAGTGACAGGAGAGGGGGGGGCGGCGCTCCTGCGCCCTTTATGGACGCACCGCCGCTGGAGCATGCAAAATCTGGTGCAGCCCTGCATAGAAACCAATCAGCTTCCAGGTTAGTGGTGTTAGGGACCTGTAGCTGATACTTGTTGTTGGTGTCATTGGGAAGAATTGTGCTCCATTGGTGTCAGTGGGAGAGATATTCATTGGCGTCATTGGGAGGAAATGGGCACCTTTCATTGATGTCAGTAGGGGGAATCATGCCCCATTGTTGGTATTAGTGGATGAAATAGTGTCAAGGGCCGATTTATATTATATTTTATTTTATTTCTTTAAATAGTGGATGCGTATGGACTATTTTTGGAGAAAAAGGATATTGTTTAGTGTCACTTTAATAAATGGCAGTACCCTCTGCACAATGGCAATGTCTTGTTAGGATTCTGATGTATAAGAACAGAGCACAACCTCCCTGTAAACTAATTTGTGCCCATAAATGATCAGTCTGACGCTGGCGTCTTGGCTACAGGTTGGCGTCTCAGTTCAGGACAGATCTACAGTAACGGGCTGTTTATTCAATTTCATGACATCTTTATCACACGCTTTTGTCAGGCTACACTTATTTGCTCATAGTTAAAGTCAGTGCAGAAGAAAATTTGTCTGCTTAAGTTGCCCAGCAGACAAATGAAATGGCTTCTTTTTTTTGTAGTGGGATCACGCTTGTTGTCTTCCAAATTGAATCTAGAGACAGGAATAAGTGTAACAAATAATATTGTCTGGCTAAAACTACGCCGAATCTGCTGAGCATAAGCTGCTTTCCAATATTATCAGAAGAATTACTTTAAAAAAGATTTGCATATACCGGCACTGGCAGCAGAACACAAGCTGTGACTAGAAACCTGACAAGTCTGGTTTGAAGTTTGCTGCTAGCATATGAAGTTTGCATCTTAGGGAGGATATCTGTATCAGTCCATTAATTTGACAAACTTCCCAATATAACTGGGTAGGTTCAAGTTGATTTGGTCTAAGTGGGAAACAATTAAATTGGGTGTCATCAGGATTCACGGATTTCAATTATATGATCTTACAGGTGTGAATACAGGGTTATTTTCAGTACACAGACATCTCAATAGAGCTCTTGACGGGCTCTGAGGATTCCTTGGAACCGTGATCTTCTTAAAGGGGTGAGAGTGCATCCATCAGATGACCCATATGTTATGATAATTATGTAAATATATGATTTATTGAATTTGAATATTAATGTTTTTGCATTTTTATCTCATTATAATTTCATTGTTTTTATGTTTTGTGTTTTAGTGGTAATGTAAGGTCCTACAAAAGCTCCAGAAGAAGCCACAATTGTGGTGAAACATGTAAAGTCAACCATTCTTTTGTATAGTGACCACTGAGCTTTATTGTGCTCTTTTTTATATTAATTATCTTTTTTATATCTGTCCAATAAAATTATATATTTTTGTAATATCAATTTTTATTGATTGTTTGCACCTTTAATCTCTAATTTTTGTCTCTGGTAATATTTCTGACAAGTCTGGTGTTCAGATATTTCGGGGATTCGTGAGTAGGGGCCTATTCACACCACTTGCGTTGCATTAACACATACATTACATGGATTGGTGAGCTGTGATGGTATCTTCTATGAATGCACCTATGCTGCTAAACAAATGCAGCTTTCCCCAGATTCTTGTGCATTGAGGTCCGTGCCAGGCTATTCATTTTTAATGCAGGAAAGTCAAAGTGTGCTTAGCAGGGCACTGTATTCTGGTGTGAATGGGTCCTAATGCCGCGTACACACGATCGGACTTTCCGTCGGGAAATGTTGAATGTGAGCTTGTTGGTGGAAAGTCCGACCGTGTGTATGCTCCATCGGACATTTGTTGTCGGACTTTCCACCAACAAATGTTGGCTAGCATGCCCTCAAATTTTCCGCCAACAAATGTGTGTTGTCGGACTTTCCGATCGTGTGTACACAAGTCTGTCGGACAAAAGTCCAAAGTACAAACACGCATGCTCGGAATCAAGGACAAGCCGGAAGCGCATGGTCTTGTAAAACTAGCGTTTGTAATGGAGCTATCACATGACTATTGAACTTCCTTTTTATTGACTCGCCGTATGTCTTGTACGTCACCACATTCGTAATTGTTGGCCAACATTTGTGTGCCCATGTGTATGCAAGACAAGTTGGAACCAACACACTTCGAACAAAATTTCACGGTTTTATTGTCAGAAAGTCTGATTGTGTGTACAGGGCATAAGGCTCCATTCACATCTGATGTTTTGTAAATGTGTGCAAATGGTGGAGGAACGATCGTTGATCTTCCCAACTGTAAAATGGGATATACTGTATATGTTGCATTAAGGCTTAGATTTAAAGAGAAGTACAGGATTTTTTTTTCAAAATTATACTTACTTAGGTAGATGCAGAATTTATCAGATGCTGCATCTGTCCCCCACCGGCTCTAAGGCGGAGAGATGAGCGATATCATGACCTCTGAGTAGACAGCGGGAAACTGTCAGTCACAGGCTCTCTGCTCTGCCTCTCCAGTGCTCACTTGAGAGCTGAGCTGTGAAGGGAGTGAGAGCGACTGTGATCTGGCAAACATAAAGCTGGGCTAAAAAAATTTTTTCCCATGCAGTCGGGCTGTGCCCTCACTGCGCCGGTCAACTGCTTGTTTTATCCAGGGTAGAGGAGAAACCTGTATACTCACCCGATCCTCCAAACCACTGGCGCGCCCTCACAATCCAGCGGTGGACTGTTCCTAACGTCCCCACATCCAAAGCAGATCTATGGGTGTGATGGTTTCAGGAATGGGACCGCTAGACCTGAAAGTGGGGGGGGGAGGAGCCACAGGGACTGATCTTGTGCAGGGGAGGACCGGGGGATTAGGTAAGTATATTTCCATTCTCCAATCCCCTAGACAAAAATGAGCACCTGTGCTGTGCAGGCATAACCCGACTGCATGATGACACTTTTTTTTTGGCCTTAGTTGAACCATAATGATATCCACTAGCGTTTACATCTTCTTATGTGGAATGCGTATTTTTTGTCCAGGTGTGACCACTTGGGCCCCTTTCACACTTGTGTGACTTGTCCTGCAAATTGTGACTGCAAAGACGTATGACAAGTCGTTCCCCATGATTTCCAATGATAACCATTCATATATGTGCGACTTCAAGTCGTGCCAACTTCAAAGTAGTCCCTGTACTTCTTTGGTCTGACTTTCATAAGTCGAGGTCTATAGACCTCACGTTTACACAGGCATTCCTTGAAATCACATCGTGGAAAAATCACGGCTGCAAAATCGCAGTAAAATTGTGCGACTTTTAAGTCGTGGCAGTGTAAAAGGGGCCTTATACAAATGTTTGCATAGTGTTTGCATCACTTCTATAGAAAGTTAATTTTTTATTGTATTACCTACATTTATTGGTCTTTTAATTAAATTAAAAAAAATCTGTCAATGCCCACCGCCTGCATTATTGTAGTGATTGGTTGGCTTTCTTTTCCAGAACATAGCACTATCCTTCTAATCATTAACTTTTTCTGCAAGAAATAACACCGGATGACTTCCCCTCTTTATTCATCTTGACATGGGAGAAACTTACACCTGCTACACATCGACTCTACGAGGATTTGTCTGACGGAGTGACATCTGCACTGGAAGAAACTTCCTGATGTTTGAGAATTGCTGACACATCCAGAAAAATGTATGAGCCCAATATGTCAGCCTAACATATGGTTCTCCAGCTCTGCGGTCTTCAGAGACAGTACATGGTTCTCCTACGAGACTGTCTCACAGATATCTTGATGTACCTGCCAGGAATGTGTACGAAGTGTGACAATGGCTCTACAGCGAAGGTTATTATAGTCACTTTAACAATAACTCCAGCAGTAAACCTATTTACTATGAAGAGCAACCCCAACAAAATAATAACTAACTGCTATCTAGCACACAGTTACAACAGCTGCTTTCGAATGATAAAATACTTACTTTAATGATTGGTTCTCTGATATGCTTCACGCTAAAATTAGATACTTTTCTGAGGCCTGCAATTATTACTTGATGAGTCTCATATCCTATTCCTGTGTTTTTCCTGCAGTGCTACCCCCACAGGAGCCACTAGTAATATTGGGTTCTCTGTTCTAACTTTAACTTGTATAAAGACCTTGCCCCTTGACACTTCAGGTTACACCAAAGTAGATTCTGGGGATTTTCAACTTCATCACACTTTAGGGTAAACCTGAAATTAAACTGGAGGCTGAAGTAAACAACTGTGTATATTGTCACGTCAGAAGCCAATAAGATATATATATTATAACAATGCATATATATATATATTATAACAATGCATAATATAATGGTGCAAAATATAACAACACAAACAACACACAATGCTGTACCCAGATTTTAACCCAACCAGCATAAACTGTAGTTTTTCCCACCGTATGTTTCAGTATCAGGCGGCCAAATATTAGGGACTAGGTTGCCTGTGAGCACTTGGAATGGGGGAGCTAGGCCTAAGCCATTGTCAGGTGTTAGAATGTGCAGAAACAGAATGGCTATGCTAATAGCAGGAAAACTAAATATCATTTTATAATCAATCTTCTGCCGGCTGTCGGGGCCCTTGGGGATGTTTGCGCGCTTATGATGATAGATATTCCTGCACACAGTGAGATGGCCAAAGGAAGCAAAGGGGATTGCAGGGATGGGTCAAGCTCAGATAATAAGTTAAGGGGCTTGGTGGTGTTAGCTCAGCAGAATAGGACAGACCGTTCTTTAAATCAATTGCATAGGGCCTAAGAGATGTATATATGGTTTGGGCTTCCAAAAGGATATGTTCAGTGACAGCAACAAGACAATCATGAGTCATAGACCTGCTCACCAGCTCTCCGATCAGTGGTAGAAGGCTGTAGGGATGGAGGGGACCCCTTTTGTTGTATGACGATGATGTGCATTGATCTCCTAATGAATGGTCGGATGGACAGGCTCTCAGGACCAATACAATAACAAATTATGATGTAGCTAAACTTCTTATCATTGATATCAACAAAAGTCCAAATAACAAAATGTCCATAAAATATTGTACTTCCAACCCCCAATGTGTATGGCGTATACTGGTATCTTCCAAAATATCACACGCCAACTGTGCTCTGCATGCTTTACACCTTCGATATTTGACCTTAATGATGAATCAAGTTCAAATTCACTTTTTGCCCCCTCCTGGGCTATGCTCAGTAATTCCTGGACAAGCTCCACCGCCTATACTACTGAGTGCTACCTCTCACCATAGACTTGCCTGACCCGAAGAAGGCTGCGGTGTGACATCACTGGTGTGGCTCAGCCCCTTAAAGAAGAACTTAATCAAAATAATCAAGGACCGCTTAGCAACCAGCAAAGCCAGAAAATCACTGGTCTGGAAATGGTTAACCAAGCACATGTACGAGGGTTGGGCCGGACACAAAATGGTTAAGCACCCATCTGCCTGGGCCACTTTTGTGACCCGAAAGTTGTAATAATCCCATTCTCGGCTTAAGAAACTGTTATGCGGTTTATCTCTTCATTTGTTTTGGATGGACTAACCCTTTTAGGGCTCAAGCATACATGTGCTACACTGCCACCCCTTTAAAAGGCAATCAACAGTTTATAGTTTTTCAGAGGGCATTTGGGAGATAGGCTCAACTGTCCACTTTTACCACCCCACCCCCCAGCTGTCTGTGTGAATGAGCCCTTATACTCACTTCTAACCCCTTCCCGCCATCGACCCTCTTTAAGAGAATCTAAATACCAGGAGGCAGATTGGGCATTCCGATCATATGACTGCTGTAATTGGATGTAATTGCGGTCACAGGATCAGAAGCTCCTGATTTCAAGTATGCATCGGGAGCTTTCCATGACACTTTAGTTATTGATTTGGGAGTGCACAATGAGCGCCCTCTCACCGCAGAAAACCATTCCCTATGCATTTCTATATGCTCTGCATTAAAGCCCGCCTGCCCAGCAGCCACATATATGCATATGGCAGGTGGGAATAGGTTAAGATATGAATAGTATGGTCTCACTTAATGTCTACAGAACAAAAGCAGGTAAACATCTGCAGAAAATTCGGTAAAATTCTTTCATGAATATAGGTAAAGATGACATCAGCCCTGTCTAGGTTATTTTTTTTTTAGTAGCCTTTGCAGGCCTTCTTCCTTCCCTCAGCCTGTGAATGGACAGTGAAAGGAGAAGCAGCAGACTGATAAGCTAATTTCTTGGTCACTCTGCTCTTTTATCCTATGTGCATGGTCCTGCACTGAAGAACAACTGACTGGCTCCTTGTCTCATTGTGCTGCTTCTCCTTCTCCCGTCTGAGCTCTGATGTACAGGACTGAAAGAGACTGAAACTGGATCAAATTCCAAGACTTGCACTGCATGCCGGCTCGTATCAGTTAAAAAAAAAGAAAAGGTATATCATATACATACAGTTGTGCTCATACGTTTACATACCCTGACAGAATTTATGATTTCTTGGCCATTTTTCAGAGAATATGAATGATAACACAAAAACTTTTCTTTCACTCATGGTTAGTGTTTGGCTGAAGCCATTTATCAATCAACTGTGTTTACTCTTTTTAAATCATAATGGCAACAGAAACTACCCAAATGAGCCTGATCAAAAGTTTACATACCCCAGTTCTTAATACCGTGTATTGCCCCCTTTAACACCAATGATAGCTTGAAGTCTTTTGTGGTATTTGTGGATGAGGCTCTTTATATTTTTGGATGATAAACCTGCCCATTCCTCTTGGCAAAAAGCCTCCAGTTCCTGTAAATTATTGGGCTGTCTTGCATGAACTGCAAGTTTGAGATCTCCCCAGAGTGGCTCAATGATATTGAGGTCAAGAGACTGAGATGGCCACTCCAGAACCTTCACTTTATTCTGCTGTAGCCAATGACAGGTCGACTTGGCCTTGTGTTTTGGATCATTGTCATGTTGGAATGTCCAAGTACGTCCCATGCGCAGCTTCCTGGCTGATGAATGCAAATGTTCCTTCAGTATTTTTTGATAACATACTGCATTCATCTTGCCAACAATTTTGACCAAATTTCCTGTGCCTTTGTAGCTCACACGTCCCCAAAACATCAGCGATCCACCTCCGTACCTTTCATCATAGGCCTTGTTGACTCCTCTCCAAATTTAGCGTTTATGGTTGTGGCCCAAAAGCAAAATTTTGGTCCCATTACTCCAAATTACTTTGTGCCAGAAGGTTTGAGGCTTGTCTCTTGTGCTGTTTGGCGTATTATAAGTGGGATACTTTTGTGGCATTTGCGTAGTAATGGCTTTCTCCTGGCGACTCGACCGTGCAACCCTTTTTTCCTCAAGTGCCTCCTTAATGTGCATCTTGAAACAGCCATACCACATGTTTTCAGAGAGTCCTGTAGTTATTTGTGGGTTTTTCTTTGCATCCCGAACAATCTTCCTGACATTTGTGGCTGAAATTTTAGTTGGTCTACCTGACCGTGGTTTGGTTTCAACAGAACCCCTCATTTTCACTTCTTGATTAGAGTTTGAACACTGCTGATTGGCATTTTCAATTCCTTGGGTATCTTTTTTTATCCCTTTCCTGTTTTTTACAGTTCAACTACCTTTTCCCTCAGATCCCTTGACAATTCTTTTGCTTTCCATATACAGTGGTGTGAAAAAGTGTTTGCCCCCTTCCTCATTTCCTGTTCCTTTGCATGTTTGTCACACTTAAGTGTTTCGGAACATCAAACCAATTTAAACAATAGTCAAAGACAACACAAGTAAACACAAAATGCAATTTGTAAATGAAGGTGTTTATTATTAAAGGTGAAAAAAAATCCAAACCATCATGGCCCTGTGTGAAAAAGTGATTGCCCCCCTTGTTAAAACATACTATAACTGTGGTTGTCCACACCTGAGTTCAATTTCTCTAGCCACACCCAGGCCTAATTATTGCCACACCTGTTCACAATCAAGGCATCACTTAAATAGGAGCTGCTTGACACAGTAAGGTCCACCAGAAGATCCTTAAAGCTACACATCATGCCGAGACCCAAAGAAATTCAGGAACAATTGAGAAAGAAAGTAATTGAGATCTATCAGTCTGGAAAGGGTTATAAAGCCATTTCCAAAGCTTTGGGAATCCAGCGAACCACAGTGAGAGCCATTATCCACAAATGGCGAAGACATGGAACAGTGGTGAACCTTCCCAGGAGTGGCCGGCCGCCCAAAATTACCCCAAGAGCGCAGCGACGACTCATCCAAGAGGTCACAAAAGACCCCACAACAACGTCCAAGGAACTGCAGGCCTCACTTGCCTCAGTTAAGGTCAGCGTTCATGCCTCCACCATCAGGAAAAGACTGGGCAAAAATGGCCTGCATGGCAGAGTTCCAAGGAGAAAACCACTGCTGAGCAAAAAGAACATCAAAGCTCGTCTCAATTTCTCCACAACACATCTTGATGATCCCCAAGACTTTTGGGACAACATTCTGTGGACCGATGAGACAAAAGTGGAACTCTTTGGAAGGTGTGTGTGTCCAAGTATATCTGGCGTAGAAGGAACACTGCATTTCAGAAAAAGAACATTATACCAACAGTAAAATATGGTGGTGGTAGTGTGATGGTCTGGGGCTGTTTTGCTGCTTCAGGACCTGGAAGACTTGCCGTGATAAAAGGAACTATGAATTCTGCTGTCTACCAAGAGATCCTGAAGGAGAATGTCCGACCATCTGTTCGTGTACTCAAGCTGAAACGAACTTGGGTTCTGCAGCAGGACAATGATCCTAAACACACCAGCAAGTCCACCACCGAATGGCTGAAGAAAAACAAAATGAAGACTTTGGAGTGGCCTAGCCAAAGTCCTGACCTGAATCCTATTGAGATGTGGTGGTATGACCTTAAAAAGGCCGTTCATGCTCGAAAACCCTCTAATGTAACTGAATTAGGACAATTCTGCAAAGATGAGTGGGCCAAAATTCCTCCAGGACGCTGTAAAAGCCTCATTGCACGTTATCGCAAACGCTTGGTTGCAGTTGTTGCTGCTAAGGGTGGCCCAATCAGTTATTAGGTTTAGGGGGCAATCACTTTTTCACACAGGGCCATGATGGTTTGGATTTTTTTTCACCTGTAATAATAAACACCTTCATTTACAAATTGCATTTTGTGTTTACTTGTGTTGTCCTTGACTATTGTTTAAATTGGTTTGATGTTCCGAAACACTTAAGTGTGACAAACATGCAAAGGAACAGGAAATGAGGAAGGGGGCAAACACTTTTTCACACCACTGTACAACTGTATATATGTACAGAGATACATTATTTGGTGTCTTCTATATCTGCTTGGAATTTAACTTTAACTTTGTATTTTTTTTTATTACATTTTTTATTTACATTTTTTTTTATTAACAAAATATAAGTGTCATTTTAAGGCTTGTGCCTCGAAGGTCCTAATTTCAGGATTTTAAAAGCATTATATTATTTTATTTTCCCCTTAAATATCCTATATATATATATATATATATATATATATTATATATATATATATATATATATATATATATATTATATATACACATACACACACACACTGTTTAATATAATTATTTTTAACCGAGACGATCATTTTGGAGATAACCACACATTTCTCATCACCTCATGGAAAAGTGTCATTCTCGGAGACAGAATTCACTGAGTGCAATGTATTGGTTTTCAACAGAACTATATAGAAGTCTCTGCAAAGTGAAAGGAAAGGTCTGCAGCAAGATAGAGGGAAGAAGCAAATTCCACCTTTCATAGATGACAAGATAGCAAAACACTTCCAATCTGACAATGTGTTTCATTAACAAAGTGCATCGCACACAAAGCCATTCCGATTTCACAAAACAAAGCAGACATGTTGTTGACAGACATATAGAGAAACACCCAAACTTATCCAAATCAGAAAACACATTAAAAAATAATCATATATTGTGGACTTGTATCAGTTATTTACAGT